>OW387144.1:39716201-40316201 GCA_936440205.1 Lepidonotus clava | reverse complement strand
AGTCAACGCTCCCGCCTTTCTATAGTCTTTCTGCTTCTATTCCAAATCCAGGACTCAGCTTCTAAGACTCAACCTTTCCAGGATGATTACTCACAACAACATTCAGCTAACTCTGACTGAGTTCGAGCACCATGCACCCCTTTAGTATGATACGTCACACATAGACTCCTCCTCTAACTCCCTCACATTGACCTCTGGTAATATAATTGTATAGGGACTGATAAGCCTTATAACATCTAGTTCTTACATTTAGAGGCAAAAATGGGTTGTCTTTAACCCTTTTTCTTATTGGCTAATGGAGTCAAGACGGTTGAGTCCAAGTTAGTGTTTTTTCACTCTATTCACTTTTTTCTTTGCTCATTTCTAATTTTTGTTAATCAAAGGCTTCGGTCAATTACACTGTCCTGATACTGATATTCATCAACACTTCATCGACGGTGTGTTCTCAATCATAAACTCTTCGCAGTACAGTACTTCATAGTACAGACGACGCTTTCAAGATAAAACTATTAATAATACATGTGAAAGCTCTCTAAATCTCTAACAATGAATTACATTTAAAAAAAAATAAACACAAGGCTAGAGATCAAAACTTTGCCCCAATCCAGTTCTTCATTGAAGCAACAAGTTCCTTCTTCTCTTGTTGATAGAGGTGATAATGATGGCTATAGACTCCAAAAACCAACAGGGCGACAGAGCCTTTTTTCAGTTTAGTGATATGTGACACAGTAAGTTCTTAAATTTAACAGGGCGACATGGGCTATTCTTAAATTTTACAGTGTGACAGAGCCAGTTCCTGAAGTCAACAGGACGACATTATGATTTCTCAAAGCAGAGACCTAGTATGTATATATAGGATATATCGAGACTGGAAAGCTTCTCTATGGCCTTATGTGCCCATTTCCCTGGTAGCCGGTTGGATTCCAGCCAGTCAACTGTGACCAGGGGCTGATCTTTACCAGTGTATTTTTGGAATAGCAAGTGGTACCACCTATGCCATTTTTACCATAGACATAATGTTTAATCCAAATCCAATCCAACCAGCACCCAGGTGGCAGGCCTGTAGTGCCTAACAACCTTCCCTCTAGCTTCCCAGTATCGATATATCCTATATATATACATACAAGGTCTCTGCTCAAAGGTACTCGCTTCCATTCAGGGCGCCACCTGGGAGGTGTATTAAGAACTAAACAAATATTGCATTCTAAAAACTGTTTAAATGCTATTTGAGGTATTTGGACACTCAAGAGAGTACAATGCACACATCTTTCTTTGAATTGGAGTAATATTACCTAAAATGGCATAAGCAAATAGTGCTCAAATGCTCACCTGTTTGGTCACTATAATTAATTTCACAAAATTAATGGTAAATGTTGTTGATTTTTGTGTAACATCTCTGTAATTTTCTACACTTGTGATATATAAAGTGTGGTGGCAAAAGCACTGGTAGTTTTTCTTTACACAACTCTTTTTCCCATAGAAACCAATAGTAATGGTAATTTATTCAGGCTGTAACATTGTCACAATAGGTAAAAAGATAATTGTCAGTCTCCTTTTTCTTCTGAGATACCATAAGCTTTGATAAATGAATTATCTAAGAGAGTTGACTTGTCAATAAAAATCAGACTGAACACACCCAAGTACCTTAATTAGCCCCTTCACTACACCAGATGCTTTGAGATATCGCCAGCCAAAATACACCAGCTGCAGAAGGCATTGCCAGCCAAAAGATGCCAGATGCATTGAGGCAACTTTTCAACAAATGCAAAAATACTGTATCTAAAGTTAATTTGTCAAGGAAAAATAGCAATTACTGTAAGAAAACCTTGACACCATCCACAATTTATAACATTTAACAATTAAAAGCTTGAAGATAATTATTTATTGGTTATTATTGGGCCTGAGGTCTAGAAAGGGCGAGTTTTGAGGTTATTTAGTAAAGAACATCAACATTTTTTTTTCTTGAATGAAATGTGTGTGGCTTAGGGAAAGGGTTAAACTTGACAACTCTACATCCCCATTATGCCTGCTACTGAGGCATGAGATATCGGTTCATATTGACCCTGTTCGCGAGTCGGAACTGAGGCCGGCCGTTCTGTCCTTGTGGTGTTCGGCTGATCAACCTTGGTCCTTGGTTGGTCCTCAGTGGCATCAGTCGTCTAGGTAAGACAGCCCTCCTGATGGGGGCTTGGACACCTGGGCTGGACATGTACCCAATGCTTGGTCTGACAACACTGCAAATGAGTGAGAAACAAAGGTTTTGACAACATGGAATATGGTATAGTGAAATGTATGACAGGGTAAATAAAACTCAAAAAAAAAAAAAAAATAGTTATTAAAGGATGACCATAGAACCCTAAATTCCTTTTTTTTAAATTAACATTCAGGTAATTTTCATCATTTTATCACTAAGTGTACATGCACATTGGTCTACCGGCTTGATGCTGTGCCTGTTATTGGTACTATACATAGAGGTAAATAGAAGTACAGTTACATTTTTAATGTTTGTTAGTGCTATAGAATGAACATTGACAGATCCTTAAGTTTATTTATTTAATGAAATGAAATAGATAAAATGAATACGAAGTGAATAATAAGTTTTATCAATTGAATCAAGTCCAATCTTATAATGAAATGAAACGAAGTTGTCAGGGAAAAGCCCTTCAGGACCAAACTACCAAATAAGTCTATTTCCAGAAATGTTTATTTGGGGAACCAGGTGTGCAATAATAGATACAACAAAAGTGGAGGTAACACAGTGCCAGACAACATTCCCTCAAACAGAAAACATAGTCCCTATTTCAATCCATAAAAAAGACAAAGTATTGTATAAACTGATTATACAGGCAAAACTACATACTTCAGACAGGATTACATAATGCATCATCCCCGAAAGTATCAATATTTTTCTGGAGAAAGGACACTTACCCACGAACCGCAATGCACACGGCTGCTATGCTCAGGATGGTTACAGTGCCAAAGATTGTGCCCATGGCTATAATGGCTTCTGTGGGTGGCGTCTGGTTTGGCAGCTCAATAGTTGCCTCTTCCATGGTCGGGGTTGGGGTCGGGGTTGGGGTCGGGGTGGGTGTTGTCGGTATCGGGGTTGTGGTTGTGGTTGTGGTTGTGGTTGGAGTAGTAGTGGACTCAGGGCCACTTTCTGCGGCTGTAGTGGTAGCAGTTGTCTGCCCAGGAGTTGATGCTTCAGTGAAGCCACCTGTAGATGTGCCTGAGACTGTACTGGCTGTATTTGCAGTTTGTGAAACTGTTGATGTAGCAGTAGGGTCTGATGTTGGGGTGGAAGGTTCTGATGTTGGGGTTGAAGGGTCAGATGTTGGGGTGGATGGGTCAGTTGATGAGGATGGAGAGTCAGTTGGTGGGGATGGAGGGTCAGTGGGTGGGGATGGAGGGTCAGTGGGTGGGGATGGAGGGTCAGTGGGTGGGGTCAAGGGGTTTGTTGGTGAAGTTGAAGGGTCTGATGTTGGTGTTGAAGGGTCTGTCATGGTAGTGAAAAGATGTCTTTTTTAACATTAAGCAATTGTAAATAATCAGAGAACAAGATGGCCCATAAAGATCATTGTTAATCTTATTTTTCTATTGAATCTTATCCTTATTCTTCATACTTGTTTATGTCTTTCAATACATCCTTGTTCAACAAGGGCAACTAAAATGTGAATGATTTATTTTATTTTCTATTCATAAAACTTAGCAATCCCACCCGTTGATGCACACACGTGATAAATAAGTACATTTAAACTACCAGAATCCCATCATTTGAGTGTGACAACATTTAAAAGAGAAGGGTTCTCTTACATATGGGATATCTTAGATAATTCGTCTTTCTTGACAAGAAGCTGCAATACATTTATTACATCTTTACAACTTTATGCAATATAACACTTAAATCATAGTATGCTGCGATTACTAAAGAGGTCAACCTTGTTTCTTTAAAAGAAGTTCTTTTACCTGTAGAGGAGGTTGGACTAGAAGAAGTCATGGTGGGGCTAGTAGCAGTCACCGTTGAAGGAGATACGCACGCATCAGCTAGACATAACAAAATGATTATTCAGAGAGGTGGGATGGCCGAGTGGTCTAAGGCACTGCGTGCGAACATGAGAGGTCAGGGGTTCAAATCCCAGTGCTGACAGATAGACTTTTCTACCTGAAACAGTGTGCACATATTACCAAATCAAAAGCTTGTCCTTCTCATTCTGTGTCTATGCAGTATGGGAAGTAAAGAACTTTTGCTTAGGTAAAAGTGTTGGGGAAGGGTATCTACTTTCTCATAGATTTAAACCATCACCACCCTTGATATGACCCTGGCAGTTAATTAGGGCATAAAGCAACCAATAGCCAACCAACCAACTAGAAAAGGGATTCAAGTTGCATTTGACTATAAGAAGCCTGATCAACCACAAAAACTAAGGTTTTTACTCTTTGAAAGGTGCTGATATCATTGGTCTATGTGAAACAAGTTCAATTTCCTTAGATCCACTGATACTGTATCACATGCAGATTACTTTTTATTAGACAAGATATTCAAGGTCATTCTCCAATTCATATGCATGCTTGTTGAAGGTAATACAAGTGTAATATTCTTTTTGATATAGATTCTTTAAAGGAATGATTAGTGACCCAATTTCCTTCTCAATAAACACTAAATGTGGAAATACTTTGAATAATTGCAAAACACCTGTAAACCAAGATTTTAGTGTGTATCATTTCTAACCCTGGATTTGGGCCTACTTTGCTGACTATCTATTCTTAGAGGAAAAAAGAGAGCAGGAAGAAAACAATCAGAAAAATCAAATCAGTTGTCTCACCTGTACAGACATTGTTGACACAGCAGTTGTTTGACCCAGTGCACGCACTGCATGGTGCCCCCGATGTAGTGTACGGCGGTGCACCATTTACATACCTAAAGGTTACAGATGGAAATTATAAATAGGCCCTACATTACCCTGATTAGATTATAAGAATATTGATTATACAAACGATGATAAATAGCAGTATTCAAAAATAGGCTTGAGTTGTTATTGATGCTGGAAAGAAACCTGTTAAAGTACAATTCAGACTCAATGTACTGTTATGAGTGAGTGAGTAATGGATGCTTTACGCCATTTCGACAACTAAGGTCATATTCATGGCGAAAACGGTTGTTATCAATGAAAAGATGGACTAAAAGTTGTCAATAAAACAACATGATATATGTTCAAGATCTTATCCTAAGGATAAAAACATGTTAATATACTAATCATATCAGTCCATACAGACCAGATGTTTTCAAAAATTGGATGATACGATCGGTCTGTACAGTTTTAAAAAGTTCAGGTAGACTAGCTATCTGATAGAACTGTCTACGCGTCTGTTCAAAATCTGGGCATTCCAAAAGGAGATGCTTGATGGTTAAAGGTTGATTACAAACAATACATTCTGGTGGGGGCTCACCCTATAAAAGAAAAACATGTGTAAGTCTAGAATGACCAATTCTAATTCTGGTAAAATCAGTTTGGTCTTTTCTAGCTTTAAGAACATGAGGTTTAACATCTTTGATGGTTGGGAAAATAGAATGCAGTTTGTTATTGGGGAACTGGTCCCATTCATTTTGCCATCTCTCATTGATGTATTGAACGATTCTCGGTTTAAAATCTATGTGAGGAATTGGAAAAGGAAGGACTGCTTTGTCCAATCCCTTCTTGGCCGTTTGGTCAGCTAACTCATTACCATGAATGCCTACATGACCCGGTATCCAACAGAAGTGAACATCAAATCCTGAGTTGGCCAACTTTTGTAGCCAGAGAAGAATTTTCATAATGACTGTATGTTCTGTTTTCAAATATTGCAAAGCCTGAAGACAGGACTTTGAGTCGCAATGTACTGTTATTGTTGTATATCTACCTTCATATATACCTCTACATCATTTATATTTTTAGAGAGAGTCCTTTCCAGAATCAAATATGCCACCCTCGGTAAGCAATTGGTTAGTTTTGAGCAGTTAAGAAGTGTTGTAATTATTCCTTTCTGAAAATGCTTTGGATAGGAACTTACCCAGTCAAGCTGTGACATGGCCGAACGTTCTGATCATGTTGCGGAAAATCAAAAAACTGTGTTTGAATTTTGCAGAATATGACCATGTATCTGTACCTAGCTCAGAATAAAAGTAATGCAAAACACATACTATCTAAGTCACTTACCCTTCCCCATACAAACATATGACAAGTGTGTGCTGGTTCATGCCTCCGAATGTATCGCACTGTGCAACACTACAACCTATGCCGACTGCCTCTGAGTAGATCATCTGTAAATCAGAAAATATTGATGTTTCTCTATTTCATTCCGACAGAACAGGATTTCAACCACTAAACTTCTACTGAATAAAATATGTACTTTGTGTGCCATGAAATCTTTTCCCGTTAGTCTTAGTCTTTGTCAACATAAAATATGTGTGTAATTTAGATAGTGTTAGCAATGTCAATATAAGATCATCTTTATTTGCAAAATTTACTCCAGTACCACCATTAATTTAGTAATGTTACAACATTTTGATTAAAGGAATACCCCTTTGAGAAGAACTGGAGCTATGCCATTATGTTGAATATACATTTCATACCATAATATAATTTATTCAAATCGTGAGAAGGTGAACTATAGTGGGGTTTAATGTATTAGCTCAACACTTGATTGTAAATGCTAGTTCTTTATAAATAAGTATGGTTTTGATCTCGTCTTTGTCTCCATTCTTTCCATTCACTCATTCCTATAGTGCAATAGAACAAAAATGATGGTGAGCACAGTTGAGGGGATTTTCTTTACTAAAGAAAAGGTGTGACAGTCATTGCACCACTCGAGTGATCTCATCAGATGGTATAGACGTTGTGCCCATGATGTCATAATGTCAAGACGCCATATTGGTGACCAGTTTACAAAGAGTATTAAGCACATCTAAAACACATCTATGATATTTTATTTATGTTAATATTGTATCAGATAAATATATCATGTCATGATAAATCATTTTCATTATTTAGAGTTCATGATTTTATATTTCTGTAATAGCCACGTGGTCATGGTAAACACGTGGTGATCACCAAAAAGTGGTCACGTGACCACATGTGCACGAAGTCTATACATCTACTCAGTACAGTAACATTAGACCAACATAGGAACAGAGAGGGATAAAGTAAAATAGCTGACTCGATATGCTGATTCAACACAGTAATTATTATCACAGAACCCAATTGGAAACCCCAAATTGGTTAGATGGTGAGGTGCAGGCTATGTGTATGCATGTATAGAATAGCTGCCTAGGATGGATAGCTGAATAGAGGCGAGTATGATTCATAACTTTGAAAACAATTGTCTTTTTTCAGTCTGTTTTCTTCATTATTCTTAGAGTATAGTATTATTTCTAAAGCACCCCACAGATGAATAAAACACAAGGAATTTTACTAGCACTAATATTTGTCTATTGTATTATATTGTTAGAGTCATTATTTTTTCACGGCAAAGAACAAGTTAGGATGAATTCTGACTTTACAGACATAATCATTATGTTTTGACTTGGTCGGTCATTGGTGATCATATCTGTGATATAAGGATGACAGAGAGATCAAACAATCTTTCTTAAATCTTTTGAAATGATTTACTAAAAAAACTTAATAAAACTGCATGCAGTCCTAAAATCTGATCTCCTACAACAACCCTAGTCCTGAACCAATGAGAACCCAGCTTACAGGGCGGTAAACAACATTGCCCAATGAGAAGACAGATAAGCCAATCTAAGAGAATCTTGATACCAAATTTAGAAGCCTTTCTGTGGGCTCTAAGGGACTGTGCCGGTGTCCGCCCAAACCTGGAAACCAAATGTAATGCTAGGTGTATTACATAAAAATTGAAAAATATATTTAAAAATATTGAGAAATACATTATCAGACAGATTTGGTGTCTAGATTAATATGCTTTTTGAATTTTATCTCTATCTGCACTGGTTCAAGAGTTACAACCAGTTATGTATTGTACTCTGGTTTTGCTCTGTCAAAATGACGTGTGTATTTAGAAGGGTCACTGTGAAGCACGAGGGCAAAATACAAACCAAAACTGTATGTCATTTTGAAGGGAAAATAATGTAGATAAATATCCTTGCAGATTCATCAAATATTATCTTGAGCTTATACCTTCATTTTATAAGTGAAAAACTCGGTCACAGCTTTTACTTCAAAAACAGGGAACACTTCTTGATCGCAAAACTGGTGGAATGTAATATACTTAGCAATGCCGGGCACACTCCAAAGAAACCCTCATGGAGTTTATTGTGATTCTGGCACAGGAATGATCAACTCGGCCTACCTCACTCTGCTTAGACCCTAAACTGTTAATCATAATGACCCCACACACCTGCATGGATAGGGAAATGAAAGACCATGAAAATAGTTGCACATTTGTCATCTAAATTCATATATTCACCATCTCAATTCACACAATTTTTTCCAATTAAGTCAAAAACCACTTTGTGTATGTAATGAATTTATCAGGTTTCCAAGCTAAAGTTTGTACACACCATTTTCAAAATTTGCACTGATTTACACACCCCTGCTGAAAGTCTTAGGGCTATTTCCCACTATGTGTTCTTTTGCTTGCCTTGGTCATATAACTTATGCGTATTGGCAGGAACGCAGGTTGATGCAAGCAAGCGCAAGCTATTTCTGATAATGCATAGTGAAATATGGAATTTGATTGCGTTCAGACTCGCATTAGGAATGCAAGTATATTGTTTCCTGTGGAGTACTTGCGTTCAGATACAAACATGTTGGTATCTGAACGCAAACTAACTTTCGTTTCCTAATTCAAGGGAATGCAAGTGCCACTGAACGCATTGTGAAATATAGCCTTAGAGTCACCTACCTGTGTGTAGTTGTTGCAGGCACCAGCACATGCATCATTGTTAACAGCATAATTCAGGGACTCCCTATACCATTTGGTCATTGCAATTTCGATGGCTAACCTTGAAGGTATGTAGAATCCAATTAAGTAGCGATTTTCACCCACTGTCGTGTAGTCCCCTGAGACTATGCCATCCGACTCCCACTTACACTTAGCGACCTCACTTACAACCAGCACTTCAAGAGTATCTGACCACACCTGCAAATGAATAAAACTGTTTAATTGTTGATCCAGAATTTCAAAAAGTGTGTGTTATTTCTTTATTTAATTTAATTTAATTTAATTTAATTATTCATTTGTTTGTTTAGTTAGTTTGTTGTTGTTGTTGTTTGTTGTTTGTCATATGTCTCTGACCTTTAGTCAAACTAATTGTGTTCCATTGTCTATCAAAGCGGCTGTCTTGTCCGTAAGTTTTGTGAGATACATCTGGATCCGCCGATGTAAGCCACTGATGTGTTTTGCACTGATAGAACGTAATCCAGCAACATTTTTGGTCACATTGCGAATTTAGCGCAGTCATCAGTGGCCCATTGCACAATGGATTCTCGTTGTGAGGATCAAACAACGAAAACACAACAAACTTTTGCATAACAACGAAATGTTTCGTTGTAACGAAAATGCAATATCTCTGGTCCTAATAAATGAAATTGAAATCTGTTATAAAAAGTTATAAAAAGAGAAAAAGTCTGAAAAAAATCAGTAAAAGTTACAGCTCTTTGAGGGCATTCTAAATATAGAAAAAAAAATGTGTCAAAACGTTCGTTGTTACGATAAAAGTAACAAGGAAATATTTTGTAGGTTTTTTTTATTTTCTTTGTTACAAAAAATATTATGCAACGGGCCACAGGGAGTTACAACCTATGTTTTGCACAGACTGTCACATGGGCCCATACAGGATTCCGAAACCTGGGGGAGGGGGGTCCACATAAAGGCTAAGTACTAAAACAACATGCATTCATGCTCACAGGCATGATGTTTTTCTTCTCTTTGACAAGTTTAAGTCCCCACCAAAAGAGGGGGCAGGGTGGGGTGTTAGGACTCCCTGGACACCCACACGCTCCTGGATCCATGCCTGGGGTGCAACCATTGCTTCATTCATCGCAAAACGTCACCCTCGTCGACATTGTGAAAATAGTGCAGGTGAAAGCCAGAGTCACCATATTTATGTAGGTATATTATAAGCTCAAAAAGGCTGGTGTTGTGCTGTTGAATTTAGGGGTCTAGATTGATAGTAATATTGATGATTTATGAAAAGAAAGATGAAGTCAGGTCATTAACTACATCTGTAAGTTTTTATTAGTCATGAAGCCAGGGGGTCCTGACCACCCTCCCCCCTTTTGGTGGTACCCTAAACTAAAAAAAAAAAAAAGAGGAAAAAATACTGAATCCATACATGCCAATGCAGGGGCGGATCCAGGGGGCGGGGGGTCCAAACTTGCCAAAGAGAAAAAAACGTTGCGTGCATGCGCGTGTATGCACACACTTTTAGTACTTACCCTATATATGGACCCCACCCTTTTCGAAATCCTGTATCTGCCCCTGCAATGCATGCTGTTTTAGTGCTTAGCCCATATCCTGACCCCCCCCCCCCCCCCCCTTTCATAAATCCTGTATCCGACCATGGAAGGGAGACTGTGCTTGTATTCCAATAGGCGGTTTTACTCACAATATCAAAGATCAGCAGTGGGAATACTTGTAAATCATAGACATATTACATACCATCAGAAATGTCTTCGAATTCTCTTTCAAATGATATTTAGGGTGTGTATTCTTTTGCAATAGCAAAGGTAACAACTGATAAAGCAATAGGGGCGTGGGGCGGTGAAGTGGCTAAAGCGTTCGCCTGGAGTGTGGGAGGTCCTGGGTTCAATCCTGGGACAGGCTGGGCTGCTACACCTCTCTGTGTTTCTCCCAGTGCCATCGACTGGGTTATCAAAGGTCCCTAGAGGACCACCGGCTGTTGTGTGTAGGGCCCTGTCTATGGGACCATGCACATTAAAGAACACCTGCCTCGGTAAATGTGTAGGGGTATGGTCTCTACCTTCTCATAGATTCGATCACCATCACCGCCCTTGATATGACCCTGGCTGTTAATTAGGGCGTAAAGCAACTAATAACCAACCAACCAACTGATAAAGCAAAACAAATAACTGGTGGTCATAGTCGCCTGTTGGAATACAGGTTTTGATACTAGGCCAGACAGCAGGCCAAGGCAAACAATGTAGCCACCGTGTTATTGCCCATGCCATGAGAAAACGTGTACTCTATTGCCGCTTGTGGCAAAATACTTTTCTTCTCCATTCACTAATGCCAAAAGACGAATTGGTACAACGTGTGAGTTAGTAACGGTTGTTTTATGCCTTCCCGACAGCTATGGGGATATTCGCAGAAAGAACAGTTCAAACATTTAAAGGAATTGAGTAGATGAATGACAGAGTCACCCCCGAAGATGGCTTAAAAAGGGGAGTTGTCAAAAATGTAAACCATCTTTTATTACGGTTGCCAATAATAGCTTATCTTTGATACTAGATTGAAACTCAAAAGTATGCAGTTCAATTCCTTTATAATGCCTCTAAAACCATTCATCACATTCTGAAATCAGATTGGGACCAAGAAATTGGACAATAGATGCTCTTTTAGAGGGGCTGTCCATGAGATGTGCTGAAAAAGGGGGGGGGCTGTCAGATTATTGCCATCACAAAAAAGGAGGGACTGTAGTTTCGCAGTCGACTGAGTGCCCCCCGGGAGAGTCAAACAGTAGGTAACTGAATACCGGAATCCAGTTTTGCTGCCTGTTTAGACCCTTGTAAGTGAATAAACAGGTTTTGCAGCAGGGAATCGAACCCTGAAAAATGGTACAATGCAATCATGGTCTTACATACATGGGAAGGGGGGATGTCACCGCATTGCAGGTTAAATTTAAAGGGAGGGGCCAGTGACCAAAAATTAGTATGCTGTCGTAATCCTTCCTATCCAGGGAAAAACCATACCAAATTTTATACTTTTATGTCTATTAGTTTTTATTTTATGCACATATTTGTGTATCAAACTTAGTTTCTCTGCCTGCATCTGACAGTGCCTGCACAGACCATTTATCTGTTTGTGACGTCACAAGCAGAAAAGTTGAAAAAATATAAAACTAAGAAAAAATGCTAAAGGAAATTTGTCAAATGTCCTTCATAAGTCTAAAAGAGATTAAAATCACAAAATTAAATTATTCATAAAAGAAAATATGAAAAAATATAATTTTTATGGAATTTTGAAATTTGAAATTTGAATATAACTGTCATTTTAGTGACGTCACAAACAGACGTCCTGTGTCAGGTGTACAGGGGCTTCAATATGTGATTTGATATATAGACTAGAGAGCGAGTGAGTAATGGATGCTTTACGCCATTTTGACAACTAAGGTCATATTCATGGCGAAAATGGTTGTTATCAATGAAAAGAGTGAGTGAGTGAGTAATGGATGCTTTACGCCATTTCGACAACTAAGGTCATATTCATGGCGAAAACGGTTGTTATCAATGAAAAGATGGACTAAAAGTTGTCAATAGAACAACATGATATATGTACAAGATCTTATCCTAAGGATAAAAAAAAATATATTAATATACTAATCATATCAGTCCATACAGACCAGCTGTTTTCAAAAATTGAATGATATGATCAGACTGTACAGTGTTAAAAAGTTCAGGTAGACCAGCTACCTGATAGAACTGTCTACGTATCTGTTCAAAATCTGGGCATTCCAAAAGGAGATGCTTGATGGTTAAAGGTTCGTTACAGACAATACATTCTGGTGGGGGCTCACCCTTTAAAAGGAAAACATGTGTAAGTCTAGAATGACCGATTCGAATTCTGGTAAAAACAGTTTGATCTTTTCTAGTCTTTAAAAGATGAGGTTTTACCTCTTTGATAGTTGGGAAAACAGAATGCAGTTTGTTATTGGGGAACTGGTCCCATTCATTTTGCCATCTGTCATTGATGTATTGAACGATTCTCGGTTTAAAATCTATGTGAGGAATTGGAAAAGGAAGGACTGCTTTGTCCAATCCCTTCTTGGCCGTTTGGTCAGCCAACTCATTACCATGAATGCCTACATGACCCGGTATCCAACAGTACTGAACATCAAATCCTGAGTTGGCCAACTTTTGTAGCCAGAGAAGAATTTTCATAATGACTGTATGTTCAGTTTTCAAATATTGCAAAGCCTGAAGACAGGACTTTGAGTCGGTAAAAATGATGAAGTTCTTTTCCTCTGCCTGCTGAATGGCTTTCAAAGCAATAATAATGGCAACTGCTTCAGCTGTGAAAATAGAACTGAAGTCAGGTAGACGGGCAAACTGTTTTTTACGGCAGCAGACAGACGCAGCTGCAACACGTTTCCCATCCTTTGAACCATCAGTGAAAACAGGAGAATGATGAGGAAATTTGTTTCAAACTTCATGATACCGGGACACGTAATCCAATGGTTGAGTCAGTGACTTTTTGGATTTGGTGAGGCCAAAATTGATATTAGGTGGTTTGAGTCTCCATGGAGGAATGACTGAAAAATGAGGCTGTTTCAAAACATCAAGATCCACAAAGACATTTTCTATGTGAGGTTTCATACGAATGCCAAAAGGTTGGATGTAGTTTGGTCTGGCAGCATAGAGATGTTCGTTTTGGGGTTGAAATACGCACTTAAAGGCAGGATTAGAAGCATTGGTTTTTAACTTAATGATGAATTGAAGGGAAAGTTTTAATCTTCTAAAAAAAATAGACTAGATTTACCATGCATTATATCAATCTAAAATTATAAAATTGTTTTGTATTCATATTAAAGCATCATATGTATGGTATAAGATGAGAATTTTACAAAATTAAAATTTCACTGGCCCCTCTTTTTAAGAAATAGTGATGTTGCATTTTGCTATGTTTTTAATATTATGGGTCTAGACCATTAAAATCAACACGGCGACACAATATCTTGTTTAGTACTTTCTTTTGACTCCCTTTGATTAAATACGACATCTTTATAAATCGAATGCCCAGTTGTATGAAATACATCAAGATATTTAAGAGATAACACCCACCATAACGGTCAGTGTTTTGAGGGGTAATTCTGTATTTTCTAACAAAATTATGTCATTATGTTAGAAAATACAGAATTGCCCCTCAAAAACGAAATTATAATCAAATGATTATAATTTCGTTTTTCCTTGTCTTTGGTACCAATGGAGTATGCATTGAATATAATATCCAACATCAAAAGTATAATACTGGATCCCCACGAGGCGATTACTTGCAACTAATAGTCAACGACGATGGACGATGACGATGGCACACTGGCGCAGTATTGGCGGGCAATGAGACACACTAATTGTCGACGATTAGTGAAAAAATCAGACTAGCTGTAATTCATCAACAACAAAGGTGCTTCTATGAATTGCATCTAGTCCTTGGCGAATTATAGCTAATCGTCGGGGACTAATCGCCCCGTGGGGTTGCGCCCAGTGGCGGATCCAGAGGGGGGGGGGGGGCAGATGGGCACGCCTCTCCTTTTTTCCGAAAATTTTGTGGTTTTTTAATGTAAAATTCAGCCAAAAAGTGAAAAGGTTTTCAATAGCACGCCCCCCTCTTTTGAAAACCCTGGATCCGCCAGTGGTGCCTTGACAGTTTGACATATTCTGATCCACTCTAAATTATGGGTCCGTATTTCGGTTTTGTGGCAATATAGGTGTTCTGCAACTGGAGGTACAAGTATCACTAGTATTAGGCCTACTGGTATTCTAATGTGTAGGGTAGAACCATAGAACTTAGAAACGAAAAAGAAGAAACAGATGATAGATGGGGCATATATAAGGAAGGAAAAAATCACGAGGATAGTAATTTAGATTTAGATTTTGTCCAGGCTGCAGCAACACCAAAATACATGAAAAACATGGACATAATATAGGTATGGAAATACGGAAATTCCACTCTATTCACTCAACCATAACGCTGAACTAATACCCCTTTCAGACTACATGGCCAACCGAAGTGAAGGGATGCCAACTGAAGCGAACCGCACCGACGCGATCCGGATTCTAGAATACGGTACTTTCACACATCCAGCTCTCAGGAGTTCCTGATGATATGATTCGTATGATAACTTCGTGGATTCGTATGATAACTTCGTGTATTCGTATGATAACTTTGTGAATTCGTATACTAAGAATATGGTTCGTTTTCTGGAGTACGAATTCTAAAATACGGTTCTAAAGCGCATTGATGCGCATTATAAAATGCTGTTCCTTTCAGACAAGACCTAGGAAGCGCATTGAAGCGGTTTGAAGCTATTTGATGCGCATTCTTAGCCGTAGTGTGAAAGGGGTACTAGCATTACTTCCCTTTGCGTTCTCTGCGATCAAAACAGTATTAGACCGACATGACGCATACGTAGCTGCCAAAAGTCCGTACTGCGCGTGACCCCAGGCTTTTGTCATGGCAACAGGTGGCGTGAGAAGAACAAGGTAAGACGTCACCTTTAGCCTAGAGGTGGAGGTCTAACTGTACCACCCATCGTCATATTCAGGAGATACGAGATATCCCAAAGGAGGGGCGGGTCGGTATATAAGTACTGATACAGCAGTGGCGGATCCAGCTTTTTGAAAAGGCGGGGGCGCGCTAATGAAAAAAGATAAAAACATAATAACAATAGAAAAAGGTGGGGGTCGGCCACTTTTTGCAGTTTGGGGTCCACTAAAGGCCACTAAAAAAAGAAAGCGGGGGGGTCCTGACCCCCCCCCTTTCTTTTTTGTCCTGACCCCCCCCCCCCCCCCCCCACCGACTTCCTCTTTTTTTCGCATCGTTTTTGGTACTTGCCGACAAAGTTTATATTCATCAATCACAGGACAAAGTGAGATATCTTTACAATTGCTTATAATTATTGCAACAATTCCCGTCCTATTTAGATCGTTTTATACCACATTTTTTTTACATTATCTTATATAAAACATTGACAGAGTCTCTTATGTAGACACAATGGATTTCATAAACGTAGACCTGTAGAGCAATACATTTGGAAATTTCTATATTTTCACGAGACATTTTAAAAGTAAATATAAACGTTAAGCAGATAAAATGCTAAACAATAATAAATGTCAAGTCTCCCTTTAAAAAAGAATAATATTTGGTTAAATATCCAAAAGGCTGTACAAAATTGTAATTTACGGATGAATTGGAAAAAAACGTTGGTTTGTTTGAAAAAAACGACTGGACAAATAGAATTGTTTACAGCGAATATATAGGGACAGGTTAAGAAGGGGGCCCCTGCATAAGGCTTACCCCGAGCACCACATTCGTATGCCGAAATTAACTTTGATTTGTCGATTCAATATAATAGTAGCTGAAGGAGGAGCACCAAACGTTTACGTTAGGTTGAACCCATGTGTGTGTGTGTTCCGATTCCTTTTCTTCATACTAATAATTCGTTTAGGACACTGCGTGATGATTATAGCAAATGAACGCTAGTTTATAATATATGCATCCATTCACAGAGCAAAATCAACTACAAAGATATCTTATAAAAGTATAATTTAATATGATGGCATTTTTATGTTAAAAGGGTAAGAATACTTCTACTTCTAATAATGATAATTACATTCGTCACATTTATCGTTTAAAAAGTACTCAAAAAACTGACATAATATTATGTAAGATTATGGATAATCGATAATAGAAATATATAGGCCCCCTAAAGGTTGTATTTTTTCCCATACATCACATTCAAGGATCACTTTCAGTCCGACTGGGTGGAAGAACGTCAGGGACGGATTAAGGGGACGGGGCTGGGCGCCTGAGGTGCGCCCCCTCCCCCCTAATTTTTGCCAAATTTAGTGTTTTTTAATGTAAATTTCTAGACCATGGATGGGGCGCCTCCAATCTTACATAGGCCGCACCCCCCCCCCCCCCTTTTTTTTTTGTTTTGATTGAAATCTCTGGATCCGTCCCTGAACGTCAAAACTGAACCAACACACCCTATAAAATGATTTTTAAAAACAAGTTTGCCTGACTCACCAGCTCGTTCATGTTAGTCGGGGTCGGGGAGACCTCGCCCCTGAACCCGCTGTGTTCTTCAGTAACGTAGGCCTGGTCGGCCGCCGTCAGAGACAACACGGAACGCCTCGTCCGCCGGAGGGGGGTCGACGAATCGTTAAAAACATCCCATCTGATTTGTAACTCGTTGAAAACAGCGGAGACAATCAAGAAAGTCACAATAGCAAAGGAAACTATAGAGAAAGTAATCTTTGAATATTTCATGACGGAGAATTAGGCCTCATTGGACTAAACGATCTTGATATCTCTAGACCAAATATCCCTTTTGGTTCCTAGCTCAGCTCCAATGTCCAGTCTCGCTGACTAAGCTCCGTTGTCTAGTGAACAGAGAACGTAGAAGTTTCTTACCTTCTCTTTTTTTTCCTTTTTGCTTATATAACCACTTTTATTATGAACCCATGCCAATGGTCACAAAGGCTATTGCGTGTTTTCGGATCTACGCCTCTCGTATAGTGCTGCCTTTGCGTTCTCTTACCAGGAGGTTTCTGAGTATACTATCATCTATAGACGTTATGCAAGTGACGTCGTTGCATCTCCCAAATTGCGATTGGTGCCACATCGGTGATCAATTCTATCTACCATGGATAGCTGATTTACAGTATTTTAGGCACCTGCACGTAAATTTGAACCAATTTTGTCGATAAAACATTGGAAAAACTATAGAAAATATATGAATATTTGCTATATCTCAATGTGTAATGAATGAATTTTCAAACCAATTAAACGAAAAGGATAAACACATACAAATAACAAAAATTTAATGAAAAAATAGTTGATATTGATATCCCATCACATTAAACCACAAACAATGCCATGATGAATGAAAGTTTCCCTAATAAAGCCTTGTAGTTTGTCGACACATTTCCCAGCATGCAATCTGATAAGGGATAGTCTAGAGGTAAACTACAGGAAATCTATCCGTGGTAGGGAGAATTCAAATGTATTATCATGCATAATTCTTAAAGGTAAATGATAAATATTAAGGCCTACTTTATCAAAGGAAACTATTGAAGTAATAACAATCATTGGGGGCCTTCTATTTAGTACGTACACACTTTTAAAAAAAAGCCACAGAGCCGCCATCCCCCTTGGACAGATATACGCATTGAATTTTTTGAATTTGTACTAGAATATACACGCATTTAACAAAATCTCAAACCCCCGCCCCCTTTAATGCGTATACATACTTAATGGAACGCTCCGTATCTATAAATAGTGATTATAATTATTTCATTACCACGAAGGTAGGTTACCACGTGATCACCAAAGTCTGGTCAAGTGACCCTCCCTGCACAACGTCTATAGCAAACTCCTGATATGCAACCTTGTTAAAGGGTACCGTCTATTCGCAGATCTACACATCTAAATCACATCCGCCAGCGTTCTCCTAACGTTTTTATTGAAGCCACCAGTTTTGGTGCCCACGCACGCTGAGCATATGTTAAACAGCGAATTACCAATAGTAGTGCAATCCCCTTTCTTCCTGATAATCCGATCCAGTTATTAGAAACCCCCATATTACGTGATTTACGGTTATTACGCTATTACGGTTAGGTGATTTATAGTACCCTGTAGGCACCTGACCAAGAGAACATTAAAAAAATTAGTTTCTAAAATAGTTTCTGTTAAGCCTGTTAAGCGAATACAGGATTTTCGAAAGGGGGGGTGGGGTCAGTATAAAGGCTAAGTACTAAAATGGTGTGCATTTACATGTACGCATGCGTCATTTTCGCCTATTTTTGTAGTTTAGGGGTCCCCCAAAAGGGGGGGAGGGTCAGGACCCCCTGGACCCCCCCCCCTGGATCTGCCCCTGCATTCCTCTTCACTAATCCTGCAACTGCCTGTGTCTTAAGCCCTTTGCGACGTGGGATAAACGTGGAGGGCCCAAGCACGATGGCTGTGTTTCCCATGCACGATGACTTCAAAGCCCCAAGCGGGAAGACCTGATAGAGCTGGGCCCAAACGCAATGACAATTATGTCCCGTGCGTGCTGACGCTATACGTGATATATTCCCATGCGCGCTGACCTCCTGTCCCCAGGGCCAACACCTACCTGTCTAAATGATCAACCGAATAATTCAATCCAGATAATATTTCAGAAGTAGCCCCCCCCCCCTCCACTATAAAATACAAAGTAGTTTTTCCAAGTGAAAACTTAAATTTATTGAATCACCTAACCCTTATATGTAGTCAAGGGAAACACAAAATAATGCCAAAATCTGTATAAAGTTTGCACACTCTAAGACTTTCACAATACATTGATATAGTTGATAATTATTGCTTTTTGCCATTTCGAAGTAAACATGTACTAATCCATGGTATATAGATTTTGACATGTTAAATTCCTTACCTGGGCTTTGATATATTATTCTATTACCTCTATTTTTGCTTCTCCCTTCATTACTGCAGCTGATCGTCAATGTTGGGATGGAAGGCACTGATTCCCTATACAGCCACTAGATGGCGCACCCAGCAATGCCTTATTAAAGAAATCTCCAGTAGATGGACCCTCGGAGGGTTCGGTTCCCCAATATCCCACTAGGGCATCAACTCACCATGCAGTTCGGCGGGAACCACCGCAAGTCTCCGGCCGGCACGTTTCAACAGAGAGACGTTACGATGAGATACATATGTCAGAAGAAGACTTCGCGACATCCTTGGAAACTGTCATCTGTACTGTCTGGGTAAGACGGGCGTGTCACCCAAATACAATTATTTGCATCCATCTCTTCTTCCTTTAGCAGGTAATAAGGCACCCGAAACTAGGTCATGGCCTACTTCTCCAAACGGCGTGTTCATGTCTTTGGGTCGGGGTCACACTGATAAGTGCCCCGCCCCCGCCGCCCAACTCCCCCCAACCAAGACACACCACCCCAGGTGCCTGGAAGTCCGACAGGCTGTCGGGCCCCCCTACTCGGCGCCCCAATTGAAAATTTAAGCCAAGATGCAATTAATCTGTATCCTTTGGTCATGTATCTGCAGGATGGCCGAACATGAGACCGTTGCTATAGGTTCCTATTGTATTATCCAGTGTAGTTTCATACAATTTATAGAGATGTCAGATAGTGATATGGCAACTTGTGGAAAAAAAGTATCATATTGACGACCTTTCATCAAGCCAGCAAAAAAGCCGTACCTACAGGAAGCCCTGAGTAAAATAACTGAGGCTTTAGTATATCCCCTCTTGAAACTTGTTTTGCTATTTCATTTGAACAGGGTTCAATACAGGAAAGACCAGGCAGTTCGCACATTGAAGCGGTCCTCACGGAAGTCCAGAGCCCCCAAACCTGCTACGTCAGAGGCTCGTAACAAGAAAATGGGGTAATCAATATAGCTCCGACATAAAAATATAACTCTGTGCATGTCGTACTCTTTATGACAATTTATCAAACATTATGATTTCCTATCGATGTTATTCTTATTATTGGCAAATACATCTCTTAATTACATTAAATTGACCATTGGCTGTTAAATCATATTTTTTGTTACTTCCAGAACTTCGCACGGCCGAAGCCAAGTCTAGTGAGTGTGGACCAACTCCTCCTTCTCCATCGCCCGATCCTTCCCCTTATCAAGACGAAGACACCACCCAGCCTCCAACATTGTCGCAGCATAAACATCCAACTCATCCAACCGAGTGTCTCAATTCCTCTAAAGAAACAACAGAGTCCACCCCTAGGTTTGCGGTTGACAGATCTCCCCCTAACCATTATGTTATTTCTTCTACACTCACTCACATGAACCACGCTATAGGAGCCGAATCTCCATCAACTCTCTCTGGGCCCAACTACTCGTCCAACGAATTATTAGAGGCAATTCGAGAAAGGGAAGAATTGGTGAAGAGACTAAGCTTGCTTGACCAATACATTCAAGAACATTAAGCCACCACCACAATCTCTACAGACGATGTGTGCTCCACTAGGTTAATTCTAGACAGTGGACCCTTGGCTAACCCATTAGCCCACGATAAATGTACACAAACCTCTCTGAATCAGGTTGAATCAATTTCGATCCAAACACTCCGATTCACGGAACGTGATTTCGTGGGCAGGCACTTCCAGCATTAAGCCATCCAATCGTCTTCAAGGCCAGATGGAGAGAGGGTCCTGCTGGAAGTTCCCAGAAAGAAGGTTCAGGATACTGGTCTGCCAACCCCACCCAACCAATTTGTGTCCACTTGTGACCCTCTGTTAGGATGCTAAACCACAAATGGGCGCTATCCCACAAATACAAGCTAATTGTCACTTAACATCCATGTCAGGACACTATCATGCAAACATTCACTAAACCACAAAGCACTTTGTCAGTTAGCAGCACCCATATGCTGCTAAGCTACAATCAGATGCTATCCAACAAGATGCTATCCTATCAATGGATGCTATCCTTCAGATTTATGCTGAAAAGTAGCAAACCAATTTTGAAGATTATTTACGTTGAGGTTTGGAAGAGAGGTGTACTGCAAACTCCTAGAGGACATATGACTCACCTTTTCAAATTTTCAAATATATAATTTATTTAGGAAAATTAAATCACACTTTCATTTTGTAATTTCTATTCCGTATCAAAAGAAATTTGAATATTAACAAAATAAATTCAAGAAGCAAAAATAAGACTTCAATTGTTCAGCCCCTTGTCACTTCATAGCAGTGAAGGATAATATAGATATAGATAAAGAAATATCGGTTTATTTAGAATGATAACTCAGTCATCTTCATTGATTCTCCCATTCTCAGGACATAAAACCTATTTTTGTATACCTAATTTACCGGATAAAGGTCGTAATTAAATATAACAAGCATAATAGGAATAACAAGTAACAAGTAATTAGTTTGGACATATATAAATATGGTAAATATTTATTAATCCTCCTATTACAATAAGCTAAAATTTAAAATTAGACGAAGTGAGCAGGTCGGTGGTGTGGGAGCAACTGAAATTCAACGGTTACGCTCCGAGTTTATATAGTCACATGTCAACGGATCCGCGTAACCACGGTGATGGAAGAGGTTACGTCACCGCCCTGCTCCCGGAAATAACAATTTTGAGGTCTCGGAACCCAAAATATTACATTTACCGGATAAAGGTCGTAATCAAATATAACAAGCATAATAGGAATAACAAGTAACAAGTAATTAGTTTGGACATATATAAATATGGTAAATATTTATTAATCCCAACCCTCCAAACTAATTACCTAACGTAGTGAGTATAGTTTTTGTTCTTTAGCCTTCTCACTTACTGAAGGCTTAATGTATTTATAAATACAATCTGAGGCCCAATTGCCTCGCTCCTTAATAAAAGTTATAGGAGCACCTGAGTTATATAAGTGTGTAGTTCCCCCCCTCCTTAGAGAATGGGTAGAAAAATTACCCTTAATTTTTGACTTAACTAAGAGTCCTTTAAATAACATATTGAACTCTGAATAAGTGAGGTAACAGACATTTTTTGTTGAGAAAAGAGGTGAACTCCCCTTCTCTGGAAAGGTCTTATACAAGAACTCTAACCAATACACTGGGCACAAAGCCTTGTTACTACTCCTGTTTACTGGAATAGTATGAGGTACATCTTTAGTAGTCTTAGAGGATATCACCTTGACAACCATCCCCCATTTATTAAATTTTACATGTTCTCGTAGCAACATGTGAGTGGATTTAACAGCATGGCCCACTCTTAATAGTGTATTAAACAGGAAGATAATTACTAACCACACTAACAGCCATTTCTCTGACTTTAATTTTACCTTCCTATACATCGACTCTAGATGTGAAATTTTAATTGGATCCTTAACGTCCAATTTGACATTTTCAGTATTTTTTATACCTTTAATTGTCATTTTTAAGTGCTTGTTAGACCAATCCGGAACAGGAAGGCCTTTTACATTGTGGAAGAAGACAACCGCCTGATAATAGTTAATTATTGAAGAGGATTTCATTTTAGATGAAAGAAATGTTACATACCGACAGGCTTGTTTAGAATTAATATTATAAATAGGCCAATTAAATTTTTTACAGACCTTTTTGTAGCAAGCCCATTGTTTCCTCCTCAATACTAAAGTATTCGTTGACACGGCGGCTTTCCTCAGCACTTTTGCTCTCATTTTTAAGGCCTTTTCCTCTGCAAAATTCAAAAATTTTATTAATACAACACAAATTTGAACCTTCAAGGCACTTCCTTGCCTCTCCCTCTGATTTTATATACAACAGTCTGGATAGGGTGTCAGCTACAAGGTTGTTTTTGGTATTAATATAGTGAGGAACAAGGCGAATTTTAAAGAATTTGCAGATCCAAAAAATCTCTCTCAGCCAGGCCATACAAGTAGGGTTTGAGCTCACCCCCTTCTTTATCATATAGTAAACCTGAGTGTTGTCAGTAAATACATTTACACTGTGTCCCTTTAGGTCATCCAACCAACTTTTTAAACCTACCAAAATAGGCCATAGTTCCAGTTCATTTATATTAGTATTGTCATAGACATCACAGGTAGGAGGCCCCATAACATGGGGGCATTCTCCACTATTTAGATCTATTGGCTCATTCCAGTACCCTGCAATCCAGTCCTGGCCCTTGTATATGGCATAGCCTTTGAGAGAAGAATCAGACACTAACGGTAATGGATACTCATTGTAAACTATTTTTCTCCGACCATTGAAATTTTCGCAGAAATTTCTCCACCACCTCAGGTCGTCCCTAGCGGCCTGTCCTATTTTAACAGCCTTTAAATTATTATTTAATAGGACTTTGTACAGGTTAAATATTCTCCTGCAATATACGTTTCCCCCTGAAACTACATGGGCGCAGTGAGACAGAAGACCCCCTAGGCTCTCTAACTCTTTCTTTGCAATTGTTGCCTTTTCTGAGTATTTCTCTAATAGAGATTTAAGTTTCTCAAGCTTATCTACTGGTAATCTAAGCTCCATTTCTATAGAATCAATATCTAAGCCGAGATATCTACATACTTGTGATGGGGGGATCACTTTACCCCATGAGATATAGAATCCTAAATATCTTAAAGTGTTTATCACCATTCTCTGTGCATCTTCAGCCTCTGTGTAAGTCGATGCGACTACAATGAAATCATCCAAGTAATTTACCACTTGAATATTATATATATCTGATAGTATGCTGTATACAAATTCTGATATTTGGTTAAAATACATGGGACCTAAACGAAGGCCAAAAGCGAGTCTGTTATCCTGAATGTAAACCTCCTGGCCATCCACCTCCCATCTAAGCCCCATATATTTCCTATGATCTGGGAAAATTGGAACTGCCCGGTAGGCTGATTTGATATCTACCACGCCCATATAGTCTCCTTCATTTAATATTGATAGTACATTTTCCACACTTTTATATTGAAATTCCTCTATTATTTCCTCACAGAAATTATTTATTGAAATATCCTTGGGCATGCTACAGTCAGTTATTGGTCTTACATTTCCGTCTGGTTTTGGAACTGCTCCCAAACTGTGAATGCAGTCTGGTTTTCTTGAAACTATTTTTAAATAGCCTTCCTCTAACTCTTTATTGATAATTTTGTCCATTTTTTCAAAGTTTAGCCCTTCGTACACGGATTTGTAGTTTTTGCAATCATATATTAACTTTGTTTTGTCAGCACTATTATCTACAATTTTAAAGCCGTCGGTTACAGCGTTAACCATAGATTTATATTTTTCTTTGCACTCCTTAGTACCCAAGGATAATATGTAGTAAAAACGACAAGGCTTTAGTTGGGCTAATGCGTCGTCGATAAAGAATTCGCACCGGCAGATGCCTTGCGCGCATTCCTCATAAACTCGCACTAACCTTCCTGACTCTGACTTGGCAGAAAACAGAATTTTTTCTGAATTATTATCGTAATTATCTTTTCCCAGCGAATTTCCGAATAAATCGCATACCGGCTTGTCCGGGGTGATCTCGTCTACACGAATATCACTATTATAACTATGGATTTTAGCGAAATCCCTACCTTTTTCGCGAAAAAGGCTACTGCAAAATGAATTTTTTCGCGCCTCCCCCGCATCCGCATGTGTACTTTCCGCCCCCTTACCCGTGACGTCACTGCTTTCTGTACCGGCATCGGAGGCGTGAACTAGGTCAGGCGCACTACAACAGGCGTGTGCCGGAGGGCATTCTAATGCGTTAACACTCGCATCTTTCTCAATAACCCGATTCACATTTTTTATTTTACTATCAAGATCATATAGGATTACCGTATCGGGACTACGGTGATGTACTTTCACCGTAGGAGAGGGAATACTACGGTCAAGAAAGCCTGGACACGACTGGCTTGCTAACCCCCGGGGCGTGACGTCATCGCTTTCAGATAAGTTCCCTGCGTTACGCAGTTCATTATCAACAACAACTTGCAAACCAGATTTAGATTCCCCCTCCTATTTCTGATCCTTTTTCGGACCGTTACGGTAGCAGTCTTTCTTTGAATGACCTGCTTTTTCACACACAATGCAAATATGTGACATACTACATTTCCCTTGGCACCCCTGGTCCGAATTGAACCTGAAACATATTTTTTCGCCGTTCCCTGTACTGGTGTTACGACGACTCTTGTTTTCCCTGTAGTAGCCCTTACTTGCGCTAGCTTTGAATGTGTTCTCAAAGCTGAAATGTGAAAATATTTCTTCCTGGTCCACTGCAGCGAACTGCATTACCCCTAGCCGGTTAGCCCTCTCCCTTACAGCTTTGTCATACTTATTGAACGTGTCGAAAGTATACATTTTCTTCGTAGCTTTTTCAGTTAGGACTTTTAAATGTTTTACGGCGGGTGATGGATCTATTTTATCGACAATTAGTTTTTCTACTGTCTTAACTCCGAGTAGTAATACATCCTTCACACATTTTGGCTCATCGCCCTTAGCAAAATACTTTTTCTGGCCGAATTTCTTTGTGTGCTTTTTACCTTCCTCAGGTGGGGTGCTTTCCGACGAGGAGGACGACGACCTGGCGCCCGTTGATGTGGAGGAGCTTGAACTGCGTAACGGGGCCTTCTTCTTCACCTGCCGTCTCTTCTGCCGTCTTGGTTTGACGTCCTCCCACCCTGAAGAGGATCCTTCATCTCCTGATGGTTGGGCAGTCGTGCCTGACGTCTTGCATGGAACAGCCGTCGCCGCTTTGACCAGAATTTCGATGTTCTCCGCCATCCTGCCCACCGTCTTCTCCAATTTTTCAATCCGCGCACCCTGTTGCGCAAACATTTCCTCTCCCTTTTGACGAATTTGGAAAACGTCACGGGCTGTACCCTGCTGCTCCTTGATATGCACACCCGTAGACAATGCAGCCTTGCATTTTTTACCCGTGGGGGCGGCGTGCCTATTTTTGCAGTTACGACAAAAATTAAAGCCTGCCATTGCCTGGATATCATGGAACTACGTACCAAATCTTCGTAACCGTCCTCTCACAAGGTAGGTAGAAACCTTTCTACCAAATAACCGCTTCCCCAGCCGGTTTAAAACCTTAGACGAAGTGAGCAGGTCGGTGGTGTGGGAGCAACTGAAATTCAACGGTTACGCTCCGAGTTTATATAGTCACATGTCAACAGATCCGCGTAACCACGGTGATGGAAGAGGTTACGTCACCGCCCTGCTCCCGGAAATAACAATTTTGAGGTCTCGGAACCCAAAATATTACATTGTTAGTTGTTGCACACAACCCTTTTTTCACAAAATCATCAATATTCTTTGAAGATCGTACTAAAATAACCAGTTTCAGAAAAAGGTTAATGTCTATCACGTCTCATATAGCGATTACTAGAAATTGTCCCCTGAATCATCCTGCCCCACTGGAAAATGCATATTTTCCATATTTCTCATCTCACATTTGCCTGAATAGAAAGCTAAAAACATTTAGACAAAAATATACCATCTATTTTATTGGACATTTTATTAAAATAAAGATAAGGAACTTATTTTTGGGGGGAATAATACATAAAATACCTGACACCCCCTTTCAATCCTACAGAAAAGGTAACTTTGCTGTATAATACTTTAATATAGCTTTGTGCAGAGATGCTATCCCACAAATATTTGTGACTTAGCAGATCTGTTTGTAGCTTAGCAGCTTGTGGTGATGCTAAGTCATAAAAGGATGCTAAGCTACAAATATTTATGACTTAGTGTCTATTTTTGGGAAGATGCTATCCTTAAAATATTTTTGGTTTAGCATTTGTTTGTAGCTTAGCATCCTGTGGCGATGCTATCCTGCAAAAAGTCACTAAACCACAAATATTTGTTGGATAGCATCTGTTTGTAGGATAGCGTCCTAACACCCTCCCCAGTCTTCCACCCCTTTTACTGGTAACTCCTATAGTTCACAAATCAATGGTGATATTCTAACAGAATTCAACCAACACACCAAAACCACCTCCAATAATGAGTCTCGTCTACCAGCAGGGCCATTGCTGACTTCCAACGCCCCCCTGTTTTCCCAAAACTTCCGCCTCATTCCTCATATTCAAACCTCAACAATACCTCGAAGGTGAATCCTGCCAAAACTATAGAGAACAAATCCATCTCCCCAAGAAGACCAAGGCAACTTCGTCAGTCCATGCGCCCAGTTTCAGTCCCTCTCCGCTACCATGAATCCCAGGAATCTCCCTTGAAACCAAAAGTTAAGGTTCATGGTCGTTCTCGGGCCACTCCCCATTCCGTACCTTCCATCCGAGATCGCCAAGAAATTTAAATGACCCTATCCAGGAAGAGCATCCGTAATAATTCAATAACAACTGGAATTCGTCTTAAGCTCAGGTAATTTTCACGAAGCGTTGTTCATTTGTATTAACTTAAGCATATTCCTCACATTATGTGGTGGAATATAAAACATGTTTTGCATTCGCCACTTAGAAATGGAAAAGTCCCAAAATTAAGTTATTTGGAAGGTTCCATATTATTATAAAGTTATGTTTATGTTTTCAACTTTTGATTGAATCTCTAATAATATTTGTTATCTAATTAATAACAGACCATCATCATACAATATAATATACACATGAGGAAAAAGCATACTTGGTTGGCTAATTGTAAATATATACTTTGCAGGAGTTTCCGCAGACGGCAACAGAAAGTATCACCGGTGACCCCCCTCCCGCCAAAGTCACCGAAATCAAGCTTCATGCATACACTTGGATTAAAGTTCTGCCAGGATTCAAGGTGTGGTTCTCCCATCACCAACAACCCATATCAGGATTTATTTTTTTCGGCTGATGCATCAACAGTCGAAACCTCAAATGAAGGATGTCACACATACCGGAATCCTCGTTTCATTTCCAATTCCAACGCCGTTACACAATGGTTACGAAACGATCCAATTCCCTCAAAATCAACCCTTATCGGAAGTGAATCACAGTGTGAACTACATAACTCCTTAAGCTGATTTATATGAGTTAAAGGAAATGTAAGGCTATACATCCTAAGATGCAGGGTTATAACGCCTGAATATGGAATGAATAGATTCGTTCAATCAGAGACCTAAACATGTAGTTATCGTTGATCCACAAAAAGGAGGCCAATATACAAACAAATTAGAACATTTTGAAAGCAAATATAAATCAATAATATATCAATTCCTTTCTTGGCCTTCACATTCTATATGTATATCAGGTTCCATACTGATTCATGCATGCCCGCCGTTTAAACTGTAATGCTATAATGGTCAGGATCTTTGTGAAGTCGGTATGTTTCTCATGGAAAATCTAACATTAATTATCACCATAATGTATTTACACTCTACTGTTTTTTTTTCCATATTGTTGAAGGTATTTGTAATATGCCCTGATATAAGTAATGTTGCCAGGTCTAGTCCACCAAGTCATATCCGTTTCTAATTCAACCTACCACGGATAGCTAATTTATATTATTTTAAATGCCTGCATGCCAATTTTGGCCAATTTTGTTGACAAAATCACATGAAAAAATATAGAACATTGCTGAATAATTGTGATAACACCACCTACCGTAATCAAATTTAAAACAACTTGGAAAATATGTAATGTTAATGGAAACAGATTTATATCTAGGTGTCCTCATGAACAACTTGGAGTATTGACATCAATCATGAAAATTCCTATGCTAAAGCCATGCGAGTTGTTGACATATTACCCAGCATGCTCCCTGATTGAGGCTAACCTGCAGGTAAATTTCAGTTAATTGGCTTTCCGTGGTAGGGTGAATTCCTACGGTCCATCATCAATTAAGTGGAAAACTGTAACATGCATTACGAATTGCCGAAAGATTGTACAACCGTAGAGAAAGAGCTATTTACTTATTATGATGTTCAATGATATACCTAGTTCTTGGTTTCGTAAGACGGGTTCAGAGATTCTTTTAAATCGTTGATGCATGTTAGACTACCTTTAATTTGACTCTCCGATGGATGATATGCTACTAATAAAGCAGTATTCATATAAAGAGAACACAATTATATCTTCGAGGCAAACAAGGACGATACTTTATATGTTAAAACATTTATTCTGAACATAAATCAATCATACAACCCAAGTCGGTATATGTTGATGTACTGACTATGAGCTTAACCCTTAGACTTTAGCTCCGCCAAATAAGGCCTCGTATCTTTATTAAGTCTCTAACCATAAGGTCATATCGTTCACACTTAGGTTCAAGTTACCATTTCAATAAATACATTAATCATTTCATTCCTATTGACTTAATCCAATTCACATAATCAAGCTGACAGGAATTCATAAACATTCACCTAATCAAGATAACAGCAATTCATAAGCTGCTTTGTGGGAACAGTGACAGACAAAACAGTGTAGTTCTTTTATCCTGCTCCATTGGAAGCATTTCATTCACTTCCGTTACAACATTTCACACCATTTTTAATCATAATCATCAATTTTTGTACAAAGCCTAACTTGATTTAGAAACATATCACATTTAGCAATCTGCCTAGCTGTAACAGATTTGTTCCGAAAAACTTTTGAACAAAATTATGACTGCAAAGACTATCTTGTAGATTCATAACCCTGCCTTCACAGTTCTGCCTTCAGTATAAAGCGAGTTCAAAAGCGTCAGCATATGGGACTGTCAAGCTTATCATTTCCATCTTAAGTCATACTCCAGCTGATGCATGTTAGTTGTATGTCATCTCACGAACAAAAACCATGGCCATGTATATGGCGAAGTTCTGGAGATGGTGGGGTTTGAAGGATGTCGGGTTTATCTTATTCAGCACTGCCACCGAGTTCTGTTGAAAAAGATTAAATACATTATTTTTACGATATATAACTCAGATTCATTCACTAGCATAATGATCAATCAAACGTTCCAAGTATTTGATGTGGATCTCATAATCCTATCTCCGCATTCGTGAAAAAGCCGCCTTTAAATAAGGTTACCAAAAAAGGATTTGAGTCAGTTTTTAATGTAAACTGCATCTAAATATCTCCTTCCACAATTTTTTTTACCCCTCGTAGAACATTATACGTACAATGCACACAAAGATGCCGCAGCTCCAATCATTGTCCTGCCTGCTGGAACGCACTCCTGTAACCTTCCATTCTCGGTCAGTACTCCCCGTCAGAAGGCACCGTGTTCTCCAGAATTGCCTATTACAAATGAGCCAATACATCTTATCAGAAAAATGAACATTGTATGTTGGTGGAGAAAAAATTAGTTATTACTACCTTCAGTTTCGCTTTAAAAAAGCATGGGTGGCTCATACATTTATAAATGTCTTGTCCCGCCTTGGTCAATTTGTGTGGGAGCAAACGGTCGACGTCGTTGCACACGCCCTATAATTATATTTTAACTTTGCCCTCGACCAAGAACCAATATCATGAGTAATGCAATTTTATTGGATTCATTCCGTAATTTCTATTTAGATTCAGAGGATCTCAACCATCATGACATCCTGAATACGAAAATTAAAATATATTTACCCTTTCCAATTCAAAAAACATTAAACTCGTAAATATACCTCGTACCTTTTTATAAAATTCATACCCCTCCTAAGTGGCATCTATGTACGACTAATTGGTCACCGTTTTACGTAAAGACGGTACCGGACTCACACCTAAGAGTTAATACAGAAATATTTTTAAGACGTTTGGTAGAGCATGGGATGTTTTACTTTAATCAGTCTAATAGGTTTAAACCCTGTGGTAAGATGATGCCCAACCGATGCATCCATCTCTTTTCCTCTCCATCTCTGATGTTTTGAGAGCATTGGAAATCAGGGTGCTCTCGGATGAAAAATAGGACGGAGATTCTCAGCGGATAATCAGCCGAATTTAACAAATCGAATTTGGAACATTTCATCAAATGACGTGCAACTGTAGTGTTGTTTTGATTTTTGATATTATTAAAATGCCCTTGAAACCGTGTGAGTAGACGGTACTTGTCTTGAAAATCTCACTGTTTCCAAGAAGAAGGTTGTAGAGTTTGCGCCACGGGTAACACACTCTCCACAACCCAAAACAGGTCCGAGTACAAGCACAGACCCTAACACCCCTTGGCAACCACTGACTGTTCCGATCCAAAACCCAATCGCAATCAGATTCAGTGAGGACATGGTAGTATCCCCACCGGGACACCATGATTTTCCACCTTTGCCACGAGCCCAACACCCACTTCCCAACACTCTGCTAAATGAGTTCATAAGTGATATAAACATGAGAAACACTTCTCAAAACCAAAATGCCCTTAAGATTAATTTCTCTGTTGATGCTGAAAGTGTACATTCTCGTACTGTCTCTTTTCAGGGAGCCACCAGCCCTACCATAGCGGAGGCCCCGGTGGAACCAACCACTGCTCCACCCGTTGATATCCTGTCAGGCAAGGTCATCAACAAACCGTCACAGGAGAAGCTGGCTTACTTTACCCACATTCTCCCTGACGCCCTTGAAAAATGGAGAAACTTCAGGGCTACTCTCCAACGCGAATCCATTACTGCAGCTCGCGCTGGATTCATTCGCTTCCTTGCCAAAGAAGGACGGTTCCCACGATGGTCCACTGGCCTAACACCCCCTCCGGGCATTATCACCACTCAGATGGGAGCTATCAAACTTGTCAACTATCGCAAACAACAAATGATCTCTAGCATGAATCTTGTCTCTTCCATCTTGGATGACAAGTGTGCCTCAGCTATGAACCTCATGTCTGAAGTTTGTAGTATGTATTCCCAACAGGGCCAATTCCTGCAGGCCCACCAACGGTACTCCTTCACCAATGCTGTTGACCTAGCGAAGAGATTGGTAGACCGCGAAACCGCCACTGTCACGTCTCGTCTCAACACCGAGGCCGAGAGTTTGAGGGTGTGCCCAGAGGGTGCACTCTTGGTGGGGATACCACTCCATCTGGTCCTCCTGGAAATTATGAGCGGCCGTAATGCCACTCATGACACCACAAGACCAGCACCAACCACCACACCAGAGCCACTTGTGGCCGCGAAACCTGCTACCTTTGCCGACATCTTACAGCTCGGACCCACCCGTGACAAGACCAGTCTAAGTCATGTCAGCCCCTTGGCCTTAACTCGCCACCCGAACCTCAACCAGGTTTTTATGGCAGCCTGGGGAGGTCCCCGTCAAGGCCAACGCGGGGACCAGAAGCAAGCCAACAACCGCCGGCGTGCCCCCTATCAGGGACGTCCAAACTGCCAAGGAAATGGACCACCCCCTCAACAGGCCCCCAGAGACCAGGGCCGCAAGAAACCAAAGGGACCACCTCAACGGAATCCCTCAACCAGCAAGGGGGAATCAGCTACTGTTACCCTCAGCACAAAGGACCTGAATGTGCTCAAAAAAGTACTAAACCAGATTGGTCAATAGACACACTAACAGAATGGTACAATGACGATGACTTACGAAGTGCCTTATTGGAAATTTACTTGGGTTTTATCCCCATCTGCCACAGTTCCCTGAATTTGAATAATAATTCTGACTTTTCAGATATTAAAACTGTTAATTGTTTATCAGGTGTTGTCAATTTTTCTTCCAGCGAATTAACCTCAGCAGAACTCAGCCTTCTTTCCAAGGGACTCACCTTTGTTGATACCCCCACAACTCCAGATGTGGGTACTATCGTAGAAGATATTTCCAAATTCCATCTAAGTGTCAAACGTCACCTAGCTTTCACAAAACCTGGCGGCAACTATTTTTTGTCTGCCACAACACCATCTCATTCCAGACCTGAGCCTTTTACTCATTCGAAATTCAGGAATCCCTCTAAGTGGAATCCCCCAAGTCCAGCTATTGTAGAACACATGTAGATGCTCAATATCGATGATTTACAAACGACTCAAACTTCTTCAAATGTTCCCAAGTCTAGACCTAAAAGAAACCTGACTTCTGCTGAGTTTCATGCGAAACACTCTTTGAGCAATGATCCCTTAATAGTCATTAAGAAAGCAGACAAAGGCTCATCTGTCGTTATTCAGAATAGAGAAGACTAAAACAATTATCTGATCGCAAATTCTATAGACTCCAGGAAGAAAATCTAACTTCCGCACATAATACTTTGGTCCACAATGCCGTAACTGACATGCTAGCACGTAAAGAGATCTCTGAAAAGGCCGCACAATACTTAATCTTAGAGACTCCACGCACTGCTAACTTTTATCTTCTTCCAAAGATACATAAAAATGTTCTCCCCCCTCCGGGGCGACCATTGTCTCAGCTAATGACTGCCCCTCTGAACGAATCTCCCAGTTTGTAGATCATTTCATTCAACCACTGGTTCAGAAAATTCCTTCATATCTTAGAGACAGCAGCCATCTACTCAACACCATTAATGACCTCAAGTTACCTGAGGGTTCCTTATTATGCACTCTAGACGTTACTAGCCTGTATACTAATATTCCGAATGACGAGGGCATCGATGCAGTAGCCAAAGTCCTATACCATTCACGGGACCCTTTCGGGAACCCGACCAATAACTCTATCTGCAATCTACTAAAACTCATCCTGACGACAAACAATTTTCAGTTTGACAACAAACATTATCTCCAAGTAGGCGGCACTGCAATGGGCACTAAATTAGCCCCATCGTTCGCCAACATATTCATGGGTCACATTGAAAAACAATTTGTTTATACATACCCGATACAACCCCTCTTATGGAAGAGGTTCATTAACGACATATTCTTCATTTGGACTTATGGCGAATCAAAATTAACTGATTTCGTTCAATATTTAAATTCTTGCCATCCCACTATCAAATTCACAATAGAAACTTCTCTTATGAAGGCAGATTTTTTGGACATCACTGTCTATAAAGATCACAATGGTACATTACAAACCACCTTATACTGCAAACCAACTGACAGTCATAATTATTTACTATATTCTTCTGAACATCCACACCATATTTTAAGGGGCATTCCATACTCTCAGTTTCTCAGAGTACACCATATTTGTTCAATCCATAGCGAGTTCCTCGAAAATTGCTATATGCTATCATATGCATCACACTTCATTAGACGTGGATATCCAGAAAGACTAGTACGGTCAGCCCTGGCAAGAGCAGAGGCATTAAACCGGGACAAAGTTCTCAACAAAGACTTCCTTCAGAAGTCGATGACCAGCACAGATTCAATAACCACCCATGCAAACTTCACACCTCCAAAAACGTTTTATTGCATCACAACACATAATCCGATGAACCTACCTATAAAGGATATCATTTCCAAAAATTGGTCATTACTGGGAAAATCTAGCGGCACTCGTCACCTCGCAGATTGCCCCATTGTCTTTGGGCTTCGCCGAAATCAGATTCATTGGTGAGGGCTTCTACCTCTTCTAAGGAGAAAACCGGACAATGTTGTGACATCAATACATGCAACCGGTCATCCAGTTGCGGCTACTGCCCGAAGCTTAACTTATCGGGCAAAGTCAAATCCTCTACATTTGGAACCGAGTTCCGCTGTATGTCAAATGTGAACTGCCAGAGCAGTAACTTAATTTATTTGATTACATGCAAGAGGTGTGGCATCCAATATGTAGGCCAAACCAAAAATCGTCTACTCACACGATTTTTAATGATATCAAAAATCAAAACAACACTACAGTTGCACGTCATTTGATGAAATGTTCCAAATTTGATTTGTTAAATTCAGCTGATTATCCGCTGAGAATCTCCGTCCTATTTTTCGTCCGAGTGCACCCTGATTTCCAATGCTCTCAAAACATCAGAGATAGAGAAGAAAAGAGATGGATGCATCGGTTGGGCATCATCTTACCACAGGGTTTAAACCTATTAGACTAAAATCCAACTGAAAAAGAGTACAAACATCCTACCTCCAATGCCCGATCCACTTTTCCTCACGGTCCTTGCATGGGCTCGAATCCAAAACAGAGATCTGTCTCCTTGAAACGTCCATGGCCAGTAACAACCAGTGATTGTCGTAGCACACTGGCAGTAGGATCAAACGGTATTCCTCCAGTTGGACCTTTATTAAAATGGAAATAGTTTTATTTAAAAGTCATGATCAACAGGACGAATGTTGGAAAAACCAAAACTATTCCTTTACCATCCACCCATCCACAAGAATATTCCTGGAAGGGTTATTTTCATAACAAGAATGAATTATTGGCAAAAAATTTGAGACGTGTGTACACGAACAGCCTGAAACTGCAGCTCCAGTGGGCTGTCTCCTTACATACCAAGACAAGGGAAAAAAAAGAAAAAAAATGAAAATACACACTTGCTGGTCTTATGAAAATACGTCTTACCTCTTCGTACAAGAACGGGAAATACCCGTTCTCCCAGTAGATTGCATTGTGGCAAGACAGAATATAGACATCCTTTGGTCTTGTAGCGTTTGCTTTTTCTTCCAATACCCTCAGGAATGTGTGAATGTGCTGTAAGGTAAATATTTGATCCAGTGTAATAAATTTTTATCTAATTGAAAAATCAAGGTAGTCTACTTCATATTGGTTGCGTGTAAGTTATGTTACTTGGTGCATAGCCTTATAATGTCGGGATTTACAGGTTCTTTAAATACTCACATAAGTCACAACTAATTCAAAATGTAAAACACTAGAATATGGTTAGACAGGAAAACAATTTCCAAATTACAAGAAAGTCGAAGAAGCACGTACATGATCCCCAAGCCACATCTCGGTTCTAAGGGCAACACTACAAGTCACGGGCGGAGATTCTGGCCACACCAACTCCCTGTCAGTGTATGTAGCGTCATTTGGGAGTGGGAGAAGTGATCGGGCCATGTCACCTTGGGATAAGGCCTTGCGGGCCACGTACGTCACCACTATCGCCATTATATGCACTGAGTCCGTACGTCGTCCAAAGTCCTCTACACTCTGGAGGGACTTTCTCATTCGGAAGGTTAAATGCATCACAGAATCCTCGATGTGTTCCTCCAAGCCTTCCCTATGCAAATACCCCTCCATGACTCTCACTGGGAGGGCTACGACTATGGCCATATCCACGAAGCTCCGGGCTAGGCCGTATTCCGCCAGCTTGCTATGGTAAAAAACGTCAGCTAACACCTCATTACTCTCTCTGCTGATGAAGTCGGACATGTTCAGTTGTGGGTGGGTGGTGCCTATCTTCTGAGTCCCCAGGTCTAGTTTCTTGGAGCATTTCCTCTTCCTTCCGAGAGGCTTCTGTTTATTGGTTTTCCTTCTGTGAATAGAAATACAATGTAAAGATTAGTTTACCATGATTATTGAAAAAAATTATTGATTAATGATTACTAATAAAAAATAGTACAATTGCCAGAAAACTACCAAAACCAAATCTTCTCTATTTATTGACAGCTTGCATTACTGTAGCCAAAGAGGAAATGTAAAATTTGACAGAAACTGAACTCTCAAAGCGTCAACCTAGTCATTATGATTGGGTTATATCTAATCATGAACCATCATCCAAAGGTTTTTGTCGAATAAGTGGATTGTTACTGTCACCTTTCGAAACAATAAATTATTCCTAATAAAAGATAGTTGTGGGCATTCCGTTTCTTTGTGATTAGTGTGCAAAAACTGGCACACAATTGAGTTAGAGCAAAGAGTGAAGTTTTTATTGTAATAAACAGATAAACCTCGTGGAATACTTGGTTATAATTGGAAAAATCGAAATTCAAATGAGCACGGACACCCACCCTACTGGTTGGAAATCATCCTCATCTGTAAAGGCCTCGACGTCCGAGAGTGAAAATACACCACTCAAAGGTGTTCCCCACGGGATTGGAGAGCCATTTTTGTCGGTGAAGGGAGCCCGCGGTCTTGAAGGAGTTGTTGGTTGACTGTTCATTTTTGACATTGGACTTTTGTGAGTCTCACTTCTGGAAAATAAGAATAGTTGCTAGAACACTCAATAGGCCTATTAAGGATAGAGAGTGGTGATTAACGGCCATTTCAGTAAAATTACAACAGGTTTGCCAATATTGCTAACTGATTGATGCATCATACATCAAATAAAAGGACAGATTTTTCTCTATCTAATGGTATAGATAGATTTTTAATGAAATGGGGATTAGAAAATATATATACATAAAAGTGAATGTCAATATCTTCATCAAAGTCTTCTCTGGAATTCTGAGATTTTACAGGTAGTGCAAAAACATTACTGTCGAGGAAACTGTGTCTCAAGTTTTTGTTTTAGGTCCTACTTTTTGTTTTATTGAAAATAATTTTTTCACATTTATTTTCAATATTTTCTTAAAATTTATCTAGGACCTACATAAAAAATCTGAGACACAATTCCCTGCGTAAGAATGTTTTACACATATATCCAAAGTATCCAGTACCTTCAATATTAAGTCAGATATCAACCTTCAAAAAAATAAAAGTTAAAAATCAAATTTCTGTTTTTATCATTCATTTACTCAGTCAATTTGGTAGATAAATGTAGATATGAGAAATATTAAGCAGATATTTCAAAAAATGAATCGTTGGTAATTCAAAGATGCAGCTACTGTAAAAAATGCCAATATCACCACTCTCTATCCTTAAAATAAGAGTGAGTGAGTGAGTGTTTGGTGTTTTACGCCGTACCGACAGCCAGGGTCATTTTCACGCGTAAACCAGTTGGAACGAATTCTGAGTGAGTGAGTAATGGATGCTTTACGCCATTTCGACAACTAAGGTCATATTCATGGCGAAAACGGTTGTTATCAATGACAAGATGGACTAAAAGTTGTCAATAGAACAACATGATATATGTACAAGATCTTATCCTAAGGATAAAAATATATTAATATACTAATCATATCAGTCCATACAGACCAGCTGTTTTCAAAAATTGAATGATACGATCAGACTGTACAGTGTTAAAAAGTTCAGGTAGACCAGATACCTGATAGAACTGTCTACGTATCTGTTCAAAATCTGGGCATTCCAAAAGGAGATGCTTGATGGTTAAAGGTTCGTTACAGACAATACATTCTGGTGGGGGCTCACCCTTTAAAAGGAAAACATGTGTAAGTCTAGAATGACCGATTCAAATTCTGATAAAAACAGTTTGATCTTTTCTAGTCTTTGAAAGACGAGGTTTTACCTCTTTGATAGTTGGGAAAACAGAATGCAGTTTGTTATTGGGGAACTGGTCCCAATCATTTTGCCATCTCTCATTGATGTATTGAACGATTCTCGGTTTAAAATCTATGTGAGGAATTGGAAAAGGAAGGACTGCTTTGTCCAATCCCTTCTTGGCCGTTTGGTCATAATGGCAACTGCTTCAGCTGTCAAAATAGAACTGAAGTCAGGTAGACGGGCAAACTGTTTTTTACCACAGCAGACAGACGCAGCTGCAACACGTTTCCCATCCTTTGAACCATCAGTGAAAACAGGAGAACGATGAGGAAATTTGTTTCGAACTTCATGATACTGGGACACGTAATCCAATGGTTGAGTCAGTGACTTTTTTGATTTGGTGAGGTCAAAATTGATATTAGGTGGTTTGAGTGTAGTAGTCGACATTCCTGACTTAAAATAAGGGGATATTTTATTAAAATAAGTACACAACAGTAAGTACCAATGGAAATGACAATGGATTTCATTCGCAACCTTTTCAGTGGAGGCACAGGAACGTATATCCCGGGACGTATATACACAAAATAACAGTATTAATGATAAATAAGTAAATGAGTAAAGGTTACATGAGTGAGATTCCATGGAAGGATGTTGGTCATCAAAGTTCAGAGGACAATGACAATGAGTTTATACACAGCCTAATACAGGAGGCCTAGGCACATAAAACAAGAGGTACATACAGCAGTAATGTGTGGTTGTATCTAGGGTATTCTTGTGGGAAGGGAAGTTTATGAGCATTACACAACGGCACCAGTTTGATTTCAGCACCAGGTTTCTTTGAGTCTACATGTGGATAAATAAACATTAACTGACTTAGACTATCACGATACTGGAACGCTTCAACAAACGTGAGGTCTAGAGATTCTTATTGAGGTCCAGAATAGGATTCTTTTTGTATCCAGGTAGCAATTTTGAGTTTATGAAACACTTATTTCCGATGACTAGTTTCCTGAAGTAGTAATACTACCTATATAGTTATCTATATTTTTCACCACAATTGACTAGTAGGATTAGATAATGGAACTGCTACCAGTCCTTGATGTGATATACAATCGTTAGTATTTCTTTGGTTAAATAGGATTGCATGCTTTTATGACCATATTAACTAAATATTGAGTCTAATATAATTTAGTTTATAGTTACAGGTCTGACGTGTCAAAGCTGATTTCTACTTTAGACAGTCGAAATTGGTTACCAAGCAAAACTGGCTTTTATCCAAATTCTGTACATACAGTATAAATGACAACAGAAAAAGCGTATTGTAACTGTTAAGTAGGAAATGCGTAAGGAATGCATAAGTTATTTGATATATAACCATAATAATAAACGTGATATTTACAATTTATAATCACTTGATTAGTACATAGTATATTAAGTACATTAATGTACTGTTGCGGCCATATTCCCCCCTACATGCGATGACGTTGGACACTACACGCACTGATGTGGTGGCGCGGACAGTCATGTATTTCCTGTTATGGGAATAGTGAACATTTTTTATCTTACAGTCGACTGTCATGATTTTCGTTGTGTCTGTATGGCCCGAAAATAAGAACATGACAACTGTTCAAATGAATTGGAAAGGCTTTTTAAGGACTAAGGACATTCTTATATCTTTAAAAAAAAAAGAAGAAATTCCACACATCATTTCTGAACCCACTTTAGAAATTAGAAAGAAATAAGGATTGTCATATTCATACAGGTATTTTTCAAATGGAGTGTAACTGAAATGGAATTATAAGAGAGAAGAGAATGAATAAGAAGACAGAACTAATAACTTGTATGAGTACCTGAATAGATTCACAAATTCCTCTGCGCGCAATGGCCAGCACAAGGAGTCAAGGTAATGTTAAGCCCCATTCGCCGTGGCCGATGATTGTGTTGCTTGCTGGTGTCATATTGCTAAAGTCATGATGTACAATTTCTATATACAATTTGTATTATTGAAACTAAAACGTAATATGAAGTAAAGAAACATAAGAGACATTGCAACTCGTGATCCACCCTCAACCCGGATGTAAGGACAAACCCATTTATCTTATGAGTGTAACAGCGATGTGACGCACACACCCCAGTAACGTAGCAATCTGCATCACAGAAAAAAACCCCACAGAAGCTGGGATTTCCCGTGACAAACCAGGGACATGCTGACGAGGCATGACTGGTCAGAGACTGACGTCAACATCCTGGTCAGAGACTGATGTAAACATCCTGTACCAAACGTATAATAGCTCCAGCCATCGCCCATTGGTGGGAGTCCTTACAGGTCAGTCATTAGGATCGGTCAGAAACGACGGAACGTTGAGATAGAGACAACCCAACCACCCAGCAGGTCTCGCTGAAACGCCATCATCACGTAGCTGTAAGGACACTAGGCTATAGGGCCTTTCCTCTATGAGCCTATCTCCATGCTCCCAAAGCAACAACATTCAGGACAATGTGAACTTAAAGGACAATAACCTCAAGGACTAACATTATACATTTGGACAATTATTGAATATGTGCTCTATGTGTATACCTGCAGGATACACCTAAACTTGTGTGAACTTCAGAATAAAACCTACATCATATCCTACACCACAACTATATCACCATTTCTTCATCATTAAACCTTAACTATTATACTGGTCCGACAAAATTATCGTATGGAGGAGACGATCATGTCACAGCCGATAAAATTATCGCATGCAAGCGATATTGAAGAAATAGCATTCACACTGACAAAAGTGGGTCCTAACGATTGCAAACAATAACTACTTAATTACCTCAAGTACCCTTCAAGTACCCTGCAGTCGGCTGGAATTCAAACAATTCAATCCAACATGTTAGATCTGATCAGTTGCAGACCTGTCGTTTGCATTATCGTTTGCAATTCTGGTGCAAACGATTAGTGTCGCAGGAGATCATGTGCACCACATCCCCCACGGCGAATGGTCCTTCAGTGGCATTGCTGTGCATCAACTACCAAGAGAAACCAATGGCTGCTGTGGCAAATCTGGACCAACATCCACTTGTAGGCCTCCAAGTCAACCTATTCAAAAAACATATAAAAGTATATATTTGCGCTGCTCATAATTATTCATAATGAGGATAATAAGTTTTGACAAAATTCCTAGTCTAGCCTCCATTCAGCAGTAAATAATTATAAGGTGGAGGTAATGTTAAGGCCTGTTTCCACCGAAGGATTTTTCACTAAAGATGCCTAACGACACTGAACGACACCGAACGATTTGGAAATTGTTGGTAGTCTTTAAGAAAAATTGTTCGGTGGAAACAAGAAATCGTTACTTCCGACAATTTCTTACGACATCAAATGACAATTTTGAACGACAAACTGACCGATTCATGAACGACAAAATATTAAACGTGTTTAATATTTTGCACGATTTCTCACATCGTGAACGACAAAATGAGGGAAAAAGTCGTTCACAAAAGGTGTGTCGTTGGGTGGAAACAACTTTATCGTTAACTTTGCAAATGACAAAAATCATATAAACCGCGTAAAGTAGTACAGCCAATAGGAAGCGAGTATTCAGTCACGTGATCTCAGCGTGCCTGTAAACAGGACTCGGCAAGATGGCGACGCCCAGGGCAAGCACGTCTGGAAGCAAGTCCGGAAACAAATCGTCAAATAAGCGTTTCAACTGGCCGAAATCCAAAGAAGACGATTTAGCTGCGATATATAAGGCCAAAGAGTATCTGTACAACCCGAATGCCGACAGTTATCACGACAGACCTCGCAAACTTCGATGCATTCATGCATTCGCGAGGAAGTTAGGTATCGACTGTGAGTATACCGGTATTATCGCTCACCTAAGACATCGTTAGATGAAACCTCCATTTGTATCGTGAAACGTACATGAGTTCACGATTGAATCGTTTAAACCGATATATGTTTTTCCAAATTAATATGTTATTTGAAATACACGGTAAACGACTTTGACGATATGTGTGTGCTAATTGATTTTAAAACCATAAATGTAAATACAGATTTCATCAAGTAAATTTCTCGACTTACTTATTTACGGATACTTAAGCGTTTTCAACAATGTATTTAAAGAATGCATTGATTACTATTTAATTAAACCCAAATTATCTATTACTACATTATCTATCCGTTTCGCATATTAAATCATTAACATGAAAACCTATTGTCCATATGTATTTATTATTTTCGAAATAAATATATAAACTTGGTCGCTCTAAAACATATATTGAACAATAATACTTATAACAATCTTTTGTCACTATAGTTTTGTCGTTGGTGTTGAAAAATAAAAATAAATTTCAATATATAATTATGGTCTTTGAAAAATAGTTTATCACCAACACTTGTCTTTCCAGTCAAACACGTTCTGAAGAGAGTGACGAGTTTCAGGACGCAGTTTACAAGGGAGAAGAACGAACTCTTAAAAGCTAAAAGTGGAAGTGCTCCGTACAAACAGACCAAATGTAAAAAACAAAATTAGTTTTTTACATTTGGTCTGTTTGTCTCGAGGAACGACAGTATCTTCATCATTTAATGATGAAGATACTGTCGTTCCTCGATCAGTACACCAGCACAAGGGAAACGAGGGCATCCCTGCCGAGGAAAGCAAAAACCAAGGTTAACACAATGTCGTTCAGTGGAAACATGGCTATTATCTAATAAGGAAAAAAATTATCAATAAGGAAAATAAAAATAAAAATGTTAATAAATCGTTGAATCTCTTCGTGTTTTATAAATACAAATGTTATTTTTAATATTTTACAGAAGGCCGGCGAGACACTAACACGTCAAATGGAGGAGCAGGAGGCTAGTCCGCCATCTCATGATGACGTGGACGCAGATGACGACTATAATCCCAAAGATGACGACAGCGAACAAGGAGACGCATTTTCATCTGAAGATGAATCTGCCGGAGGAGAAGACTCTTCGGAGGCCGACATTGACGATATACAAAAAGCTGATATCCAGGCACAAAAAATGGGCCACGACAAGGACGGTGACAATGACAATTGACAAGGTGAACCCATAGATCTTTCAGTTGATCACGATAATTCGGTGGCTACAGAGTCGGGTCAGGACAGCACACTGGATTACGACCTGGCCCATGTCGTTCAGGGACTTGGTAACAAACCACTATCAGGTCTGAGGGACACCATTTCCGGAGAAGATGCAAACCTCACCTTGGACAGCTCAACAGATCTTCATGAGTTAAATATACGTCGCGACCTTATTTCTCAACAACACAGAGTTCCTAGAGTTGATCTTTCTCCCTTGCCGGGAACGTTGGTCAAATATAAATCTGACGAATCCTATGACACTGACAGACAAGATGAAGATAGATGCTGACAGCCGGAAAAAACACGGAAAATGTCGTGTGGTCTATCGTACACTGTAAACTCCAAAAATGAGGCAAGTTCATCCACAAAGACAACAGGTGATGATGAAGTTAGATCCCCAACACCTCCAGCAAATGAGGACGACACACAGGGGTCCCCTTCTCAGTCTCTGCTAAGTGGAAAAAGGCAGTTTCTACAAAGAAGAAGAAAACTGTAATTCAAAAACAGTTTAAATTAAGAAATAGGCCTACAAGTCCACAAGTCGTTAAGGATCTGGTATCAGTCGTTAGGTCAGAAGACAATACACAAATAGATAACAACCAATCGAGAGGCTCAAAGACGGTCAACACCTCCAGACGTAGTAAGTCACCCGCCGATTTGTCTACAAAAACAGACTCGACCAAACCACAACGGATGGATCCACCAAAGACAACAAGTGGGTCTAAGCAGTCTGCCGCTGCCTCTTCAGCAGCTAGTACCCCGACAGCAAAAACAAAACGAGAAGGTCGTTTGTCTTTGAAAACAAAAAAAACAGAAAGTAAAGAAGACAAAGATCCCCCCAAAAAAGTGGCCGACAAAACTGATGAACATTCCCAAGCCGGGGATGACGTTATCGTCGTAACTACAGATGAGGACATTATTGGTCCTTCCCAACCGACCAAAAAAAAAAGAAAAAAGGAGGAATCCGATGACGCAGTTGACCACCTCGACCACCCACCCCACCGGTGTCCCTTCGGAGCCGCCCGTGGCAAATCCTCTGACACGGGACCCAAACAAAAACGTTCAGCAAGCAATACGCGAGGGCACCAGGTGAGCACCTGCAGAGAACCCCCATGCCATGTCACGGAATCCGTCATGACCGCATGACGAAACCACAGAGACCACAGGGAGCACAACAGCGCACCAGAGAGCACGACCGTCGCACCTGCTCCACCGACAGGACGTCGAAGTGACATAGCAAGAGACACCCGTCCTCGTTCGCGTGACCATATCCAGGCGCCTGAACACAAAAGGGACCAACGCCCTTTTCGGCCAGGTCGGCGTGGCCAACGGTCACCACGCCGCACAGCCACCTAGAGCCGCCGACAGAGCCCCTCTCGCCACGAAAGAGCACTCACCACCAACAGTCGAGGCAACCACGACGACCGCCCACGCCACCACCGACCCAGCTGAAAGGGTCTAATCAGATGGAAGAAAAAGACCATATGGACACTCAGACCCACGATTTTTGTCTCAATAAAATGTCGGCTAACTGTTCTAGGTTGTCCATTGTCGATTCTTTCAACCATATCGGTCTTGACACCGACCAGGGCAAGAACTCTTCTCTGGAGATCAGTATCCTCAAGTCTGAATTTGAAAATAATGTAACCCAGGAGATCGACAAATTAACAGACTTTAACAATGTCATCAATCTTTTGGACTATGAACTTTCAGATTCCGAGAAGGAGGTTCTGAACAAAGGACTTAAGTTCTGCCCTACCCCACAAACCCCTCGGGGTAGCGATAAACGTAAAGATCTAGACAGATTTCACAGCTCATTCGGGTTACGTTGTCATTTCGACAAAGATCAAATAATGTCAGATATTGTGATCGAAGAGCCGGTCATAGGCCCTTTCTCTAACACTAAGTCTCTTAAGTTGAAATCCAACAGCAAATGGGTGCCACCGGCAGGCCCTACTAACCTAGAAACTGTCATAACAATGAATGAGTTAGCTTTACAGAACATCGCCCCCCACCCAGACTTCGCAAAAACAACATCACCAAATTTCACGTTACAGCACTCAAGTCCTTGTCGAAAAACACAAACATCGTGATAAAGCCGGCAGAGAAGGGCGGTGCTGTAGTTGTACAAAATCGCTCAGACTTCATAATCGAAGGTGAACGCCTACTCAGGGACACTAGGTTCTACCAGTGGCAGGATTATGACTTGACTCCTGAACACAATGGTCAAATCATCGCTCAATTTGAAAACATGCGAATATGGGGTGAGATCACACAGAAAACCAAAGATTTTCTGGTTACAGTGGAACCCCGCACGCCTGAGCTGTACCTTCTGCCGAAGGTCCACAAAAACGTGAGTCCAGTTCCTGGCAGGCCAATAGTGTCAGCCAACAAAAGTCCGACTGAACAGATTTCTGCGTTTGTGGACCACTTCCTGGCCCCTGTCGTCAAGAACGGACGGTCCTTCTTACGCGACACCACAGACTTAATAATTTCGACGGCCTTAATGGCCTACGAGGAGACGAAGTGATGATCACCCTGGATGTCAGTTCACTGTAAACCAATATACCTAACCAAGAAGGGTGCGAGGCGGTCTTCACTGCCCTCAATGAGAACCGCACCCAGGCAAACAACCCAGCAACCTTTCCCAGGTAGAACTACTAGGACAGGTTCTCACCTTCAACAATTTCAAGTTCAATGGAACAAACTGCGGCCATGACACTATGAGACACACTGTCAAGAGGGGGAGAGGAAATTTTTCAACCACCATGAAATCGAAGAGGGCCTGAAGTGATCAAAGCTGTTGTTCTATAAGTATATAGACATGAACTGTGAGTAAAAAATCCTCTACTTAAACGACCAGAACCATCAAATTGGACGTCTCAACAGGCTTAACTGGACCCCCCCCCCTGCCACAGCGCGCTGGCCATTGTCCACCTAACACTGTCACTGTCAATACCAACTGCGACTGAAAACCGAGCTCTTCTTCGTAGTATATTAAAGATGCCGCCTAAGAACACTAAATTGGCTGTAAAACCTAAGGAAAAAAAAAAGCCTGACACAAGAGGTAAATCGGTCACTGATCCAGATCTTTCTGATTCAGACACAGAGTCGACCAAATCTGATAACAGTGTTGATGCACAAGGTGAATGGTTAAAGGAGGCACTGTCAACACCCCCCCCCCCCTAGGGCTGGAAGAAATGGAACAGATGACAATTGATCAGAAAGTTACATTGGTTCTGGCAGGGATGATCAGATTTCAAGAACTTGGCACTTTGATGACCGAAATGCACAAGGACTTGAAGACCTTGAAGACGGATACAGGAAAAATACCAGATCTACACTCCCAAATGGAGACGCTCCAAAAAACCATGACTAGTGTCACATCAAAAACTGACACAAATCAACAAGATATTAAAGATGCACGCAAAAGAATTGCGGATTTAGAGATGGAGAACCAAAATCTTAAAGGGCGGATTGCAAATCTGGAAATCGCTGAAGGTCCAACAAACCTAGCCTCACTTGAAGAAATCATCCAGACAAAAATTAGACAATATGAGGCGTAGTCAAAATTGCAGATTGAAGGTGTTAGGGAAGACAGGCAGGAGGACACCTGGAGAGCAGCTAAAGAGGTAATTGACCAAACAGGTTGTAGAATGTTGGACCGCGATATCCTAGAGGCCTTTAGGATAGGAAAACCAAACCCAGGTCAAGAACCCCTAGACCTATAATTGTCATTTTCTCAAGTCAAACACTTCGATCAGATGTATTTATGATGAGGAACCGCCTGCGTGACAACCCAAGTTTCAACAACAGTTAATGAGGTCCTGGACGACCACCAGAGAAAAGCAAGAGCTGAAGCCCGAGCCTTGGTAGATCTTGCAAAAGCCCAGGGTAAAGAAGCCATAATCTCTGGGGAAAATGCCATCATCTCCCGGATAAAATATAGCTGAGCAAACAGGAAACACCTTCCACAAGACATGACCTTGGAATGTGCCTTTACAAGAGAAATAGACAATAAAATCTACTTCTGCTCAGATCATAGTCCATTGTCTAACTTCTACGAGTGTGATGTTCCCTATCAGGGGTACAAAGTATAGAGCAGGCCTTCCAACATCAGAAGCAACAGTGCTGGGATATCCTGTTGAGGCAAAGAAGATCTTGCAACTAGATGACCCCAGAGCCTGTAAGGCTGTAGGAAGGACATTAGTTGACACTCCAGTTTGGCTGGACAGACGTGACGATACAATGGACGACCTCCTAACCATCAAACTTCGCACTGACAAGTGCGACAGGTTTTAACGGAAACGCAAGACAAACAGATCATGGAGGCAACCCAAGGCAGATATTGGGCCTGTGGGCAGACCCTCCAAATGATCCAGAATGGTAAAGGAGAGGCGAATGGCCAGAACAAACTTGGCAAATTATGGGAAATGAAGAGAAGAGAACTTGTCCAGCAATGTCAAGACCCTCTTTTGGCACCCACATCACCTGAACTTGTCCAAATTCCTCCACCTCTTCAAGAAGTGGCCAACGCCCCTCTGCCGACCGAGTGAAAGTCCCGAATATCAGCACCAAATACATAAACAACTTTGACCCAGTTCTGCGAGTAAAGCCCAATTCCAGTACTAAAACCAGGAGATGACCCAGTTCTAAGCGTCACTTCCGAAGAGGCGACCGGTGAATTCAAAGAGGTAAACACTGTGATCTACTACATTTTTCTCTGCCTGCTACCTGTTTACTACCTCAAAATGCCTACTGTTATCCAGATCTACGGTGATTCACGCCCGAGATTTATCCAAGGACAGATTAATGAGCAGAACAACACGCAGGCACGCGTCGAGACGAACGCCTTTAGCGGGACGTCAATACACCTAACTGCCTCTTGAGCCTGGCTTCATGCCAACAACAGACCGACCGATGTAGCTCTTTAGCTGCAGGAATAAATGACTGTATGGTGTGGGATGGCAGAATACATAGGTTTGTCTTTCCATGGACTAACGTGGACGACCTAGCAGAACATCTTATATCACTATACAATGAGGTTGACGTAAATTTCCATAAGAGATTTCCCCAGACGACCCTCATCTACGCCCAGCTCGCGGTCATGGAACTGAGCAGGTACCCCTTCTGCCAGGACACCAACCCACTTCATCAAGCGATTTTGAACGCAGCTATAGTCATGGTCAATAGAGAAATTGTGGTTATAAATCAACGAAATTGGGTGCCAACCCCCTGGCTGGCACGCCCCATCCACCGGAGGCGCCGTAGAGGAGGCCACACGCATTACTACAATTTCTTCTCGAATGGCATTCACCCCTCGAACAGGCTCCCGAAGATATGGGCAGGCCTGCTTGTAAACGTAGCCTTCTTAGGCACCTAATAGATTCAAGAATCTGTGAGTCATCTTCTTCATATAAACTAATCTCCAGGCAGCACAGTTGTTGGGTCCACTTTCGCCGCTAGGCAGGTGGCCCCCTTGTTGGTTGTTGCCCTCATCTACCCAAGACAATGAATGAAGACAAGAGGTTCATCCACGAAGAGCCTAGTGCTGCTCCATAAACGACTACATCAACATGCCTATTTCCAAGACCAAGATCTGTGTTACTAACTGTCTGTCAATTTCACTTATTATAGTCATGTGATCTCCCTGTGTGATAATCCTGTTATAATACTGCATATATATCTATGTATAAACTAGGGCTGACTAGTCTTGGCCGATAGGCAGACTGTCCCGTCCTAAAATACTCCCTCAGGAGATCGTGCAGAGCTAGAATTGATATCTGTGACAATGACACGTCACCAAGGGGTCTCCAGGCTAACGTTACTACACAGATACCTGAGATATCCACGAATTTCCAACTGAAGTGGGAGAGAGCTCACCTGGAATTTGCTTCCAATTTAACAAAGATTCTCCACCAGTATTGGGATGAACGAATGGTGGCACTCATCGACACGAAAACCACTCTGTTAAATGATCTTAGCACAACATGCAAGGAAGACGAGATGATGGAAATAAACGACCTGTTGTCGAAGGTAACGTTGAATCAAGACAACATCCAAAGAGCGGAACGCAAGGTCGGCGCTTCAAGAAGCCGCCAGTTTCTACAGGTTCCGAGGCAGTCTCCGTCATCAACCTCAGTGAAAAGGCGTTAAATAACCACCATGTCAAACTTTTATCCAGAGGTTTAACGTTCTGTCCTACACCTACCTACAACCACCCATGCCACACACTTAAAGATGTATTCCTCTTCAACCGACGCGTCAGACTAACACACCATTTTATGGACAACACTGATCAGAGACCACCGTCTGATGCCTACTCTTCCCTTACACCGTCCTCTGGGTGGACCCCACCACCTGGTAAGGACCTTTACATTGATAGTTTCATCGGAAATTTCACCAACCACATCACGACTCACCGCCCCAAACACCCACCGATCTCCAACCTGTCAACAGATGAGCTCACAGCCCTTAAAGACCTACAAACGGATCACACCATCGTCATCAAACCTGCAGACAAAGGAGGGGCTATCGTAATTCAAAGTGTACAGGACTACATTAACGAGGCTTTGCGCCAACTTAACAACCGGTCACACTATGAGGAATCGACAATCCAACTGTTCAACGCATCCAGCAGAACCATCAAGACCTACCTAACCAACTTGGTCAAAATTGGGTATATCCCCCCAAACACCCATCTACATCTCACGTACAAATCTCCGCGCCTACCTACACTGTATCTCTTGCCCAAAGTTCACAAGCCGGGCAATCCTGGTCGCCCGATCATTTCAGCCTGTGGTGGCCCCACGGAGAAAATATCATCATTCGTGGACCATGTCCTCAAACCTTTTGTCAGCGTGCTACCCAGCTATGTGAAAGATACCACGGACTTTCTAAATAAGATTGCGGATATCACCATACCAATCAACCACACTCTACTGACCATAGATGTTTCTTCACTGTATACCAACATCCCTCACAACGAAGGCCTCAACGCCTGCAAAGAGAAACTTCTCACTCGCACAGTTGAAGATCCACCCACTTGGTTAGTTCTCACCCTGTTGAGATTCATACTGACATTGAATTATTTTAGCTTCAATGGGAAGATCTACCACCAAGTCAGTGGCACTGCTATGGGCACCAAAATGGCACCGAACTACGCTAACATCTTCATGGGCCACCTAGAAACCACTCTTCTGAACTCCTACCCTGTGAAACCTACTCTTTGGCTGAGATACATAGACGATATTTTCTGTATTTTCCCCGGAGATGTAGAAGAAGCTCAACGATTCATCCATCACTTAAACCAGATGCACCAAACCATCAAATTCACCGCGGAATGCTCCCTTCACACTGTGAACTTTCTCGATGTCACAGTGGTGGTCAATGCCAATAGGGGCCTTGACACCACCCTCTATAGAAAACCCACTGACACCTACCGTTACCTGCACTACAAGTCCTACCACCCACTCCACCAGAAACGATCAATCCCGTACAGTCAATTTCTACGAGTCCGTAGAATCTGTAGCTCAAAGGCTGACTTCTACAAGTTCACCAACGACATGATCAGCTATTTATTAACGAGAGACTACCCGATGAAACTACTTCTGAACTCACAGAACAAAGCTTCACGCCTTGACAGATCAGAACTGCTCCACCCCCCTGCCACGCCCACCACTGACAGCAATGTCCCACTCATCGTGACCTTCGACCCGTCACATCAACACATCACCGAAGGCATCTCACGATCCAAATTCCTGCTTGACAACGTTAAACCTCGATTAACTGACAAGAAGATTCTAGTCACTTTCCGACGGAATAGAAACCTGAGAGACTACCTAGTACAATCGACCCTCAACCCAGACCGACCGCCCCGTGGCTGCCATCCTTGCGGCAAACCACGCTGTCAAACTTGTAAACACATCCACACCGTTGACACTGTCACTTCCACCTCCAACGGGAAGTCTTTCCGAGTCACTGTCAACTCCAACTGCACCACCCACGACGTGATCTACCTGATCGAGTGCACCAAATGCCATATCCAATACGTCGGTCAGACATCCAACTCTCTAAATGTGAGATTCCTACAACATCTTCGCGACACTAACAACCGTGACGAGTACAAAAGTGTTCCGCAGCACTTCAACGCCCCAGACCACACCACCGCTCACATTTCACTGACAGCGGTCGACCGCGCGACGGCGCTGAATACTCGCCTCCGATTGGAGGATGCGTGGATCACCTGCTTAGGCACCTATCAACCGGCAGGTTTGAACTTGCGCTTCTAAACTAGGTCAACATGTCAGACAGTGAGGACGACTCTCCGGTCGTCTGTCCCGATTGTGGTCAAATATTCAGAACTTTGAAGGCCGAACGACGCCACTACACGATGGAACATAACAAGGAGTTACTAATGTACGAATGTGACTGGTGCAAACGCGTTTACGCGTCCACATCATCCCTCAAACGACACGCGGAGGAGAAGCACCCGAACCTGGCCATCAACATCCCGACCAACGTTAGACTGCCACCGGCGTCGGTAAAACCACCGGCGAAAAAACCCACGAAACGCCGCCTCATCACAGACCCCACCAAGGTGAAGTTCAAAACCGTAAGACGTGGAACTCCTACACCTGGAACATCTCACGATGACCCTGGCCCAGTCTACGAACCGATCACGCCCCCACCAGTTGTTGATCAACAAACCCACGCGGTGGCCCAGTTTTCCAAAGCCCCGCCCCGTGACCCGGTTATGGGTTGCGCCCGCCTCCCTGACGCCGACGGAGACGAAGCAACTTTCAACCTGTCACAGTTCCTCCAAACACCAAGACAACTATCGTTCCGACCACCACCTGACATGGATTTACCAACACTACAGGGGACTCCTTTTAGACCCTGGTTCTCCACACTGTTCACCGACGCAGACCTACCGCCATTTCAACCGCCGGTCCTGACGCCCGCCCCATAGACCACGCCCAGTGACCCAGACCCGGCCGCCTCGGTGGCCGTCACGCCGGCTGTCAACACCAACGCCGAGTCTACGGCGCTAACACCAGCTCGTGATAACCAAGCCGTTTTCCCTTCCTTTGAGTCCCCTGAGACTCCACTTCTTGACGAACCACCACGAACAGCCTCCACGGACATAAATGGGACCATCCACACGCCTAACCTTATTACTGTTGACTCTGGATTTACCGAAGACGCCGACGGGCCAACAAGCCCGGTGGAGGACGCCACGCCCCTACCAGCTGACACTGGGGATGCGGAGTCCACCGCTCCCGGTGACAGTTTGGGGGCGTTAACACCACCACCACCACCCATTAATGAGAACTCTCAACCGGAGACAGTCTTCCACGCGACAGTACACGCCGAAGGGGCGGAACTACAGCAAAAAATTAACCTAGTCTCCGGCTTGGTTAACGGCGTCATTCCGGGACGTGGACCTGTAATTGCAGAATTCGTACTCTTCCAGTACCTTGTCAACAAGCAGGTTAACCCTCCCACCACCCCGCCCACGGAGTAACAAATGTGCTAAATCTTACAGACTTGTTATTGTATAACCGGGAAATTTTTTTCACATATATACACTGGATTCTCATGGATGTTAGTTAGCGGATTTGTTGTTGAACTTACATTTTGGAATTTAGCAGAATTTTCCAGACTGTTACGCTTTTTTATTATTATAATAACTCGTGATATTTAGAAATATTTAAATGTCGAAGCGTTATTATCTGTGATTACCTTGTTAATTATAACTTTTACTACTTCTAATATAGTAACTTTGACAGAAAGTGGACTTTTTTAATTCAACACTGTTAATTACTTCCAACCCGTTGATTTTCAACCGGTGGAACTTTTTCACCCCGTTAAATTCACACTGTTGATTATTGATATACCCTCCCAATTACACGGTTCTAATCAATTCTGATGAAGGATGTAACAATCCGAAACATGTAAATTCGACCACCTTTGAATGTCTTAATAAATTTCAAAGTCTACAACAAGCCGTCGTTGAGTTAGATGTTCTACACTTCAATTTATTATATAATAGTACAGTATTAGTTTTGAAACGACTAATCCCTGTGAAAACTTTTAAATTTAAGAAAACTAAACCACCCTTGCTGTCTGATGACCTAGTGGAGCTTATGAAGGATAAGGACAAATCATTGGCTATAGCTAGAAGATCTAAACTCCAGAAGGACAAAACAAATGCCAGACGCCAGCGAAACACTGTTAACAAAATGATTAGAGATGCTAAGTCAGACTATATTAAAACTCAATTACATGATCTTGCCCACGACCCAAAGAAATTTTGGGAAAGAGGTTCAACTATAGGGAAATTGGCAACCTTCCGCATGGGCTAACACTTAGTGACGCGAAGCAGGTCCCCTGCAAAGGGGGTATCGCATACCAAGGACCAGATGCTTACATGTCTAATATGAGTCACTCGAAATTCACTTATGGTTAAAAAAACATTCTCATCTGTAGAACAAGCCTTAGGATTTACCAAAGCCATGGTTTGTAACCAACTAGGCTTCGCCAGTGAGATCTTAACTACTGATGATCCCTACAAAATCAAGACCCTATCAAAACAAATTCCAAGTACCAAAGAGTGGCTAGATATGGAAGAGCAGACCCTACTTGAAATCAATGTCGAAAAATATAAGCAAAATGATGTATTAGCTCATGCTCTCCTTGCCACAGGTGACAAGAAACTGTTCGAGGCAACTCGCGACAAACGATGGGGCTGCGGACAACCTCTCTCACAAGCCAAGTACATTGATGAGACCTCACCGGGCGAAAACACTGGGGGAAAGATCCTCATGCAGACACGCGAGATCATCAAGAAATTTCACTAAGCTAAGTGCCGACAATGAGAACCAAAGCAGCTATAGTCACTGATCAAAGGTGCACCGAACTACAACAAGCGTTTGACAAACTAGATCCTACTATGAACAATTCCATTGCTTACTCAGTATTTTGCTTCCCCAACACACAAATGGATGAAATCCTCCAATATTGTAATGTAGCATTTAAAAAGGACCATTATGCCTTAACTGTTGTACTTCTTGGACTTTTTGACCTCCTACATATCAACTCACATGGTATTATTTACCCTGTCTTTAATGAGGTTGGTTCAGCAGTGGACACTATAACCGATAGAGTAACCAACTTTAGAAATAACCTTTGTAATCTGTGTCGTCCAGTTGTACTGAGCCATATTCTAGGAGCTGACATCAACCGATACTCGACCGAACATCACGTGCTCCAGGGGGTCCTAAACGATGCTCTACCTCACATCAACCATGCCATCATTTCCATCAATGATGACCACCATCTACGCACCCCCATGATACAGGACTCCATCCACACAAGATGTAGAGGAACAAGATTTAACAAGTATCATAAATTTTACGATGGTTTAAATCCAAGATACGATACCTGTGTAAACTGGGCTCAGCAAATCCATAAAAGTACGATAGTAAACCTAAAAAAATGCTATAGTGACTGATTCTCTAGATTTTCACCATAAATCAGATGGCCTACTTAGTATAACATAGCTTATATTTTCTCTTTCCTTTATATTTGTGTCAAAACCCAGGTTGATCCTTATTTGACTTAGCCTAGTTCATAGAGTATACATGTCACTAACTTATCTTATTATTACCTAGCCCATAGGGCATCAAGTATGAGAAACATGTGTAAATGCATATTTATGTTGATATGTATTTTTACTTAAGCCTAGCCCATAGGGCATCAAATACGGGAAACATGTGCGACTGCACATCTATGTTGATAGTTATTTGACTTAAGCCTAGCCCATAGGGCATAACATGGGAAACATGGGAAACGGCACATACATGTCACTAACTTATCTTATTATAACCTAGCCCATAGGGCATCAAGTATGTGAAACATGTGTGAAGGCACATTTATGTTGATATGTATTTTTTTTACTTCAGCCTAACCCATAGGGCATAACATGGGAAACATGCGAAACGGCACATGCATGTCACTAACTTATCTTATTATAACCTAGCCCATAGGGCATCAAGTATGGGAAACATGTGTGAATGCACATTTATGTTAATATGTATTTTTTACTTCAGCCTAGCCCATAGGGCATCAAATAAGGGAAACATGTGTGATTGCACATTTATGTTGATAATTATTTGACTTAAACCTAGCCCATAGGGCATCAAATATGGGAAACATGTGCGACTGCACATTTATGTTCACATTTTATTTTTTTCTTTAGCCAAGCCCACAGGGCATAACATGGGAAACATGTGCAATTGCACATTCATGTTAACAGCGTACTTGATTACAACCTAGCCCATAGGGCATCTAACATGGGAAACATGTGCGACTGCGCATTTTTGTTAATATTTTTAATTTTGACATCAAATTAGCCCATAGGGCATAATAAGGGAAACATGTGCGAATGCACACTTATGTTGTAAGTTCTACCTCAGTATATCTCAATAATTTTTCTTTCTTTTTTATAGTTATTTAACTAGGGAATAAGGGAGTGCTTTAATCTCTGTTACTCACTTTTATTGAATTTCTCATCTATTCTCAAACAAGAATCCCAGAAATGTTTATTATATCATTGAAAACAATCGATATGATCCATGTTAATTCTAAAATTCAACTAATATTAAATGATTAATTTTTTTGAAAACAGAGGACTCCATATAGCCCATTTAAACATATGTAGCTTATGGCCTAAAATCGACCAAGTTAGGTTGTTCTTATATGAAACCAAAATTGATTGTTTTACAATTTCTGAATCATGGTTAACTAAGAAATTACCATCTGGTATGATTGAGATTCCGGACTACACCTTAACTAGACTGGATAGACAGGTCCAAAACACCAGAGATATAGGTACAGTTAAAGCAGGTGGTGGATTATGTGCTTATATTAAAAGCAATATCAAAATGGACTGCTTTACTTATGAAAATTTGAATATGAGTACTGAAGATATTAAATTTCCGTCCCCCTACTGGGGATATTGAACATTTCTTCAGTGAATTGGAACAGTGTCTATCTAGTCTATAGACTACCCGAACTTGAAATATATTTGCTTGGTGATTTTAATATAAATTTATTGGATAAAACTACAAAATATCCAAAACTCTGTAAACAACTTATGGAAGGTTTTTCCTTATCTCAATACATTAAGACCCCCACTCGTACATGTCAGAACGCTCAACCCTCTTTAATTGATCATATGTATACAAACTCTGATACCATATTCCAAGCTGGAGTCTTTGATCTGAATCTTAGTGATCATGATTTGATTTATATAGCTCGAAAAAAAACGAAAACAATTTTAAAAAAGACATCATTTCTAGGCAGATCCTATAGAAATTATAATAAAGAGCGTTTTCAACAGCATTTACTTGACAATGACTGGGTGGAGTATTATGATATTAGAAATGTAGACAGGGCTTGGTCTTTTATTTTGGACCATATTTTGACTGCAATTGATATTCAGTGTCCTTTAAAGGAAATAGGCCTATCTATTAAAAAGGTCAAAAATCCATGGATAAGCCATGAACTACTAGAATTTATAAATGACAAGGAGATTCTTTTTAGGGTGGCAAAGCGCACAGGTCTAGATATTGACTGGACAGCTGCTCGGGCAGCTAGAAATATGGCAGCAATTCGCCTTAGAAATACTAAAAGAGATTATGTCTTGGTTCCCCAAATGACCTACTTATTTAATCTTACAATTATAAATAGCTCTTTTCCTACTCTTTGGAAAAAGGCTAAGGTCACTCCTTTGTTTAAAGCAGGCAACAAGTTTGATGTTAACAATTTTCGACCTATATCATTGCTACCTCTTCCTAGTAAGATTCTAGAGCATATTATTCATGCCCAAGTTATATCATATCTTAACGCCTATGAAATTCTTGATGTTAACCAATGTCATGTTACGATGTTCGCAAGAATCACTCTACAACTGCAACTACATCAGCCTTGTTAGATGACATTTATTTGAACATAAACAGACAATGTCCAACTTATGCTATTTTTATTGATTTTAAAAAAGCATTTGATTCTATAAATCATCAATTAATTTATAAAAAATTGTCTAAAATAGGTTTCCATCAAGACTCTATGACCTGGTTTCGTTCCTACCTGTATGAACGCACTCAATGAACTATTGTTAATGGAAAGGCATCTGATGAAGCTATTATTACCTATGGAGTACCCCAGGGTTCGGTTCTCAGCCCGTTGTTGTTCTTAATTTTTATTAATGATTTGGGAAATCATCTCCAACATTTATCTTATAAGTTATATGCTGATGATACAGTTTTGTACACTAGCCCTAACCATGATCTTCAACTTGACCCGACCTTGAGTTTACACAGGGACTTTCTTTGCTTGATTGACTGGTGTAATTCAAATGAACTAACAGTTAATGTAAATAAAACCAAGACAATGGTCTTTGGTACTAAGTACCAAACCAAGAATGCAAGGGCACTATACATAGCCACCGATGGTATACCTTTAGAAGATGTATCTGAATATAAATATCTGGGTACATATTTGGATAAAAACTACAATTTTGTTAAACAAACAACAGAAACAATTAAACTGGTTTCGTTCAAACTTTATTGTATAACAAAACTCAAAAAATTTATTTATACACCCTCGATGATTCGATTGTACAAGGCCTATATTCAGCCCTATTTTGACTATAATGACCTTTTTACTGAACCGACTACATCGTATTTTTATAATAAACTACATAAGCTCCATTTGAGATGGCTGCGGAGATGAGTGAGTGAGTGTTGGATGTTTTGCGCCGTACCGACAGCCAGGGTCATTTTCACGGCGAAAACCAGTTGGGACGAATTCTGTCTTTGATGATCGAATCTATGAGATGAAGGTGACAGGGCAGGCAAACAGCAGGGGATCAAAACCCAGCAATCATTTTTGCTGTACCTCATCCCTTAGTGAACCAAGCACTAACCGGGAATTGAACCCAAAAACCACTTGGTCAGTGCAGGGTCCCCCCTATCGTCGCCTCATACGATCAGCAGGGGCTACTGAGGGCCTATTCTTACCCGGACCCCCACGGGGCGTCTGCGGAGATGTCTGCCTGATAATCAGTCATATACTGAAGAAGAATTATATTTTCTAACAGGTGTAAATTCTATTAAAGATAGGGCTGAGAGTCATTTGTTGAAATTGATGTATAAACGTACTCAGCAAGAAGAATATCTCTGTGATCAAGAGAATCGAACCCGGGCGTATGATGCTCCGATATTAAAGGTACCATTTCCTAATAATGAATTGTTTAAAAAGAGTGTTATATATATATATATATATAGGGGTGCTACCATTTGGAATGAATCTCCTCCTTTTCTGAGAAATATTCGTACGTTCTCTGCTTATAAGTGTAATCTTAAACAGAGACTTAAAAATTAAATAATTTGATTAAAGGTTATCATTTGGATTGTATCTTTTTATCACGGGAAGAATTTGAACTCATACATTCGACAGGCTCGGGCTTGTCTGAAACCACTTCCTCTAAAACGTGTCAAGGAGTGTAAGTCTTACTCCACGATTATCCCTGAAAAATCATAGTATCATTATACCACCCATAGCAGTGGGCGTGTTAGGTAATACTTTTGCGCCCACCTCAAAGTTTCCCTTGCCCTTCTGGCGTGTATATAAGTGTAAGTCAGGGGGTGTTAACTATATTGTGTCACAATAGTCCCATCCGCTCATAGTTCTCTTCACACGCCCAACCTTCTCGGCGTCTTAACGTACCCACACTCCATTCAGGCACCAATATAATTGCCAGCAGTGGCGTATCCAGTTCCCCCCCGCCCCCCCCCCCCCTCAGGGCGGGAGTGGGGGGGGGGGGGGGTCCCCATGTTCGGTTGACCCCCCTCCGATTTCTCAAATTTTACGCAATTAAACTACCAATAAAGGGAATTATCCAAATTAGGGGGTCTCTGGAACCCCTCAGATTTAGCAAAGTTTCTATGCCTATAGACCTATACGGGGAATGTGGGTTGTATTTGATGGCCGCGCTTTACCAGTGTTCTACTCTCACTGTACTTAGAAGTTAGTAGGCATTAAAAGACTGTGTTTCACTCTGATCTAGTATATTTGTAAATTTAGATGAAACATATATTATGACTCACATTATCTGTTCAATATACTCTGTACGATCGGCCGTAGACTGCCAGGTACACACAAAAGGTACACATATAAGATTCTATGCCCTCGTTATTTTTTGCCTAGTAGCATCATCGAAAATCTATTCCATTGCAGTAGTTGCAGCTTTAACAAAACAATCCCCCCTTTCCAGCTTCAACGTGTTAATTCCATTAATGCGCTTTCCTCTCACAGTTAATCTGACAACCTGTATCCAAAGGTATTCTGTAGGCCTAAGTGTAATTAATGGAGGAAAGCGGGGGGGTGGGATATTGACATGTTTTGAATCGTACAGATTTATGTCTCAAACTTATCAACGTATATATATATCTGGTTTCAATACATATTATAGTAAAAACTCACAAAAGTGGCGAGTGTCATGTTGACGCTGGGGAAACGACAATCGTTTTGTTAGGCCGGGCCTAACGAATCTAGTGGGGGTCGAACCCACGAGGGGCTCGAATAATTCATTAGTGGCCCAGCGTCACGGCTTGCCGGACGGTTGTGGCCGATAGAGGCCTTTTATATCCGAACCACAGGACTGATGCAATACACCGCGTCCTACTTCTAGTATAGTATGGGGACCGCCAGGTTGGCGAGGCCTATATATACAGGGCTACATGTGTCAGTTACACATTCACGGTTGCCGCTTGAGAGAGTACAGACGCGTATCGTTCCTACTTTACTTCTAGTATAGTGTAGACAATCTGCGGCGAATGACCCCTCCGCGCCAGAATCGTCATCCATGATTCGCAGTTAGCGAGCGTCGAGGTGGCAGAGTGATAGTGTAGACTGATCTTTCCTCCAGCAACACCTGGTGGATTAAATTGAAACCAGGACGACCATGAACGAAAAAAATGTATTCAAATGGGGATTCGAACACGGGCAGGCCACCATCCAAGTAACAACCGGTCTCAATGTTGCTTAACTTACCCGGGCTAGGGACCATCCAAATACCCACCGGTATGAACAGATCGTAGCTTAGTGAAATTGACTGTATGGATTTAAACATATCAACCAGGAGCCATCAAGAGATAAAGTCTAGTATTGATAGACTTGGATACCTGCCAAACTGAATTAAACCTTCTGCATACCCAGTATTATTAGATTAAGCAGTTTGGGGTATTTAGGCATATTTCCTGGTACTGACATGTACAGAACCAGAATTTTGGGGGCGGTGATGTGAGTCTTCCCTGACAAACAAGGGGCCCTTGATGGGGGGGTCCCAATGTCGCATGTCAATTTTAAGAAACATCCATGTCGCCCTGTCGAATTTAAGAATTAGCCCTGTCCCATGTCACTAAGCCCAAAAAGGGCCATGTCGCCGTCTCGAATTTAAGGGTCTAGGGCCATAAACAAGAGGTGCACGTGGTCAACTAGAATTTAGGAGGGATCGGTGAGAAAAAGAAGGGGCGGGCGGTAGTTTGGCAGTGGGTAGTATCCTTGAAAGGGCCCCCTTCCCAGTATGAAGTGGAAAAGGAGAAAGTGGAGGATCGGATTCATATGGGGAGTCCCATTGGAATTGCAAATATAAATTTATGCAACATTTTGTTCACACTTTAATTTCAGAAACTAATTTCACATCAGAATGTACTGAGCATTTGTATATATTGTTCATTCTTAGTCCTAACACCAAGGAAAATGTACGTATTTTGTTTTTTTTTCCATATGAAATATTTATAGTTTTATATTCTGAATTTGTAGTCTTATCCCCGTCATGGGTAGCCCTGTGGTCAGGGGTGTCTGGTGACCAGCTGCAGATGGTTATGTGATGTGGGGGAAGAACGGGGGTTGGGCGATAGACACAGCATGTGGTCTCTGTCCTGTGGAGCATTAAATTATTCCGACAGTGATGATAGAAAAGTCTGAAATCATAAATCAAAGTAGGATTTTTTCTACGGAAAACATTCTTTAACATAATTGTGAACAAATTGATATGTTTAAAGTCAAAAATGAGCAATAATTAAGATAAATACAAAATTCAGAGAATTAAACAAATAATAATATGTTAATACTCGACCCTCCCGTAAATGCATGCAATTCTTCGAGGATGAATTTACACTTTTTTTTTCTCATGGACCACTTTCATCTCTGGAAATCCCCTTAGCTTATTACAGGGGTGCTAAACACTGGTTTTCCCTACCAAGACATATTCTTGAATTAGATAATATTGATATAAAATAGTACAATAATAATGACACTTTAAAATTATGAACAGAAAAAAGGCGTATTGCCGTATGACGGACGATACGTCAAGTTTACCCAGGCATTTACAGGATTCGAACCCGTGCAGAGAAAACACATCAGGTCGCCGGTGAAATGACTTATCCATTTTACCGCCGACTTGATGCTGCAGGTGATTGATTTTCCGACGGGTAGGTTCCTCCACGGGCCTTACGATGGGGTCAAACATTGCCATTTCTCCACGTCTTCACAAATCAAGGCTCCTGCCCCACTAAAACTAGTAATCTGTCGGGATAGACTGGGAGGGAGTGAGGGAGAGAGCCCTGCGTGATGGAGGATTAATCTCCAGGGCCCGACCCGGGTGCCCGACCCAGAGACCGCCTGACGGTGTAACCCTTACCGGGCCACGCCCCACCACGCCCCGTTGCACTGCGTAAGTAAACCCCGGTCTCAACCGATGATTGGGACGGATTCTGAGCTGTGTCGCAGTTTGCCCCATGAGTTTAATTTGCCCCAGTCTGAGAGGAGCTCTCTGTTGGTCGTTACAGGGGTGTGCACCTGCCATCCGGCTTAAAGCCTGCAGTCTGTAGCAGAATGTATTGAAGGGGGGGGGGGGGGGGGGTCCCATGTTCGGTTGACCCCCCTCCGATTTCTCAAATTTTACGCAATTAAACTACCAATAAAGGGAATTATCCAAATTAGGGGGTCTCTGGAACCCCTCAGATTTAGCAAAGTTTCTATGCCTATAGACCTATACGGGGAATGTGGGTTGTATTTGATGGCCGCGCTTTACCAGTGTTCTACTCTCACTGTACTTAGAAGTTAGTAGGCATTAAAAGACTGTGTTTCACTCTGATCTAGTATATTTGTAAATTTAGATGAAACATATATTATGACTCACATTATCTGTTCAATATACTCTGTACGATCGGCCGTAGACTGCCAGGTACACACAAAAAACATAGTTTAGCGTGAAGCTGTGATTTAAGGTAAATTCTAACCTATAGCTAGTGTTACTATATAAAAACAAAAATAAAAGGACATTTGACACAAAGTGTAGTTAAAATCTAGTGTACTATTTTATTGCTGAATCGATTCTATTAATCTTTATCCTCGGCGCACCACTCGCACAACACCTCGGAGCACATGATGCTGGCAGGCTCGCCCCCCTCACAGTCGGCGTGGTAGCACCGGCCGCAGTAGTTGCAGACCAAGTACATTCTGAAATATTACGGAGGCATGTTTAAATACACATTTTTTTAAATTGTGTGCACGAACTAATCGGACCATCATCAATCACAATTTTTAGTAACCGTACGAAATTCGGCGTTCACTCCAACGTCAACATCAAGATTCTATGCCCTCGTTATTTTTTGCCTAGTAGCATCATCGAAAATCATTGTCGCTATATAATATTATTTATTATGAAAAAAAAACCCGGCGTACCTGTAGTTGCCATCCAAGAATATGGCCTGCGGTTGTGTGGCGTGTTGGTCTTCGGCAAACGTTTCCATCGCCTTCCACCTTTGGTCCGTTAAGTACTCCTCCTGCTCCTGAAAAAAATTGTGTGGTTATAGTTAAATGTGCAAAAGTCAATTTTGCACTTACTACATACCAGCGTGTCCCTCGTAATATTGGCAAATTTCAGAACAATTGTACTCGTGAAATCGCCCCACTCATCATTTTGTTTTGTTTATACATATTTCCCTTCATACGCTTACATGTTTTATTTCCCACTTAGCTTCATCGTGTAAATACAAATGTACCAACCTGGGTCGGATCCTCCGAACAGTAGACGCACGTCCACTCTGATGGGCCGTCCGGGAGCTGTTGTTGGTCGTGCGTCCTGGAAAAAATTTCAAAACTCATCACACCGTCCATCATTTCAACATAGGTGGTCGAAACTACCAAATCATCGGCATCTCAATTTTTCTCATCCAATCTCTATTTCATGTTATTGTGCCAGTCTGACAAATTTGCAATTTTTAAATTGTCCAAAAAAGAGCCTGTTGTTTCAGCATGTTACATGAATTCGAGCGACCACAACTATGTCCGACCGCGAGTCCGTCGTCGGGTTTTAGACAGTGTGCATTATTTGGCATGACGATAGTCATCCTACCAGATAGTAAGTTAATAATTTTCTTTCCATGCTTCTCTTCCATCCCTGTCCATCAACAGTGTTGAACAATTTAAACCTACTTAGGGGTGAACAGGGGCGCGCACTCGGTCCATTCGGGTTCCGTCCAGATCGTTTCCTCCTCTTCAATATTTTTCTCCTCACGCGGTGTCCATGCCTGGGATTCCTCTTCCTCCTCCGACCGCACATGGTTGCTTGAATGAGCCAAAAAAAACAACCTTTAAGTGTCTGGAATTGGTTATCTACGTGTATGGGGAGAAAACGAAAAAAAATGGAAAATATCTACCAAACGTAACAGCTATTATCCACACAATTATACATTTGTTAACAAACACTCTATATATGGAAGTGTAACCCCCAAGTCATTCTCCTGCAAAGCCTGAAAAAACACTACTTCTCTATATAGGCATGTTATCTTATCAAATTATAGGCAAGTTATCTGATTCACCTACCGGGTTTTCTGCGCGGTCGCCATTGTTCACAATGTGGTGCTTGTGTTTAATATCAGCAAACTTCTGCGTACGTACGGCTTTTATGGTCGTGAGGCTGGCGCGGGACTGTGTGTGTGCACGTGGTGGGCACCTCCTTATAAAGCTGGTGCCCCCCCCCCCCCCCGACCCCCCCGGGGGGCAGGGTAATGAGGGGCCATCTAGGTCAGCCGAGCAGCCTGAGCGACCGGTGTCAGGTGTTACATAAGGTGTCGCTCGCGCAGCGCAGCCCTGGCAGCTGGATGTGCACGTCCTGACACCTGACTCAAGAAACCACCCGTAAATGCACACGGCCCCACACCCCCAGCCTGTGAAATAACTTCAGAAAACGTACCTCAAAGTCGCACATCCTGGCACCGTAACCTTGCGAAGTAATTTCCTACCTTTTATTTTAAATTTGAAAGTAGTCACATTATAAGGTTTAGGGCGTAATATAATTATTCCTAATAAAAAAATGTTGCTTTTGTTGGCAAAAGCGTCTAAATCACATAATCCTAACAATGCATATAAAACACCGGACATTGTCCGAAATTAAGCTGCTGCACCCTATAGGCCGGGCCTATAGGCCTTCACCCGGGGATCACACTCACACTCGTGAGTCTAGATCTGCACACTCACACTCGTGATTCTGCACACTCACTGCCAGGTGCGTTATTTTTAAGTTTTGCACTTTTTTTTATTCCCATATATCGGGGGGTGCATATCCAATATTTGTGGTGCACAATCTCATTAATGATGCATACGTTTTCAGCTTAATTTCGGACACTACGTGCACGAGTTCGATATATCTATAGGTCCTCTAGATCTACAAGAAGTCGTGGCGCCGAAGGGGACATACGATCATATTTTCTTGTTCAACCACATATCCAAAATGTCCACTTATCCGCATAACAGGCAGGAAAGATGCCCATGAAGGTTGCTCGAACTTTTCCTTGTGCCACATTGTATAAGGACTTATGTATCTGGATTCGACGGTGCTGGGTCGGTACCACTTCACAGCTGCAAACACATGTTGCCTCTTCTGCCCGGTTGCATTACATTGTATGTAATGTTTCACGTAGTGGGTGGCGATGCACGGTCGCTCCCGGGGGTCATTCTGTCCGTCTTCGTACCAATTTGCCATTAGTCTAGACAACTTTTTACCACTGCTGGAATTTGTGCTGGAATAAGTCATGGGGCCATATTTTACGACTTTAGACTTCACGTAAAATGAAGGCAGAAATGACTTCTCTAGGATCTCCTGTTCTGTGGGGTACATCTTTTTGTATGTTTTTTTGAGCAGCTCAAGATCGTCCGAGTCGATCCACGCCTTTTCTTCTCTAACTGTCTCGAAGCCGTCGGTGAGACTCCATAGGCTCTCGCACCGCGCGAATTCTCGCTCATTGGGTACATCGAGTGTTTCCAGGACCGTTCTTGCTTTCTTCTCTCCTTCTCCCAGCTGGCAGTGTTTGACAAATTTCCCCTCGTGTTTGGACGGCATTTCGGCGCGCGCCTGACTGACACGACTCATCCTGTGAAACCTCTCAAACAATTGTTTCTCTATCTGGCGATTGTTAGTCGGCACATCCCCCAAGTAACCATTATACCGCTCAAAACTGAACAGCCAAGTACTGGGAGCTGGACCATACTCCCGGAGACACTCCTTTAAATGGAGATGTAGATGCATGTTTGGGGTAATGAAATCAGAACCGAACTGGAGCTCTGTGCTCTTGCAAAAGTGCAATAGTTTCCTGTGTGCCTGTTCTATCTCGTGGTGTGTAATACAAGGCTTGCACAGAAGTCGAGTGGCTTCTACGAAACGCTGCCAGCTATGAAGCATATTCTCCGGCAAAAGGCCCTGGAGGCAGTATCCAGACGAGACTGTAACCCAATTCTTCCACTCCTTTGCCGTCCACATCCCAGCGTTCGATTTGATGTTAGTTACCACGCAGTCATCCGGTAGTCCCTCTTTAAACTGATTCAGACGAGCATCAATAGTCAACACCTGATTAGCGCTTAGTACAACGTCATCTGTTGAATTCTTCTTCTTCTTTGACAACTCTTTGTCGGTCCACCTCTTCCACATTCGCTTGGCAGTCCCTGAATCCCAATAATAAAAGCACATATGTGAAATCGGTATTGAAACCCCAATGAACTAATAGTCCAAATTAAAGGCAAATGCAAGTTCCATTTCAAACACATTATCAGTGCTAAACATTAATTAACGTTAGGTCAAGCTTCAACACTTACCCAACAGTACATTATGCATCACATCGATCGAGAGGAACCTGAAGAAATGAATGTCATATAATACAGTTACTGCTAATGGAAACATTTGTATTAATGTTTATTCAAATGTCAAATTAAAATTGTTAATATTTTGGTATAATTCTGTGTAAGATTTGCCTTTAAATTTGTTCGGCCTGGAGATTGAACTTACCTGATGGGATTGAAGTAGGGCAATTCTAGGAGGACACAGGAACGAGCTCCATACTGCTTCTCAAGTTTACTTTTCTCTCTCGGGGTGGATGCAGCTGTAATCTCACTCACTCTCTCCTTGTGTTGGTCCAGAGTACGAGGAGTCCAATTCGCCATGTTGAATCCTCCACGGTTTGAATTCTTGAATTCCTTCAGACATTTTGAACAACCCATGATAGCATTAGGTAGCAGGAAACCGCAGGTCTTCCTCCCTGCAGGCAGGTCGGCAGCAACGTTCAAAAGCGCCAACTTAACGGTCTTGCCATTTGGGCAATCGTTGGTTATAAGCCTTTTTCCCTGATGCCAGAATTCCTTGAGTTCGTTGACTAGGGGCCTCAGAAAACTGGTAAGGTCGGCAGGTTCTTTACTTAAGTTTGGAATGATACCGTATAGTATGACGTTCTCAAGTCTGTACCGCTCATTTCTGGGTAGGTTAAGTATTGTTAGGTAAATGCCCCCTACTGACATCGAAGCTTTCCGAGAGAATGGTTGAAACCAATCGATATTCATCTGAAGAGCCAAGTTGTTTTCATTATCAAGAAAGCCGTCGTTGTTCGCGTCAAATTCTTTCCATACCGAACCGTCGTAGATGTCAGCAAACACTCCTTCAGGTATCCTCCTGCCCTTCCACTCTCTACATTTCAGCTCAAAACCTGGACGTTTCATCATAACCTGCAAACTCTTCTCGAGCGACTGGTAACAGCATGTCCTGACTGGAAGGAAGGTAATTTCCCCCACAATCTTGGTCTCATAAAACAATTTCCTGTTGCAGCGTTTTAAATCATCACCGATGGTTGTACACCTAATGGGTTGCTGATTACCATTACGATCCGTGTAAAAGCCTAGACCTCGCACACGCTCAGTGGTGGACAACACAGAATGCGACAACGTATAACAGGCCGGGCAGCATACACTGATAGAGTAATTAGTCATCGTTAGGTCTGTACCCAACCATTTGTACATCATCCGCATCGTTTTGGGGAATACTGCCTCCGCTGCTTGTGAAACCCGGTCATTACCTGCTACCGTCAATAATTCACAAATGAAGCCATTTGCGTATCACTGGTGAAGGTGTGGATCTGCCACTGCAAAAGAAAGAACAGAACCCATGAAAATAGGCTTTGGATATTCTTATTAGCGGTACCACTAACAAGCCTTGCCAATGGGCTAGGACGACCCGTCCCGTCACCGAAAACCACTTTTAAGTGACGGATGGCCCTGTTGCGAATCTTGACTGCCTCTGGATCAAGCTTATCATTTTCTTCCGTTTCTTGGGAATCTTCCATGGTACCGTAATAGTCTTGCATATCATCACCTGACTCCTCATCGGCTTCCATGGGTACCGCCTCTTCAACAGGCTGATTGCGACCCACAGGCTGACTGTCTGCTTCTCCCGGATTCCCGACTTCAGCCTGCCGCTGATTAGCAGCTGCAGCTTCTGCCCGAATACCAGCTCCAACCTGGATACCACCTTCAGCCCGAATTCCCGCTTCAACCTGCATACCACCTTCAGCCTCAATACCCGCTTCAGCCTGGTTACCTGCCTCAGCCTCAACACCCGCTTCAACCTGCATACCACCTTCAGCCTCAATACCCGCTTCAGCCTGGTTACCTGCCTCAGCCTCAACACCCGCTTCAGCCTTGTTACCTGCCTCAGCCTGAAAACCTGCTTCAGCCTGGTTACCTGCCTCAGCCTGAAAACCTGCTTCAGCCTGGTTACCTGCCTCAGCCTGAAAACCTGCTTCAGCCTGGTTACCTGCCTCAGCCTGAAAACCTGCTTCAGCCTGGTTACCTGCCTCAGCCTGAATATCTGCAGCTTCGGCCTCAAGACCCACTTCTGCCTGATTGCCAGCGCGTTGAGGTAAACCAAATGGGATTGGTTCTGCAAGACACATGTATAATAATAAATCAAATGTACAGTCGGGTTTCAGAGTACAGACTTTCCCACCCAATGTTGTTTCTCTGACTCAAAAGCTATGATAGAAAGATGCATGGAGGGATAAATATATATAACGTCCATTGTTCAAGTCATTCATTATTTGAACAATTGTTTAATTGTCAAGAAAAGATTTAGGCTGGCGATAATTTTCCAAACACTAACTGATCATTAAGAGTATAGTAGGTATTTGAAAATAATATCTATGCGCGCAAGCTAGCTAGGAAGGTTTTGAAGGATATCGATTTCAGGTGAAAGTGACTTTATCCTAGTTATACTATTTATCTGGTACTCACCATGCTCCTTAAGATGCTTCCTGTTATATGTACTTTTTGAAACTGCACGTTTACATGTGTCGCACCATCGGTTTCGGCTAGTGTCCATATTTCTTCTGGTTTCTGCCTGGTCACTGGTCAGACCCTTGAAACACCACGATCGCGAGGCCATGGCGAACTTGAGTTAGACAGCAGCACTTCAGGGCGATGAACCTTCCCCATTTGCGACCGCGACACAAGTATTTATATATGGTACAGACCGACGCCTATGGTCCCACCAGCTGAAAGCCGCGAATTGCCGCGACATGCCACAGCCCCGACCCAGGGGTAGTTGCACTCGAGCTCCTAACCTCAGACACCCGTGTGAAATTAAAGCCGAGAACAGCCTGCCACAGTATTACCAGGAGATTAATGTCGCCTCCAGCCTGGCCGTCACGGTAGCGCGTTGTCGTGATTTGTCGGGCGCGTGAAGTTTCTCCAGCTTTCGAAACGCATCGTCCGCCGTCTGGACTGGTGAGGGCATGACACCTGCCATTAAAACCTAGGGTCTATCCATTAAAGGGCGGTGAAGTTTCCTCAGCTTCCGAAACGCATCGGCTGCCGTCAGGTCGACTGGTCATAGGATTTCATCTGCCTTGAAAACTGAGCTCGAAGTTTAGCTCGAAGGTCAAACCTTAAGCTTTCTGCTACTACTTAGGGTCAGCTTATTTCGTTATATAGTGCGTTTGGTGTACGGCTACGTGACACTGGCCTAGGGTCGTTCACAATAAGCCTGGAGTAACCCGTACCCGGTTGGTCAACCTCACTGCTCCATTTACCGGTCACCCTCCACCAAAACACGATGCGATGACCGGCCTCACCTTTCATGACACCCTGCAAGCCTTGTTGGACCAGGACCATACCGTAACTGACACTGGATCTGAAGCCAACCCAGGAGACGGAAACATTAAAGAATTCCCAACTGTGGTACTTCTCTCTTCGTACACTCTTCTTCTTATCCTCGCCGTAGCCATAATTATTAGCATATTCTTTGTTTGCTCCGGAATTAATCGCATCTTCGCAGATGCTCGTTTTCGTGTATACTTGCTTGTCTCGGGCAATCACAGTGTATGGCTTAAAATAGGCACGTTCCCTGGACATTTTGGAGATTATATCTTTCAAACAGACGATCCTATCACACTGACTAAAGCCGAAAATATATGCCTAGGCGCACGATACACATTGAACTGTGTCATCCAAATGACCGACTGCTATACCGGCACATCGACACGACTGCCCACACATTTAAAGGTTAATAAACTGAAGGACATCATGTTGACAAGATTGATGACTAAGGACATTATACGCTACCAGTTGGTTACCATGGGTATAGGCATAGGAGAGCCTGTTCTTTTGGGGAAATACCGGCCCGGTGAGCTTGCAATTAGTACTAATACTTCAGTCGACTTAAGCCGTGTTGACCTTGATTAAGTCTTGTGTGAAAAATGTTGTATTTTTGTGTGTTTACTACCAATATGCTGCCGAACGTGCGTCAATCGATACAAGTGTTATGGTTATAAATTGAATTTGTAGCTAAATAAAATTTCGGTTTTGGAAAGAGCAGTATGACGCTGACAAGAGCGCTTTTACTCTGGCTCGGGCTAGGGTCGACCCCTTAGGTAATCTGCGAGACAGGCCCCTAATTTAGGGGCCTGAGGCTAAACTAGGTCTGCAACCAAAACTAGTAGTGGAATTAAATGTGGTTAACGCCACAATCTGGCGATCGGGCTCCAACCGAAATTATGGCTATAGCTAATTAAGCTATTGTCCCTTAATAAATCTCGACACCTAAATTGACTTGTTTGTTTTTTAAATTATTAATTTTGCAATGTCACAGAAGCTCCAAGTTACCTATACATAACTCCCGGAGAACTCCCACTTTAAAGGGTTACACTATATGCAAGAGGTTTTTTTATTCTCTCACAGAAAGAATATAGGTCACCGTGCCATACAAATCCTAGAAAGTATTTCGGGTTCATCAGGAGACTACATGGTCACTTGTAAATTTTGATAGGTCCTACTGGCAGCGATGTATTTGATCATAATAAAATTTCTGAAAAATTACTTTTGCACCTTACTGCATGGAATCGAACTAAAAAGGATCCACTTGAAAAGAAGTAACAGTTCTTAATTAAAACCGGCTTCATGCAACATTATTTTTTCATGACTGCGAAATAAGTACGAAGAGATGATTCATGTCGCATCATTTTAAAAATCGTATATCGAGCTTATGTTTGTTTAAAATACACTTTTTATGATTGATTTATGTTATTATTGATAACAGGCCTAGGTGTCATTCCATTGCTCTTCTAATGGTAGAGACCTTGTACCATAACACTCATCAAAAAAGTGTTGTATTGTAATCGATTTCAAGTTCGTGGTCTATCTTCAAGAAATAGCACATTCGGGTTTTCAACAAAATGACAGGTCATTATAGTTAAATGCGTTTCGTATCGTAAATAAAAAGTATTCATGAATTTAAGATTCACTTATGAGAAGGACCTGTATAACGCGTACGGTTTTAGACTAATATAAGGCGAGTCTTACCAACATATCTATAGAAATACTTCCCTGCTTATCGAGCATGCCACAATCAAAACAAGAAGCGCAAAGTTCTTTGATAAAAGTTTATAAAACGACTATACAATTGAAGAAAGTACAAAGACCTAACATACAGCGTGACACAGACCATACAATTAAACGTAGTGTAATTATAAAGAAAACATAAAGATGATAAACATAAACATCACATAAAATAGAGCTTTAAACAGACCCTTTAGAAATAAGTTAAATTGGCTGTGCATCGGCGATACCCGACCGATACCCGGGCTTCACCGCCCAGTCTGGGGTGTTGGGAGGAGGCTGTTGGCGTTTTGGATTATCGTCGGGGACATTGTTCCGCTTCTTTTCCAATCTAACGCCCCGCTGACGGCCGCTAATTTCGTCATACTCAATTTCGTCCAGGTGGGCTTTGTAGGCCCTCAGCTCATCGCTCTCCCACACGAGCGGTTTGACGCGGCGGTGATATCGCTCTTTCGTCTTCCCGTCTTTGTCGACCGCGGCCGGATAATAAAGTCCGCGCTCCTCGTCGCTCGTGTAGTCGGGGGTGAGGAGGCGCCTCACGGAATTCTTTCGAGCTTCGTCCCACGTTTTGACGAAATTTTCCAACCCCACTATCCGTCTTCTGAGCTTCTGCAAAGTTAAAAAGACACTTTTTTATTTTAATACAGTTACGACATACTTGGTCAAGAACATCCAATAAACACAAACAAGTTTTTCAATATTTCAGTTGCCTTAATTTAAAAGCTGGTCACTGCAGTTAATTTCAAAAGCGTTGCTTTATCCTTGGTCTCTATAACATACAGGCACTTTTTATTAATTGTGTCATATCCATTCTAATTGTATGTCAAGATTATTGTCCAAGGAAGCAAGTAAGGTTACAGTGCTCTATAAAAATTCATAATGTAAAAAAATTATAATTGTTTCCCAAGTTTCAGTGTTACAACCATAAGATCATTTCACAGCCGGGCCCCCTGTTTTAAGCCAAATTGCCGATTCACAGCTACAGCCCCCGGTATAGTTCCGACCGCAGTTTGTACGTATACCCCTTTTTGAACTGAGTGGGTCCCCGGGAAGTCACACCCCCTACACCATAGACCCCCAGTCTGTCTACTCAGATATCAAAGTAGGACATATCATCGTTCTTCAAAATAGAAAACAACCCCTTTCCACTGACATTTATACCAAAAAATCGACCCCTTATTCTTCAAAACGCAGACATTTAGTGGCCAAGAAATACCCTTTTTCGTGAAATTTCATATTTCCCAGGAAAAAAAGACCCTTATTTTCATATCATGGATATTTGGGATGAAAAAGTAACCTTTTTTCTAGAAACAAGGACATGTGAATGTTGTCAAACTAGACCCTTTCTTCGCGTTTTTTAGAACAATGATGCGTATCCTTCCACCCAAGGAGTGGACAGACTGGGCATAGACCATAGACATTACTCTTTCTCCTCGGCTTTGCACTTGAAAGGTGTAAAATTTCGGCCTGCCTGAATCGAACTACGTCAAACAATGTTGAGAACAATAGTCCGCAAAAGCCATGACGTCGGGCGGGCCCCTAACGGTCACTGCACGCTGCTCCCGTGCCTAAACATGGGCAGGGCTGGGCCGGGGGTCCCCTCTATGAACTTTAGTAGGACCCAGCTGTCAGATTTGCTATTTCCACTAATAATGCTCGCAAACTTATGAAAACATGTATTTTCATAGGGGAATTATCAATGTGCATTATGATATACTTGAAAAGAAAAAGAGTTAATAAATAGCAAAGTTATAGGCAATGTTATTGTCTGTGTGTACGGGTGACCGTGGTCCAGCCGGGTGTTATCGGTGCCCCCTCCAGGGCGGGCCGGGCCGGTGACCGGGGGTGTAGGGTTACCGGGGCCGGTCGTAAAAGGTTTAGGCCCAACACAGGGCCCAACACGTGTTGCGGGAGGGGTCCGTGACGTCAGACTTTTGTGGTCTATAGAGGAAGTCTGTAACAAAAATTTATTTACCTCGTTCACGTGGTGACGGATGATAGCCTTTTCATTGTCAGCCTTAATTCGGTTCTTCCGCATTCTGTTGGCCCTGTTTTGGAGGGTCTTGAAGTAGGTGTTGGCAGAAGCTAGAAAAAGAGGAAGGACATGAAGTGTGCTTAAAACTGGAGCCATTAAGTAGACAAAGGCACTATAAAGGCAATAAATCAAGGGAATACATGTTAAAAATGCAAAGTGAGGGTCAACATATTATTCACGAATTAAAACCATCATTACACTGGTATTATATTTCTTTGTCCAGATAATAGAACTTACGTTTTTTTCAGATGACTGGGAGGATAACTTAAATTATAAAAGTAACAATTTCCAATGTAAGTGGAGCCTATTTAGACACTAAAAACAGATTTCCAGCATTTCAAGCATGTTAAAATTTGTGTTAATTGAAGGACCAATACTTTGGAATCATGGACATTAGATGCATGAAATGTACAGCTGCAGGTTAGTTAACAAAGAAACTTGCTACCTATGGGACTTACCTAACACCTCTTCTCTGGGGGTATCTGGCCCGAGGCACACGTTGTCAACAACGGCCTTGATGATCGGCGCGTTATCCGGGTGTTTGATCCCCGCCCTGAATGTTGGAATATATTTATATTGTTCAATTCATCGGCATCACGTCAAGTGCTCTATGACTCTATTAACATGAAAAAAAAACAGCAAAACTTATATTCAGCTGCAGCTTCTGGTGTTCAGGAACACATTACCCATTGCTTACTTAAAAACAATATTATTTTCTGTACTATTCATGTTGTTATGACGTAATCAACTTACCCAGGGTTCAGGTTGAATCCCCAACCAGGCTCACCTCTCTTGGCCTTGTAGGCCGAACGAACGAGTTCCTACAAACAATATAATAAGCCAATAATTAATAGTGGACTTCTAACTATATGTCAGTGTACGAAATCATTACGGATTTTCGTTGTTTTCCGGGATGTTCCCTGGCGGCGCGGCAAAGGAGAAGAACATCAGGGCTATACTAGGAATGAGATCATTTCTAAACAAACCGAGAACTATATCAAACGGTAACGTTTTCAAGGTGAGATTATTAGTTAATTATAAGCTGTAAAAACAAACTTTAGAACTTACACATATTTCATTGCGTGGTTTGGGTGGTTTGGCAGCTGCAGCTGGCTTCGCTTGGTTCACGAGCACCTCCACCTGGGCCTTTGCCGCAGCCGCTTCAGCCTCCGCCCTTCGGCACTTCTTCTCCAGCTCCTCCATCCTGGCCAGCAAATGGGCCATGGACGGTTCAGCTGTAGACGTGGAGGGGCCGGACGAGGACGAGTATTCGGGCGTGAACGACCTTTGGGACGTCGTCGACGAGAACGACCCTTGCGATGTCAAGGGCCCGGGCGTGAACGACCTTTGGGACGTCGTCGACGAGAACGACCCTTGCGATGTCAAGGGTCCGGGCGTGGACGACGTTCTGGACGTGGAGCTGGGGAACCATGGATGGGATTGCGACGTGGAGGGCGTCATCCCCCAGGGCGTGGATCCGGAGGGCGTGGAGGGCGTGGAGGGCGTGGAGGGCGTGGACGACGATGCGGATGCAGGACCGCCTTGGGAACCACCAAGGCTAAGGTCCACGTCGTTGAGGGTGGATCCCTCTTCCGCGTACAGGGAGTCGTGAAGAGACTGATCCGCAGAGAGATCCAGAAACCCATTCTGAGACCCATACTGACGCGCATCCCCAGACATATCCAACAGCAGAGTACCTACGCCTGCTGATGAATCATGATCGGTTATTTTCTCGCCACCCGGTTTGGGGCTGCTGGTCAAGATCCTGCATGAGCTGGTAGACGGGTTTGACAGAACAGCGTCACTATAATCAGTTGACCCGTTCATGGTGGCAGCAAGTTTTCAAGTGATCTATATAGCCATATGCCACGCCGTATTTATACATGCCGGGCAGGCCCCCCTGTGGATACATGATCTGGTGAAAGCGATCTTTTATCGATGAGGCAAGACTTTGAACATAAGTTACGTGGTAGACGTGACGGGGTGTGGACGGGGTAAGAGAGACTTTTACCATAAGTTACGTGCTAGCCGTGACGGGGAGTACATGGGGTATCAGCTGATCAGCGACACCCTCACCGCCGCCCCTTGTGAGGCCTGTTACGTGTCAAGAAGTGTTAAGACTACCCCGCGGGCCGCGTGCCGCGGTACTCCTGTGAGGGAGCTGACACAGAAGCTAGTTGACATGCGCCGCCTCAGATGGCCAACAGGTGGACGCGGTCATCACAGACGCGTGTCCCGGTGTCAAACGCGACAGAAGTCATTTCAGATGAACCCCCTGTCGATCGGCTCTCTGAAGAAAATAGCGGCCTATTAGACGTGCTTCGCACTACCCAGTGTAAAAACTTGTGAAGCCCCCGGCTAGAAGAAGTCGTTTTAGTTGTACCTTACCTAGCGTTTAAGTTGTCGACCGAGGGTTAACTTTTCGCTAAAGACTAGACGAAGCCCTTACAGTACCTGGGGGGGTTGTGATGTCATGTGGGGTGGGGGGTATAAGTATGTGCCTGTACTATACACTGGTTCAGAACAGCCACTTGATGGCCATGGACATCGAGCGACTGTTAAACGCAAGTCTGCGTCTGCGTCTTGTTCGGGAGGAAAGGCCAGTGGTGAGACCTAGTCACCTCCAACCCGCGGACCAATCCGACCATCAGTGGCTGCTTCTCTTGTTAGTGATATACCTGGGGTGGAAATTTATCGGTATCTTCTGGAAATTGGCAGCAGGCTGTCGCTCGTTGGCTCAGGGTCAACGTCGGAGGGCTACAGTGCAGTGCTGTCTGAGAATCTACTGCCGATGGGAAACGCTCCTATTTCCACTGGCTCCCATTCCCGCCGAAATGGAAGCCGTAGGAACTGCTGCCTGCCCACGAATGATCATCCAAAGACCGAGCATCCTGTCCAAGGCCCTGACCGTCGCCTGGTCGGGCCCACTCACGGTCCATCTGAATGGCAGTGACGAACCATTGACGTTGGAACTCCCGCAAGAAGTCAAGATTCCTCGTACGGAGCGCGTGCGCCTGAACAAATTTTTCAGGCACAGACTTTGTAGAGCGAGCGTTTGCCTGATAAACAACAGGAACAACATGGCCCAAGAACTACTCCCAGCCGAAAAACTGGGCTGCATGCCTGACGTAGACTCTTGGGTGTGATGAACAGTTATATAAAAGTGTACGATATGTTTGAAGTAGATATGGGAAAATTTTAATTGTGAAATGCATATGTTCACGAAGCTTTCGAGTTACATATGTACATTAGTGTATGGTCAGTAAATACAATTATGGGAAAATAGGCGAAACGTTGACACGTGGACATCATAAAACCTTTTCCGCATGCATAACAATAAAACATTTTGATATCATGAACGTGTGTAGTCTTATGTGGCTGTGACTAATTATAAATGGGAATTCATGAGGATAATGTGAATGAATTGCAGCTGTACATGTGTGACGAAATTATGAGGGCGAGTATATATTCTAAACAACAAAAATTGAACATGAATGAGAACTGATAACTTTTGAGCTGCAATAAAAGGAAGAGTTAATAGCTAATGTATATATAACCAACTCAATTTAAAGTCAAGCGTCTGCATGCGCTTTGAATCCTACGTTGTCTGAAATACAGAATTGAGATGAAAACAAAAAGTGCTGGTACCATTATAAAAGTAAGTCCAATGTTCAACAGGTAAACAGTACCGTGCACACTGGGGGGGAGGAATGGTACGTGGGGAAGATGCAAGTCACCACGAAGTTTCTTGTATTCGACCTCATTCAGTCGAATCTCTTTCATGTATGTACGGAGGGAAAGGAAATTGTCTTTTGCTCGCTTAAAAATATCCTCTTGGCGGACTCGCATTTGCGGGCTAAGAGGTAAAATTGGGAATGGTTTATCGTACGAAAAATCCGGGTTCACAAGTCGGCTAAGTGACAGGTTGAGGTGTTGAAGACTAGCAAGGTTGACAGGAAAAACTGTTCTTAAGGGGCCTGCTGTAGAAGGCAAACAGTTAACACTTGAGACTGGAATTTCCCATTCTTTGGCGGACACAGAACAACCACATTCAAAGGCACGAACGCACGATTCACATCCAGGATGGGTTGTTGTTCGGTTGGGGCAGCGCACAACGACCTCGTCTATGTGAGAGAACAAATAGGTCCCTGTTGCAATGACTTGGATGTTCGACCTTCTGAAATTAGACTGAATGAGTATTTTGAAATCACAATAAAGTTTGACAGACTCATGATCACGTAGATAGATAGAAATGAGGCACGACGAGGGAGAAACCCTGCGAAGTGGTAGGTCATAATGACAAAACCAAAAATGGCAATTATCCAGATCTGGGTTGGAGGATACTGTGTATTGGGTTGCGGACACCAATAAATAAGCCGGTGTGTTGGAGAGGCGAGTATAATGCCCATGGAAGGCTAGAGGGAAGGTGTTCACTTTTAGAACCTTGAATATTTTGTCGAAGGAAATAACGGGAATCTTCAAAATAGTTTTCAGAACATTTCGCTGTAAAACCGGGGGGACTAAAACAGTTACACTTCTATACATGTCGCGAGTGTTTGGAATATAAATATTTGAACGATTTGACTTGGAAAGGAAAAGGTACCGAATCTTCCTCATATCAGTCTCCGATATCAAAGAGTTACTCAGCCTGTTCTCCGTTAGGTCGCGAATAGCCTGTAGCAAGACATCAAGGGAATAGTCCAGTTTAAAATCCAGTAGACGCAATTCTTGCAAATCTTGCATCAACCTGACCATCAATTCCCGGTTACTAATGTAAGCCTGGAGTCCTCTGGACAAATTGTATATGGAATGAGTGTTCTCTATGATGGCCTGGAGTTGGATTTCCAAAGTGGAGTCAACTACCTTTAGGACTGCATTTATTTTGCCATCGAGGAAGCCAATTTCATCGGAATTTACCTGGTCAGCACGAGTCTGTTGCTTCAAGTCATCGAGTGTGGCCGTTCCAAATAAAGTCTCGGAGAACTTGCCGATTTCTGGAATCAGAGCCCGCTGCTTCCTGGATTTGGCTGATGGAGGTGTTGGCTGGGCCGTCGATTCCAAAATTGATTGCACTTCCCGGAGTCCGTTGGTGACCTTCGCTGCTATAGTCTTCCCAATAGATGTTATGTTATTCAACATAAGTTGGATTTTTCGACACTGTTCCATTGAACCGGCTGCCAGGGTAGCACCGTGTCTACAATTTAGTGCGGCTGCCTGTTTGGGAGAAGGAGGAAGTGGTAAAATGATATCGACTTGGGTAGTGAAGTACTCATTACCTATGTGGATGGACGGTTTACTCTCGAATACTACACCATAGTTGGTACGAAAACGGTTTACCGTACTGGTGCATAGGCATGGCTTAGCTGAGACAGTGCCCAGGATAAAGAGTCCACGAAGGAGGAGTATGAATACTGTTGGAGCCATGTCTGATGCAGGCTAGAGACCGCTCTAGTCTTTTATTACTTTTTCCCAGTCACAGGAAGGAGTAGACAGACAGTCGCCACATGCACCTGGGATCTAAAGGTTTTGACCTCCGTGCAGAAACCTTAAGCTTACGTTAATGCCAAAAGAAAAGCCGTGCGAAGAGTATAAGCTTACGCGTATGCTTGCTTGTAAGCTTTCGTTGGTTAGGGTGTCGGCTTGTTCTAATTGAATTGGAAGGCAGACTTCAAAATGAATTGTTGGCATGGGGTTCCTTAACTTGTGGATGAGAAGTGAGAAAGCCTGTAAATGCCATTACTGCCTGATATTTATAGGTTTTATTTGCAGGTGGTTTATATGGAGTTCAGGCCGATTTAAGTCTGGACTGGCTGAAATTAGTCTCAAACCTTAAGGTCGGCTTTATATCTAACCAGCTTAGACCCAGTTTAAGGTGAATTATTTAGGGTAGTTATATAGGCCGGGAGGTACCTTTTATCCATACAGAAAATGTTTAATTAATTTTTAATGAATCTCATCTCTCACGGATGACTTCAAAAGAAGTTAATTTCAAACACTTTTAATACTCCATCTATGGATGGTAAGGGTAAATGGTTTTCCGGGTGGGAGGGGCGATGGATGGTAGGGTGAAATAGGCCTGTCAAAGATTTAGCTACATGTGCTTTGCAGGCGAACGTAGGTTGGGTATGGAAGTGCCCGACCCAGCAGGTTCCCTGCATGGGGCAACTCTGGCCCGTGTTAACTCGATAACTAACCCCTGATTAATGGCGGGGAGTCCGTCAGATGACACCCAGCATGATACCTGTGTCGCTCTTGAGTGGGTTTGGTGTGAGTTATGTGATTACCAAGACTGTGCCCCTGCCCTTGTCAGATGTCAGAGGGGGGTACAGATTAGATGGGGTGCTTCCGGGTACTTATGGGTGTTAATGGATTAAGGCCGGCCATGATGGACGCTTCCAAACTTTGCCGCCGTTAGGAATGGACCTGGTTTATTAGGAAATGTTATGCACAAGGGAAGAGGGGAGCGAGGGATAGCTGCAGAATCGCGAAAATGCTTTCTGTCATGTTACTTAAAAAGTACATGGAACTTGTTAACTAATGGTCGTATTTAACTGAGACAATTAATTTAAATGAAGTGTGATGCCCAGTGTCTCCTGTTTATTCAGATGCTAAGATCGGGAAAGAAGGTTATTTAGAATGTTTGCAAGAAGTATATATATTAATATTATAATATTAGGAATTTAAGCCGGATCAGTCTCATTACCATTAGGACTATCATGTTTAAAATTAGTAGTTGAGGAGAGGGCGGGTTCGAGCAGTTTTTTTTTTTTTTTTTTTATAATTTTCCATTTTTTTTAAGGGTCTTTTTGATTTAACAACTTTTCGATTACAAATGGAGAGTTATCCTTTAAAAAGCGTAACGTCCCGATCCTGTTTAAAATAAGTTAACAATCAACCTCCTCTCTTGACATGACGATTAGGGTTCAGAGTAGTCCTATCCTTATCATTAATTTGATAATACAAGTCTGATGGATGAACGAAAAACGTAAGGCATGAAGGGGATTCGAACCCGGGGCCGGGAGAGACAGCTGGTAGCCAAAAATCCACCGGGTTCAATAATACGATGACGTCGGAAACCAGCGAAAAGCCGTCTAGAGGTCCTTCCGGTCGCAGGACCAAATACGTCGAAACTACGTTGGGGAAAACGATGACGGGCAATGTAAATTGAAGTTGATAGAGACACATCAGTGACAATTGAGGGCGATCAAAATTAATAACTTGTGGTATTGCTTGTTTTCCAAATCGGAAAACCCACTGAAACACAAGGACCGAAACTACAAAGTGTCTCTTTTTGGTAAACACCTTTCTCGTTGCCCCGATTACACCTACGGTATATATATGTCGCAAACTCTATACGTAATTGGGTCTGGTTGTGCAAACTAATGAAATGAAATGAACTGAATAATGGCACAGATGAATTCGCCAGACCTGGGTGGTAGGAGCTAATCGAACTTCATGTACTCGATTACCACCTGCCACTCCAAATTTTTTTTTGGGAAGTTATATTTGTAATAATGGTATTGAAATGAAAAGATGGCCCACGGGCCGGTCCGGAGGGATGCAGGGGCGGACCCAGGCATTTCTAGGGGGGAGGGGGGGGGGGGGAGGGGCTAATGCATTAATCTACGTGGGAGGGGCCCCTTTTTAAACAACATTATTTAACAGGGGAGGGGGGGAGGGGGGGCATGGCCCGTCAGGCTAATATAGCGCATTTATCATTTCTTATGTCGAGAGTTAAATAAGGGTAAAAACTTGAAATCACACAAAATAATAGTTTTATGTGTAGTCAAGGTTATTTAATATTATCATTTTCAGTGAAAACCATTTGCGCTTTCAGCCCTTTCACCCTGTATTTCCAAGAAGTTTAAGAATCTGGTTTAGGCAGCCTGGTTTAACTCCCAAATAATGTGTTTCAAGAAAATCTGTTTTAAAAATGCTATATTTCTACCTGTTTTAGTTAAACTAGTACTGTATCTAAGGGACAGGGGTGGACGGTCCCAGGAATTTGTGGAGGGGGGGGGGGTTGAACTAACCCTATTTTTTTTTTAGAAATAGGCCTATTGGATGTCACTTTCATGGGATGGAAAACCATTATTGATATTATTTGATAAGTTTTCTCAAAAATATTACTTTCATTTCATGATAAGGGTTGTACCCAACATCATGGGAGACAATTGTTTCATTATTGATTATTCATAGAGGTTATAAAGTTAAATCACGCTTTATCGCTGTTTTTACGCATTTGATTAATTATTATGAATTATTTTGATTTTATATAACTTTTGTTTCTATATGTAAGGGTTTAAAAAACTAAATGCGCTAATGATATAGGCCTACCAATGTGAGCGATACAACCCTGTTTTACCCTAGTTGTGTGCACACTATAGGCTACTCCTTCTGCGCTTCAGCCTCATCTATTCTTATTAGGTCAGGAAACTGAGTATTATTTTTGTTGAGCTTGGAAACCAATATCAACCGGCGTTTATAGATATATGCACAAATGTGGGAAGTGGGGGGACTGGGTACGCCACTGCTGGCAATTATATTGGTGCCTGAATGGAGGGTAGGTACGTTAAGACGCCGAGAAGGTTGGGCGTGTGAAGAGAACTATGAGCGGACGGGACTATTGTGACACAATATAATTAACACCCCCTGACTTACACTTATATACACGCCAGAAGGGGAAGGGAAACTTTGAGGTGAGCGCAAAAGTATTACCTAACACGCCCACTGCTATGGGTAGTATAATGATACTATGATTTCTCAGGGATAATCGTGGAGTAAGACTTACACTCCTTGACACGTTTTAGAGGAAGTGGTTTCAGACAAGCCCGAGCCTGTCGAATGTATGAGTTCAAATTCTTCCCGTGTATGTTATAGGTCATGAAAGAAAAGATTGTTATTTCTCTGGGATTCATATATGTATTACCAACTACAAATACCTTTTTTTATTACTATCTAGTGACTAATATTAATAAGTCCGAAAATTACTGCTTGTAATAATAAATGAAGTTTTGTTATTTCACTTCCTTTAATAGGGTATAGAGTGCATGTTTAATAGTATTTCTCTTAAACGTTGTAAAAGTGACTTCACAACAATAAAAACACAGGGCAACACTCCATAGCTATTTATATCGACTTTCGGAAGGCATTCGATACAGTTGATCACCAAATTCTCCTACACAAGCTTAGATTATATCAAATAAGCCCAAATTCACTGAAATGGTTCTAGAGCTATCTGTCCGGCCGTAAACAATTTGTGAACGTTAGCGGGGCCTCAAGTTCATGTAAGCGACCGACACATGGGGTCCCCCAGGGCAGTGTTATGGGCCCGACTTTTTTCCTCCTTTATCTAATAAATGATGTAATAGCACATGTCCAAGACCACGTTCAACTGTATGCAGATGACATGGTTATAACGACCAGCATTGATCCTGCACATGATATCTCCACTATCCCTTTCCAAAAATCAATAGATGTACTCCATGACTGGTGCAAATTTCACAAACTTACCATCAACGTTGATAAAACAAAACTGCAATTTTTCCCAAATGTTAGAAATAATGATTTTGTTGAATGGCAAAATACTCATCCAGTCACACTGGCAGAAGTACCTTTAGAATATGTAAATAACTACAAGTATTTGGGAGTAAACTTGGACAATAAATTGGACATGCAGGCTCATTACAACCAAGTTTATAAGCTCGCAAGCCATAAATTACATTTACTCAGACTAGTAAGACCAATGCTCACTGTCCATGCTGCTCTGAGTATTGTTAAATAAATGTTCATTAGTGCACTTGACTATGGAGGTGTAACTCTGACAGGCATACCGCTAAATCTTAGCAATGATCTTCAAACCTTACAAAATCATGTTTTACGAAGTAGTTTGAACATTAGGGATCCAATGGACATGCACATTGAGGACCTACATCAACGGACTGAAACCCTGCTGGTTGATAAACGCAGGGCTTATCACTTACTTATGATTATACGAGAGAAGGCCATGGTAAAAGGCAACATTCCTTTTATTTCTCATACTGTAAGAACACAGAGAAATGATGGCCTAACGTTGCACTTACCAATTCCACACACTGAAGCATATAGAAGATCCCCCCTTTACTATGGCTCTGTTATATTGAACAGTTTACCATATGAAGTGCGTGCCCTGCCATCAAAAATGACTTTCAAACAAAAATTTAAGAGAATGCTTGCAAATGGAGAGGTTATAATCTAGATATGTATGCGGTTTCTTTGTCTATATGAACCCTTTTGTCTATGAGCCCTGTTAGTCTTTTTGGAACAAAAACACTGTGATACAACTTTGCTGCCCATCTCACTGCACACATCTCATCTCATACACTGCACCACTCATCATTATTTAAGCATTGTAAAATTTGAAATCTGAATTGTGGAATTATGCCGCTATTATAATATCAACATCGTATCTGAGTGGAGCGGGAGAACAGGTGTAAAACCTGAAATCCTCCCAGAATAAACCGATTTAAAAAAAAAAAAAAACTACCTACCTACTACAGGTGGGCGGGACAGCTATGGGTATGCGAGTCGCACTGTCATACGCGAATATATTTATGAATATGTTCAAAAACAAGCGTGTCTACTCTTACAAGCTGCGGTCGCTAGCCTGGTACCGCTACATCGAAAACGTCTTCTGTATATTGCAGCACGGTGAAGCAGAGCTTAACAGCTTTGTTATCCACCTCAACACCTCAACATCCGACCATCAAATTCACCGAAGAACGTTTGACGAGCAGCATATATATTTCCTGGATACGACCGTCAACAGCGGTTAGGGGTGTCGTCAAAATTCAGATGCTGCGACCCTTAGATGCTGCGGCAGGCTGCAGCAGGATGTTAGTTATAGCCCCTAAGTGCCATGACTGGCTGCAGCCCTCTAAACCCTTATTGCAATGTCATTAGGGGTGCCAGACACAATCCTATATCAGTTTTTTTATTAGTTGTATGATAAACTGGAACTTTTCTTTTATGTTTGTATACATAACATACCCTAAGTACCTCATTAAGGCTAATTAATTGATTAATTCATTAAGATAGTGTCCCCTCCCTCCTCATATCAGGCTGCAGCCCATTGCAGCAGGTCGCGACCTTCATTTGCCTAGAGTGGAGGCTACTTGCTGTAATGTCACTGACCATTGGCTGCGACCTGCAGTGGAGAATTTTGACGTCTCCCCTTATGGCAAACTGACTACTAGCTTATATTGTAAGCCGACAGACAGAAACAACTACCTGCCTTACGACTCGGCGCACCCGTACCATTGCAAGGAGGGCTTGCCCTATAGACAATTTCTCCGCATCAGACAGATCTGCAGTGTCCATGATGACTTCTTGACACATTGCCAAGAAAGGGCGCCCTTCTTGTCCAAAAAGGGTATCCCATCGAAATGCTTTCGAAGGCCTACCTGAGGGCTACAGGTAAAGATAGGACCGAAATACTACACCAGACCAAACTGACCCCGCAAGCGGATACAGAGTGCCCCACCTTTCTCACTACTGACTACCACCCCCATGAAGATGACTTTCGTAAGCAGGTCGACAAAATCTGGGACTACCTGGACCGCGCAAGCAGTACCAGGAATGTACACACCCAGGGGTTCCGAGTGGGTTATAGCAAACCTAAAAGTTTGCATGACACGTTAGTCAGAGCCAAACTTCCAGAACAGGCTACTGACAACTTCCCTTCCGGTACCTTCCTTTACAGGAAATGCAAAAGCAAAAATTGCCGGTACTGCTCCAAGATTAATGTCTCGGGGACGATATACTCGAACACCACCTGGAGAAAACATCGAGCACGTATAAACGCCTCTTGCAATAGCAACAACCTGGTTTATTGCATCTCTTGCAAGAAATGTGGCAAACAATACGTGGGCCAAACAAAAAACGCTCTCAAAGAATGTTTCAAGAGCCACTTCTACCAGATCAGCAAGAACCCGTCCTCAACCGAAGTCTCATGTCACTTCAACCTGCACGGCCACGATGGCATCAAGGATGTAGAAATAGATGCTTTAGAATTTGTCAATCGCAATCCGGGCCCTGACGGGACAACCGAGAAAAGGCTACAATTGGAATTTGACTGGATCCACTATCTGATCTCGCAAATATCTAAGGGCCTTAACTCCATTGACACGGGTTACCAATCCAACTGCTAAGCCGACAGGGCAGGGCCCAGTCTCGGGACCTTCCACATGAAATACACACATATTGAATGATATGCTTTCCAGTCCCCTGACTGGACCTCCCTGCGACCCCCGCGTTTATGTTTATCTTGGGATGGAACCAACCTACATTGCCTAACCAACCATCACTTACCTGCCGACGCCAGGAGAACTGACGACTTATACTACTTCTTGCGACCCGTCTTGCCCAGCCCATAGGTATTCCTCGTCAAGTTCCCCTTTCACAAGCAGACACCGTGAGTACATTATAAGGCCTGATGAGGTATTGCACCGAAACCGTGTTACAGTCCCCTAGTGCTACCCGCCCACCACTTGGTCGGTTTCCAGTGTTTTAGGCCTGAAAAGGCTTTTTTCACTGGTAGTGCACTCCCCAGGCAGCTAGGTCACATGTCACTGTGAGCCTACCAGCTCACTGTCACAGTAGCCTTTGTTCAAACAAGACCCCTGACCATTTTCACTACAAAACCAAAAACAAAACGCCTAACAACGAACAAACCTCCCAACTACAGGACAGGATCACTGACCTAAAAGAAGTCATCACCATCAAGGAAACAATCATTCAAACGCTAATAACAGAAAAGCTCCAATGGACCGAGGTGAAGGAAAATGAGATGGAAACCAACACAAACAAACAAAAACAACCAAAACCACCAAAAAAATCCTAATCCTCGGTGACTCAAACATGGCACGCATCCAACCTCACCACCAAACCACCAACAGAACTGAAATAACCACAGAAACCATATATACCATAGACGAACTCAAAAAAATCACCGACAAACAACAAGAGCTGCCCAACCCCTACAACAAGATCCTCGTTGTGCTGGACACCAACCTCTCAAAACAAACACGCCAGCGAAGACCATACAGAGACCTCATGGAAGCCATAGGACCTATAGAAAAGGACAAAATCATCATCATAGAACCCCCCCGGATCGAAAGCACAAAACATGACACCCACTCAATACCAGTCTAGAGGACAATATCTACATCACCAAAGAAACAGCCAAGAGATCGGCGAAAGCGATCATGGAAATAATAGAGGCGATAGCAGACGAACTAACAAACCCCCTGGAAACCCCGATAACCCTGCCAGATCTCTGCACAACCCCCACATCCAAAAACAACCCACAGGAACATGCCAAACCCAACCCAATTCCTCAACTCATGCAAGTACCCCCTAAGGACAATCTCCCCGCCCCTCCAAACCCAACAAGAACAAACCAGAGGGGGAAGTACCCAACAGAAAATGGGCCGAAACTCCCCTACTTTAGGGAAATGGACATAAGAAACAATGAGGTAGGACACGTCATTGGTGAAGCCGGCAAGACAAGCAAGGCGGCAACAGCCACCTATCGAACCAGGGCCATCTATGATGAGAAGAGAGAGACACTAATAATAAGGGGCCACACCATGGACTCAGTCAACAAGACTGCTGACCACTTCCATGACATCCTCCAAACACAAAGGAAAAGATCCAACAGGAGAAACAGGGACCCAAAAGCAGAGGACCGTGAAAGACACAATGGAGGAACAGCACCCCTGCCAAAATCCTTCCTTCAGGAGAGTCCTCCGGACACACTACAATCATAGCAGAAGCCCCAGGCACACAGGGACCAGCAGTAGTACACCACAAAGAGAACAAAGATGCGAACTCAACTGGGACATGACCCCAAGGAACACATGCCGAACCATGGACCAGGAACACAGACGCAACACCATGACAAGGTACAATAGAGATAAGGACCCAGGCAGCCTTCTACACAAAAAAGGCCAAACCCCCAAAAAACAACCAAGAAAAACAACGGACAAACAAAACACCAACCAACATACTAGGAAAAAATATGACAACACAAAAACAGCATCCACAAACACAAAGAACAGAAGGAAAAGGAGAAATAACCAACAAGACATACTTGGAAACGGAATAACAGGGAAGACAAATAACCTCAACATTGCCATAATAGCAGAGACAAAAACAAAAAAACACCTTACATAGAAGGGTACAAATGGTACCATAAAGCAAGAGCAAACAGAACAGGTGGTGGTATAGGAATACTAGTAAATGATGACATAGCCCATACCACACGCGCGATAGAACAATTAAGTCACGAGGAACATGAAATCATTTGGCTGAAAATAGGAACAATAATAAAACCAACATACATAGGAGTATACTATGGACCACAGGAAAAAATAGAAAAAGACACAGTATAAAGGGAAAACCAAGAAATCAGAACCAAACTAAATCAACTAAAACAAGGTGATATCATGCTACTAAGTGACTTCAATGCAAAGATAAAAATTGACCATCCCAATTACATCCAGGAAAAGACCAGAAATGGCAAAATGCTAGAAGAGATAATAGAGGACACTAACATGAAAATCACCACAACCAAAACAAACACCATAAACTGGACTGGAGTAAACCGGAAAAACCTGAGGAGCATCAATAATTGACTATATTGTAGTAAACAAGGACATGGAACAAAGAATCTCCACAACAGAAATAGATAATACAGGGACTCTCACCCTCAAGGGGAAAAGGAAACGGACCACAACACAATCATAACAACAATTAAAGCTCAAATGCCCAAAAAGAAAAACAAACCAACTACCATCTGGGCACTTGGAAATAATACAACTTGGAAAAAATACAACAAAGAAGTGAGGGAAAAAATGAAAGGCAAACAGGACCACAGCGACCTTCAACAAGCTATTATCCAAAGCCTCACCACCACCATAGGCACCATAACCATCAGAGGAAAAGGCCAGAAGAAAGAGGACAATCAAACAAAATAACTAAAAGAAGAAAAGAAAAGAAACAAACACCAATACGAACAAACAATAAAAAACAACGACCCACCAGAGAAGATCAAACACTCGCGCCGACAATACATCAACAGCAGAATAAAACTAAAAATCCAAAACCAAGCCAATGAAGAAATGAACACGAAAACCAAAATGATGAGAATGTGCAAAGATGGCGGAAGCAAATCAGGCAACTTCTGGAAAATAAGATGAAGAACATGACATCAACATAAAAGACGAAAACAAAAAAGAAATCACTCACCCAGATGAAATAAAGGAACACATAGCAGGGTACTATGAAGACCTATACCAGGCTAGACAAGGACAAGATTCAATGAGGGAATGGACAAACACCATACAGAACAAGATAAAAGAACTAAGAAACACAATGGACAATGAACAGATCGAGCCCTTCACCCTGAAAGAACTCAATGAGGTCATAAAAAATCTAAAGAAACAAAAAGCCACCGGGCCTGATAAAATACCAAACTCAGCTCTAATCATATTTCCATGTGGTGTCATATCCTTTTTCCAAATCAAAAAAGACTGACACAACATGTTGCTTCTGAATAAAGGCATCTCTTATGAAAGATTCTAATTTTATCAAATGATCGAGGGTGCTTCTTCCTCGTCTGAACCCACTCTGAAATTCTGAAATCTGATGTTGAGATTCCAGCATCCAGACGAGTCCATCATTGATCATCTGCTCCATGGTTTTGCAGATGCAAGATGTTAATGCCATAGGCCTATAATTAGAAGGATCATTATGATCTTTACCAGGCTTTGGAATAGGAATAATGGTGGCTTCTTGCCAAGACGTTGGCAGTTGGCCACTATCCCGTATCTGATTGAAAAGATTCAGAAGAATCTTGAGCACTGTTTTAGGAAGATGTTTAAGAAAGTCATAATAAATTTTATCATGACCAACTGCTGTATTATGAGATTTATTGAGAGATTTTAAAAGTTCATCTATGCTAAAGGCTTGATTATATCCTTTATTAGATGTTAAATTTAATGGTTTTCTCTCTTCCCTCATTCTAATAGGTTTAAATTGGGAATGACAGTATGCTGAACAAGAATGGTGTTGAAATGTTTCGGCCAATCTTTCGACAACCTCAACAGGAAAGGTCAAAAGATTGTCTCCATCTTGTAGGTGCTGGACCCTGGCCTGGCCCCCCTTGCCTTTTATCTTACGGACCATGGTCCAGACCTTTTTCATGGGTGTCCGAGAATTAACCCCCGAAACATAATCCCTCCAACACTGTTATTTTGATTCCCACATTATTCTTCGGGCCTGAGCCCTTTTAACCTTGAATTGAGCTAAATTGTCAGCAGTTGGTCTTTGTTTAAATTTTCTCAAGGCCTTCTTTTTATCTTCAATGGCCTTTTTGCATGTGTCATTAAACCATGGATTACGGATGTGCTTAGGAACTGTTGTGGTTTTGGGGATAGTTTCTTCTGCTATAGAAAGTAACTTGGTGGAGAATTGGATAAATGAATCATCTGCTGAGAGCCTCTCCTGACATAAAGTCTGGAAAGACTCCCAATCGACCTTATTGAGCCTCCATCGAGACTCTTTTAGACCTATAGTGAGTGAGTGAGTAATGGATGCTTTACACCATTTCGACAACTAAGGTCTTTTAGACCTATATTCGGATCGTCAATATTGACTAAGATTGGGAAATGGTCACTTCCATGGAGGTCATTTAATACTCTCCAGGATAGGTCCAACAGCAGACGAGGGTCAGCTAATATTAAGTCAAAAGCAGTATAAGTACCATAACCCGGATGTAAATAGGTGTTAGAGCCATCGTTTAAAACACATCTAGGTCATTAATGATGTCTTTAATCATCCTGCCCTTTTCATTATACCGATCACCACCCCATAAGGGATTATGACCATTGAGATCTCCCATTATGAGGACTGGTGACGGTAATTGGTTTAAGAGATTTTCTAATTCTTGTCTATTGATGTTTGAGTTTGGTGGAAGGTAGAGTGAACAGAGTGTACTGGTTTTATGTAATGTCAGTCTGACTGCTATTGTTTGGAAATTGGAATAAGACTATGCATGATATCTTGTCTTATTAAAATGGATTAGCCCCCTGAGGCTCTTCCACCATCAGGGGCATATGTATGATATATGTGATATCCTTTAAAGGTGATATTGTAGTCTCTCTTTAAAAGGGTTTCCTGGAGACACAGGCCAGAGGATTAAAATGACTAAATACAATTTTAAGTTCATTAAAATTGGCTCTGAAACCTCGACAATTCCATTGGAAGATTGATCTTCCTGCCATCAAGGTGGATGGACAGGAGATCGTCCCCGGATCTTATTTTGGGGGGACATGCTTCTTCCATTTCAACTTCGTTTAAATTCTGGAATCTATTTGTCAATGGCAAATGATTCCTATTTAGTTTACTAGACTTTTCTTGACTTGATTGACTTTGTCTGTTTTCAGCCGAAGCCCTAGAAGAGCTTCGACTGTTATGCCCCTTTTTCTATTTGATGGAGCTTCAGATGATGGAACAGATGAATTCGAAGTTAGTTTTGATGAACTGGCATTAGGTTCTGTCTGAGTAACCTTTCTGGCTACCATGACCTGGACGAAACTTCCTGTCAACCCTTACCAAATGATTAACAGTAAGCAAACATCTCAGTCACAACCAAGTCAGCTACTGCACAGAAGAAAAAGAAGAGGGAATGATGATAATACCACTCGCGGAGTCACTGAGGCAACAATCAGTGATTCTGAGGGAATTATTCCTTCATCTGAGCCAAAATATTACAGTCATACAGGAGGAACATCTGAATTAAATGTTTTGAGTTTCAAAACATTGATACAACAAGAAAAACAAGAGCATATTATTAAAAGGGCAAAGAAAGAGTGTCAAGGAGAAGATTCAAATTTGATGCATGAAGGGGAAAGTGCATTTCAGGATAATGTTGTTGGGGCATGGTCAAAGATGAAGTACTACAAACTGAATGAGTTCAAAGATCTGGAGTTGAGGGATGAGTTAATGGAATACATTACACACGTTACTAACAGGGCCCTACATGGGAAATGGCCCATCCAAAGAAATAAATAAACTGTTTATAATCAAACTACAAGTGACAATATTGGAAAGGTTGTAGACACTATTCCCTATTGATGCATTTTATAATTTTCATCAAGGAACTTTCAGTGACTGGAGGATGATTGAAACTTGTTCTTAATGAAGACTCTATAGAAATACAGAGAAAAACTCTTAGAACACTTACCACACATCAGTGTCAACTCAAGTGGGAAAAATAAGTTTGGGACTGCCTAATAACCTTAAGACTAAGTTTATGGTTATGCATAACTTGGAGGATCTGTAGTAAAGTTTGTAAAAGTTGTCAGAAAATCATGTACCAGGGGCAAAACCGCTAGTAAAGCTCATACCTCTCCTCATTAGAAATTACTTCTGTCAAATTATATTTACAATCACCTAAGGGGAGATCCTAAGGTAGCTGTATCCCTTGATATAAGTAACATAGCCTTATGATGATTATAAGGTTAAAATCTCCCCCCAAAATCTTAACCGCTGATGCATGTCAGTAAGGATGGGGTGCTGTCTCAAAATAGTAAGGCTGAGTAACCAAAGGTCGTATATAACATATTCCCATTCTGAGGAAATGCCATTTAAAGATTATGACATATTTAAAAGGGCTATATAATTTTATATTTCTACATCATCATTATGATATTCAATTCCCAGGTAGAATGTTATGCTAAATGTGCTATGGTCAGTAAACTGGATGTTTCTATATTGTTAGGATGTTACTATAGTAACATATATAGAATCTTTTTTCAGAAACGACCTTTGGTTACTCAGTTTTAAGGGGGAAAAATGGAAATGGATGAATATACCAAAGGTCGTATTGAGTATGTATAAATTCTAGATAAATACAAATTAAATTAAATTAACTAATACAAGGACACAAGATAACATTTCTTAAGTAGTTTCAACATGTTAGGATATCTTGCATTTGATTACATGAAAATATTAAGGATTTATATGATATTCACTCTACCAAATTTAAATGCACCCCAGATACGACCTTTGGTTACTCAACACCCAGACCAGAAATTCAGTAAACAAAGGTCGTATATAACATTTTATAATTATAATCCTATATCTCGTTTTCATTTTACAAATTCATAAAATATATTCACATAATATTTTCAGGATACCTATCTGAAAAACTGAATTATAAGATATTTGTATTTTGTATGAATTGATGCATTTTACTAAGAATAAATCATTGGCTCACTTCATATACGACCTTTGGTTACTCACTAAAAGTGAGAGTAGGCAGATACGACCTTTGTTTACTGGCTAATAACCTTCCAACGATTTGGAAAATTAAAACAATTCCAAAATTTCCGGATATCTTAGGGGGATCAGAAATATTTTCAAAAATAAAAATAAAGTTGACTTTTTTGAGATACGACCTTTGGTTACTCAGCCAACGAAATGTAAGTATACTTGTTTAAGTGAGAAACAACTTATCAAAACCTTGGTAACGTACATAACCAAGCATGTAACATACATAACCAAGCTTTTTTTGGGGTCTATATGTCCAGGAAATCATTACATATTTCAAATATCATATTTCTGGGGTCCCCTTATGTACATTGTTGACGTTATAAAGCAAAATCTCAAGGTATACATTTTAAAAGACTTGATATTCAAGTTTTATTGTTATGTACGTTACCAAACTTGGTTATGTACGTTACACATGCATTTTTAGATTAGATATGTTCTGTTTATTATCAGCATAACAATAGCTAAGAAAGAATTCAATCCTACTGCTTTAGATAGTATTGTATGGGGCCGTTAAGTGATAATAGCAAGAAAATCATTGATGAATATTACATGCACTTGAATCACTCTCAAAGCTTGGTTCTGTACGTTACACAAAAGTGAAAATAAATTTAATAATTGCCTCATAATTTTTCTTTCTGCAAAAAACTATTTTATTTGACACACTTTTAGATTACCCTATTACACATTTTTGTTATGAATGACAATACAGACTACCAGAGACCACTAATACTGTCCTAGGTGCGTTTACATCAAAATAATATTTGATTAGAAAATGTTTTACCATCGGAATTTTGGGTCAATTTTCATTGTATACAGATAATATAGACATATATAAAGGCTCAAAATATCATAAACTATATATTTCCTAAAAGATCTAGATGTGTACTACTGCAGGATAATCAAGCAATAATAGATAATGCAAAAATAAAGATAACAGGGTGTACCAAAAGGAATTAGTTACATTTTTCCCAATTGAGGAGATTTCTGGAGAATGGCCCATTAATGCATTACAACTGAACTGATAGCAGTTCTATTTGGCTTGAATATTTTCCATAAAGTTTTGATGTAGAAGTCCTGATTTGGTCAGTGAATGCTACTACAGTAGCATACATGAATAAAATGGCTGGTACACACTGAGGGATTTTCTCAATGTCTGGGAGTATTAAGTATTTGTGCTACTTATTCTGAATAAAGCATGTTCGTTTTTTTTTTGCAAGCGCTCTTACTCTTTTTTTAAGGGCAAGAATAGCTATAAAATTGCGCTTGTTCAACACCTATAGGCCAGGTGGCAAGAGATTGTTCTGCAAAGAATGGAGTGAGTGAGTGAGTAATGGATGCTTTACGCCATTTCGACAACTAAGGTCATATTCATGGCGAAAACGGTTGTTATCAATGAAAAGATGGACTAAAAGTTGTCAATAGAACAACATGATATATGTACAAGGTATTATCCTAAGGATAAAAAATATGTTAATATACTAATCATATCAGTCCATACAGACCAGCTGTTTTCAAAAATTGAATGATACGATCAGACTGTACAGTGTTAAAAAGTTCAGGTAGACCAGATACCTGATAGAACTGTCTACGTATCTGTTCAAAATCTGGGCATTCCAAAAGGAGATGCTTGATGGTTAAAGGTTCGTTACAGACAATACATTCTGGTGAGGGCTCACCCTTTAAAAGGAAAACATGTGTAAGTCTAGAATGACCGATTCGAATTCTGATAAAAACAGTTTGATCTTATCTAGTCTTTAAAAGATGAGGTTTTACCTCTTTGATAGTTGGGAAAACAGAATGCAGTTTGTTATTGGGGAACTGGTCCCATTCATTTTGCCATCTCTCATTGATGTATTGAACGATTCTCGGTTTAAAATCTATGTGAGGAATTGGAAAAGGAAGGACTGCTTTGTCCAATCCCTTCTTGGCCGTTTGGTCAGCTAACTCATTACCATGAATGCCTACATGACCCGGTATCCAACAGAACTGAACATCAAATCCTGAGTTGGCCAACTTTTGTAGCCAGAGAAGAATTTTCATAATGACTGTATGTTCAGTTTTTAAATATTGCAAAGCCTGAAGACAGGACTTTGAGTCGGTAAAAATGATAAAGTTCTTTTCCTCTGCCTGCTGAATGGCTTTCAAAGCAATAATAATGGCAACTGCTTCAGCTGTGAAAATAGAACTGAAGTCAGGTAGACGGGCAAACTGTTTTTTACCGCAGCAGGCAGACGCAGCTGCAACACGTTTCCCATCCTCTGAACCATCAGTGAAAACAGGAGAATGATGAGGAAATTTGTTTCAAACTTCATGATACCGGGACACGTAATCCAATGGTTGAGTCAGTGACTTTTTGGATTTGGTGAGGTCAAAATTGATATTAGGTGGTTTGAGTCTCCATGGAGGAATGACTGAAAAATGAGGCTGTTTCAAAACATCAAGATCCACAAAGGCATTTTCTATGTGAGGTTTCATACGAATGCCAAAAGGTTGGATGTAGTTTGGTCTGGCACCATACAGATGTTCGTTTTGGGGTTGAAATACGCACTTAAAGGCAGGATTAGAAGCATTGGTTTTTAACTTAATGATGAATTGAAGGGAAAGTCTTAATCTTCTATTGGTTAATGAAGATTCCCCTGCCTCAACATAGAGGCTTTGGACTGGCGATGTCCTAAAAGCACCCAATGCCAGCCGCAGCCCCTGATGATGGACGGAGTCTAGCTACTTGATATATGATGCGCGTGCTGACCCATAGACCTGACAGCCATAATCGAGCTTTGATCTAATCAAAGCTCTATAAAGTTGTAATAAAATTTTGCTGTCAGAACCCCAAGTGGTATTTGCCAGAACTTTTATAATATCCAGAGCCTTGTTACATTTTGAGTGAGTGAGTAATGGTTGATAACCAACTTTAAGTTTCTTGGGAGGAGAAGGTCTGTCAAAAGTGAGGATATAGGTGTTTGTCCTCAAGGTGTTTCCTTTGTCAAAAGGATATCCATTAGGAAAGAAGGTAAACACCTTGAGGACGCAGTTCTCTAGTGATTTCATCCTCACCAACATCTCCAAGTTCTCTACATCGGATTACTCCTTTGCTTGAATTCAAAGATCTGTGAGGAAAGGCTTTCATGCCAACACCAGCAAGCGTAGTGGCACGCTGCAGGTTGGTGGCATGGGCCTTCTTTTCACACTCCACAAGAATTTGGCCAGATCGTAGTTTACGAATATCCTTCACCTTGCGAGCTATTCCTTCAATGCCTTTATTTATGGCAAAAGGAGATAGCTTGGACAAAGGATTTGTATTGTCGGAAGGCTCAAGAATCAAAAACCTAGGCCAGTATTCATTTTCAGTATTCTGTACATGTTCCGGGTCTTCTTCTTCAGTAAACGGACGTTTGTTGGGGTTGTTTTTGTTGTGTGCCATATAGGTACACAAGTAGTAAAAATCGAGCTCGAGTTCGACCCCGGCCCGGTACCCGGGGGAATATTAGGAACCTGATCCCGGGTACCGGGCCGGGGTCGAACTCAAGCTCGATTTATTACTACTCGGAAAAGGTAGTGAAATTTAAAACTTAATGTAAAAAGTTTTACACCTAATTATGCAGACCGATTGTACTACTACAACAATACTACTACTTTAGAGATTATTATAAAGTAGTACTTTATAATAATTATAATCTCTAGTGACGTAGTCACTTACGTCAATACACCATTATATACGCTAGGTGGCGCAAATGTCTAATTGATCAATTAAGGTCAAGTAATTCACAAGATGTCGTCACAACTACTCGCGGAATAACGTTGCACGTCAATTTAACAAAAGATGTTAACTAAAGAATCTTCAATTGAATTAAATATAAGAATGTAAAATAAACAACTTAAATATGCTTACGATACTATTTTTTATAATCATAAATTTCAAAAGCACGTAAACATTCAGTTATTAAAACTACATTTTCAGGAACACCATTCCTACTCCAAATTACTTGAATGAAGCTCCTTACACATTATAATTTGTCATCCATTCACATTCAAACTAAGCGTTAATCCGATACACCCTCTCAGTTGTCAGTAGGCTAGAGGTAATTTTTGACAGACTCGTGCTGGAAGTGTTGCAGGTCACCACTTGGTTGCCCTTTATACAACCCACGAGTCAATAGACAAACCAAAGTTAATAGATCCAAACGAACATTGACGAATATTTCCTACTTGGTTACTAGTAGTTATATTCGTTAATTTGTCACGACGATGAATATTTCCTACTCGGTTACTAATAGTATTAATACTTGACAGATATATTCATCTTAATGGTATTATATATATTCGTACATGTCAGATATATTCATCTCAATGGTATTATATATTCGTATTATAATACATATCTGGAACAGTATATATTCGTATTATATATTCATAGTATATTCATATTATATGTAAATAAATACCCAACAACAAAAATTGGTCATAATACATTTTATTATATACATCTATCAATATATACATCTGACCAAGATCTCAGGTGTTACATACATCTCTAGATCTTTCCGGTGGTATGTTAATCTTAACAATATGTCACCACAAATTCATAACTTAAGTACTAAGAATGTACAAAGTACTAAGAATGTACAAAGTACTAAGAATGTACAAAGTAGAAATACGAGTAATATCGCTAACAGTTACGAAACATCAGTAACAGCGATATTTAAAACAAAGTAATTAAAATAGTATGAAACATCAGTAACAGTGAAACATCAGTAACAGTGATATATATATGTTCGAATTTGACAGCTACTTTACTTTTCGTCTAACCATGTATTATGTTTTTCTTTTAATGAACGAATGTTAAGCACTTTAATAGCCAACACATTTTATAAAAGCAAGACACCATACATTTATCAATAAATTTAGCACTTTGATAGTACTTTAATAGCACTTTTAGTATCAGCAAGTTTAACTTTAACAGAAAACACCATACAGACATTTTGACAACAAAATTTAAACGTCAACTTAAACTTTAAAAGACACCGCACAGTACAGACACCTTACAGACATTTGACACCAAGTATTTGACACCAAGTATTTGACACCAATTGACACCAAGTATTTGACACCAAGTTTTCAACATAAAGTATAATAGTAAAACTTGAAGACAGCATAGTAACATTTCATGTCATACAGTTACTGTACGCACCATACAATAAGTAACATTACATACAATAGTGTGCAAAGACAACATACAGTAACAGACTATGCAAAGACATCATAAAGTAACAGTTATTTCTCGCTGTATCATAAAGTAACAGTTATTCTCACTGTATGGTAACGAAAATAAACAAGAAAAACAAAGTCAAATAAATTATCGAAAACAAAACAACGTCAACTTGATGTAGGCTACATCTTCATTCGTTGCAACTCACTTTCGCTAGACTAATTATCTTATAGTTTCCAACAAATTAAATAACTATTGGAACCTCTCAAGATAATATAACAAGCGAAAGGTTAACGAAATTAAACTGAATTATTGTAGACAGCAGTACATTTCCTTGAATAGAATTGTAGACAGCAGTACACTTTCTTGAATAGATGTGCATCTCTCACAAAAAGTATACTAGGTCTGTTGGGTAATTGTTCTCATCAAATTACCCAACAGGCTTAGTTCATCAGTTGCAAGATATAACAGTAGATGCTCGTTACTACTATTACAACAATCTTGCTAGTATCCTTGTATAGTAGTAACGAACAAGATCCTTGTAATAGTAGATGTAACAGTAAGATCCTTTGTTACAAGTTCACAAGTCAGTCTTAATATCTCGCGGAGCATTGAAGGAGTATTAAAGTTCACAAGTCAGTCTTAATATCTCACGGAGCCTTGAAGGAGTCTTAATATCTCACGGAGCATTGAAGGAGTATTAAGATAGAAGAATATCTCACGGAGCATTGAAGGAGTATTAAGATAGAAGAACATTCAACTAAACTACGTTGACAACAATGTTCACAATGTAGTTTAATATGAACATTCTTCTAACTGAAAAAACATTCTTTCAAAGAACAAGTTATTAGTGTAGAAATAGTTCTCAAATAGTCCTATGAGAATGCATCCTTCGCATTAGACTATGAGGGCATTCTTCACGATACCATAACACTTCGCGTTGGTCCTATGAGTGCATTCTTCACGATACCATAACAAACTGCATTCTTCACGATACCATAACAAACCTTCAACTCAAAACCTGAAATACAATATTCAAATATTCAATTAAAAAATGAATTTCAAAACTATTCGTTCAGATAGTATAAAGAATCGATTCTGAACAGTAAAATACAATATATAAACTCTTAACTTACAAATAAAGAATACCCTTTATAGAATTAAATACACTAATAATGCGCATTATAATTCTATAAAGAATGCGCTTTGAATTTAAGAATACACTTTATGGAACTAAACAAGTAAAGTAAGAAAGAAATAAAAGAATACTTACATTTTTATAAAGCAATCTTGCATCGGATGAACGAAATACGAGGTATCACCTAGTGTATAAATAATAGCATTATTTACATTACATTATATTTACAATCATCAACCATGTACATGTACAACTTTCCAAACAATGTACAAAGCTACGCGCAACTTTCACAACATGAGCAGTATATACATGAAACCCACACAACATGAACAGTATATACATGAAACCCACACAGAACGAATGTACTAACACAATATTTGTATTATCAACAAACATCAATTGGCATAGTTGAAATAACATATGAACTGTTAGCTTTGTAGAAAGCAACATAAAATTGTATGATTGCATCTTTAATAAGATGCTACAAACATTCTTACATTGCCCACAGTAAATTAGCAGAACTTTAACCAAGTCAACTTTAATTTGTGGAAATAGCAACTCTTATTACAGTGGATGGAACGTACACCTGAACTTTAACTATAGAAAAGAATAATATACAATTCTTCTATGGAGAAAAGTATAGAATTCCTCTACAGTCGGCTCACTGATAATGTGTAGTTCTCTACAATACTGTAAAAGAAACTTGTAACTAATTCCACAGTTGTTGGTCAGCTCATGCTAAATCGCACTGCGCTACTTTTGCTTACAAACTCATTTGCTTTCCAAACTCTTGCTCAACTGAAATGTTAGTCAACAACACTAAACATTGTGTAGTACATTTACAATTATAAATAAGAAAGAATATGCATCTCATTTACAAATAACTTAAATATCGAATGAAATTTACATCTTAAAAAAGAACGAAATGATTTAATCGTTCATCCAAACTCAAAATGTATTCAAATGTTTCAACTGCTCGATGAAAGTATTCACATTACGTGATAACGTTACTGTAACTGTGCGTAAACTAAAATATTCAAATGTTCAACTGCTCGATTTAACATTACGAACAGTTGAAGTAATGTTAAACTAAACTGCTTAAAGTAAAGAACGTTCAGTAGACCAGTTTGCAGAATTCAACAAAGAAAACTTCGTTGAATTTAACAAATTTGTTAAATTCAACGAAGAAGGTTCCACCGAATGAACTGCTCGACTAACTGGAGAGACGCTCTGAATTTCTACGTTTCTACAAATTAAATACATACTTTTGACTTTGTTATTTCTAGTTTGTATAGAATTAGTTGAACAATAAAAGTAATTCTCTGAATTCAAAGACTTTCTTAATTCCAATCCGATAACAACTACAGTTAATAATAAAGTTACACAAACTCCTCCAATACTAATTTTATTAGGGTTTGGATACGATTTCAAAACGTTACTTTTTATCATATCCATACTTCAAACTTGAAATAACTGATATAAAGTATCAAATCCAGCAAATTTCTAGTGACCTAATGAATATAATCACACGATAATTAATCGTTTTGCTGTCTTGATACAAACCTTTGGTGTCTAGGCTACATAGAATAAAGCAAACCTTTGGTGTCTACATGGTGTCTGGTTTGCTTAAAGAAATTAATGTAACCTTTTAGTGTCTGCATGATCATTTTGGTGTCTATAAAGTTTGGTGTAATACGCGACACAATTCTGACAATTCTGAATACACCTTGCAGTGGATTTAACATCTGCAAAACATTTATGCTTTTTCATATTTTTTATTCTCTTTTTCATTTTCTTTATAAATGCGCTTACAATTAAGTCATTTCTTCGAGTATCATTTGAAAAATTCCTTAAAATACTCTTCATGTCTTGACCTAAACATCTATTATATATGAAATATATAACATAATGTCCGCAATATGCTGAAAATAAATTTTGAATAGTTTTCTGAGAATACCTGAAATTCTTTTTAGAAGTTGACGATTTTAAAAAGTTATGAAAATATCTTTTCATAGGAGGAAATCCAAAAGAATCGAAATATTCAGGTAATGAATTTTTAGATTTAAAATAAAATGACACCCAATGTTCACCTGGTTTTGTAGTTTCATGAGTGTTAACTACAAAACTTGATGGATAACAAGAAACAAATTTTGGAAGATTATTTGCAGAATAAACCCCATGAAATGTAGGAGAAGTTACTTTTGAATATTTTAAAAGATTTTCAATTTCATCACCAAACATTTTGATTTCAATCTCTAGCATCAATATCTACTTGGTTCGTCTCACCAAGACTTAACATAGAATTATATTCACTGAAAAATATCATAACAATTCCGTGTGCTTTAGGAGTCTTTAAATTCGCAACAACATTTAATGTACCACTTTCAAAAAGCTCGAAAGTTCCAGAACTAGGTAAGGCTTTACTTAAATTAAAAACAAAGAAACAACTTCCTTTCTTAAACTCTGAAGGTGTAATACAAGGAGCATTGTTGTTGAATAATCTTCCCGTTCCAAATATCATAGCCGAATATGCTTGAAAAAAAGTATCATCAGAAAAATCCACCTTCATTTCATAAAACGGTGAAGTTTCATCACCATCTCTTTGAATTTTTATTTCCGTGACATCAAAATTTTGAAAATAAAAAGGATTATGTTTATAATTGCCGTCAAAAGCCCTAGCATCAACCAAGCCTACAATGATTCGCTGTGGAATTTCATCATTAGAAATCATACGATTTTCTTGTAAAATACTTTTATTCGGACCTTGGGTTGAATAAGTGACTTCTACTCTACGATAAGGATATTTTAAATGTTTACCTTCATATCGCGCCCTATCTAATTCAATTAAAAATGCATCACTTAATGACATACGTTTTGAATAAAAAACTGCATCCTCTATTTCAATTTTATAATTTGTACCACCATCCTTTGCCATCAAAGCAAACTCAGGTGAATTTCGAATAAATCGTATTCTCATATCTACATCTCCCGGAAATAACCTATTCTGATTAAACAAATCATTGTGAACTTTAGCTATCAATTGGAAAGTTTTTCCATATTGAGTTTTCTGAAATCGTTTATATGCCCCTTCATTATGATTATCATCAAGATTGGTAATTTCATTAAAATCTTTAGTATCTTTAATGAATCCGCAAACATCTCCCCAACTTTCAACATAAGCAGGATTATAATTTAATACAAATTCAATAAAAGCCTTATATGGATATAAACTATTGGATCCTGAAATCAATTTACTTCCAATATAAAGTTCTACATCTTTAAACATAGCAGCACATAAATAATTTACAGGAATTACTTTAGAAGCTGCGGGGACAGGATCTGCTCCTGTAGGTGCTGCAGGTGCACTTCCATCCTTTTTCAAAATTTTGAGTTTTAGTTCAACAAAACTATGATACAAATCTATAAAATCTTTCTTGTTAGCTTTCAATAGATATTCAATTGGACCTTCTTGCGAAAGATTATTCAAAGGCCAAACTTTAGAAAAGAAACTCTGTTCACCTACTGCGTCAGTAAAAGGAACAGAAAATAAATCCACAGTATCAGGAACACATAAACATTTAGAATGCGACATTTTGAAACTTTAAACTTCATTCAAACAAGACTGCTAGTCAAGATTATATATATCTTGACTAGCAATCAAAATCGATATCAATCTTAAAGATATTAATATCAAACTACATCTAAAATATCTCCAACTTTCTTTAATATCTTTATTTTCTTACTAGTCTTCCTTTTTTTCCTAGTCGGGCTTGAAATAGAAGAAACTATTGTATCACCAGAATCTGAATTAGATTTACGTTTCCTCTTTTCAGATTTAAAATAATCTAAAGCATCAGAACCAACTCCTTGTAACTGCGACTTTGCTTCATCTTTTAAAGCGTCTTTAATATTTTTCTTTTCAAAAAATACCTTTTTCACGACATTTAAACCACCCGTCATCAACCTTTTTTTAGCCTGTTTCTTTGCAAAATTGAATAACGGTTTTATCATAGGTTTTAAAAAACCTGAAATAACATTACCTATTCCATACCCTTTTTGATATTGTGTGCCTATAAACGGAGGAATATCTAACGTTCCACCATATTGTGATGAATTTCTAAAATGATTGCGATAAAATTCTGCAGACATTTCGTTATTACAACTAGTCAATACAAAATACCAGCGAAGATTTATTTCAAAATAAAACTCTTAACTCAATAACTCAATCTCAGCAACATTTATAAATATGATTTAATATTTAGATTCCCATCTTGCAGGTAATTTAATTTTCCTGCCATATGAACTAGTTCTTTCTGAAGTTTTAGCAGGAACTCTCTCCTTTTTCTCCTTTTTCTCCTTTTTCTCCTTTTTCTGCTTTCCTCTTTTCTCACTCATTTTTTCCACACTATCTGAAGTTACACTAGGTTTAGGTAAACCTGGATACGGTGGAACTACAGTAGGCAAAATTACAGGAGAACCTTTGTGTTTAAATTCACGAGACATTACATCAGAACCTTTGTGCTGAAATTCAGGAGAAATTGATGGGGGGCCTACATGATGAAATTCAGGAATAGAATGTGGAGTAAAATCAACAAACTTCATAGGTTCTTTTTTTCCAACATCACCTACCTTTACCTTCATTTCTGGTGTATAGAAAGTTTCAACTTCATCTCTATTAGCTTTCCTTAATGGAGAATATGAAAATTCAGGTACATCTTTTTTCAATGGAGAGTATAAAGCTTCAGCTACATCCTTTTTTTCAGATTCCTCTAAAGGAAAATTTCTAATATCAACTTTTTCATGCTCTACTCTTTTAGATTTAGGTTTATATTTTATCCAAACTAAAGGAACATTTATTTCTTGAAAATAATCATACAATTCTTCTACTCCTTCTGGTTCCTGATTAAAACTTATCGTCTTTGAAAAAAACTTCATAATATCTATTATATTAGACCCTTTTATAATCCTATTTTTAATAGAAACCAAACCATTTTTATTCCAAGTTACCGAATTTTCTTGAAGTTTTCTTAAAATACTTTCAATGTTAGGTCTCTGTCTAACGTTAATCTTTCTAACAATATCATTGATCATTAAAGTATCACTTCCTAAATATTGTTCTGTAGGATGATACGTCGAATAAATCTCATTATAAGGTTTCATACCAAACATTTTTTCCTGCAACAGCTGGTCTTGTCTCTTCAATGCATAATTCACATTTTCATTTCTGTTCTCTTTATCAAGCTTTTCGAAATTACAACTTTTAAACATTTTGTATGGTATTATAATACTTTCCTGAAAATTTGACATTCTACAATTTCACTTTATATTCTTTAATAATTTCAAAGCAGCAAGTGAATTTTTTATAATGATAGGTAACGAATTTTTACCTAACTGTTTCATAGATGCGCGTTTAATCTTATTTGAAACTGATTTCTTCGGAAGTAATCTTAAACGAATTTTATCTTTCTGTAAATAATTCATTTCTTTTGGAGATATTTCAACATTACCTTTCAAAATGTTATACACACAATCACAAATTGATTTCAATTCATTACTATCTCCTAAATCGATAAGTTTATTCCTTTTTTGACCTTTACTATATGATAATAATTTCAAATAATGTTTACAAGCATAAGTTTTTAAAACATCTTTCTTCATCTTTTTTTTATCGAAATCTTTACTACAACATTTACCTTTCATAATTACCTTTTCCTAAATATAGAAGACAATAATCCTAATGCACCACTAATAATAATAGGAAGAATTCCTTTACCTATTTGATTCAAACGTTCCTTCTTTTCTCACAACCCCATTTTAGAATGTGCCAACAATCTTAAATGATTTCTTTCAGCTTGCAATCGTTTTATTTTAGCTCGACTTAATTTCACATGACCTTGCAAAATACTCTTTATACACTGACAAACTGCATCAATTTCTACTTTACTCCCTAAATCTATTACACCTTTTCTATCAGCTGAACCTTTCGCCTTCGCTAACATATTTAGAAACTTTTTAGAATAAAGAATCTTTCTTAAATTTTTACTCAAATCATTACGCGTTGGCATTATGAATAGCTACTGCATACAGAATTACCATCAAAGTACCATAACAATTGTACGAAATCATTATCTTAAGAACATTTCTTTCGTACTATAAACACATGTTGAACTTCTCCAAAAATATTTGACCTAAACATAGCATCTTTCGGAGTCTCCTGATGACCGTCTATCAATAAATAACCATGCGGTCTTTGTACAGCATGATTATATATTTCAATAAAACATTTACTGTCCCTTGGCATCAACTTTCTACCAATAAAATAAGCAGTCGTCTGATCAAGCGGAGAATTAAATAAAACTAAATAAGTTGCATTCTTTACAAAAGTTTTTCTTTCTTTACCATCCTGAAACAAATTTTGAGTAATAAAAATGATACTTACATTTTCATGATGAGAACGTTTAGTAAAAAATTCAGATAAAAGTTTACTATTTCCACATTCTGACATTAAATCATCAAAAACTAGTAATCCAAATTGATTTGAATTGACAAATTCATCTAAAGAATCAGGTAAACCTTCATGAAATGTAACTTTCCCCTCTAACACATCTTTATCATTTGGAATAGTCTGACCATAAAACCAAACAATATAATCAAAACGTCTACTTATAAAATAATCATCATCACCATTCTTAATTAACTTTAATACAAAAGTAGTTTTCCCCGAATTACTTGGACCTGCAACTATCATTGAAAAAGGAACTTTCAACCTTGCATCAAACACATTTACTGTTGATCCCATTATCTTAAAACCGTTCAAGTAAATTACACAAGTTTTAGGATAGATACAATCTCCTATTAATACAATATCACCTATCTCAAAAGTATTCATATATACTTAAAACACTCAAGGTTGTATTTTTATTACTTCATATCTATAAAAACTACCTTTCAAAATTTCATTTGAACTGTCTGAAAGAATGTAAGTAACTGGCTTTGTGTTCAAAACAAATACTATCTGAAATATTTCTCTACTCCAATTCACTGAAAATCCGCGTTCAAAAGTTTTTCTATAATGTCTTATTCTAACTTTATCACCTACCTTTAAAGATGCAACATTCTTAATATTTGTATAAAGAAAATCTTTATACTGTTTCATCCACAACTTATCTTCGTTTTTCTTATCAACTTCAGAAGGTGGTAAACCTAAAGATCTATGCTTTGAGTTGTTATAAGATAAAATAACTTGTGGAAGTATAGGAACATAACTTTTTGAATTTATTGCAGTTAAATATTTAAACAATTTATTCTTAAAAGTTCTAATAAAACGCTCTACAATAGCACACTTAGTATCCTGATATGTAGAAAAATAATGAATATTATTCTTTTTTAAAAATTCTCGAAAAACTCCTTTAAATTCATTTCCTTCATCTGTCTGCACATTTCGCGGTTTCACACCTGCTCTATCAAGAATTCTTTTAAAAGCTTGTAAAGTTTCCTTTGCATATTTTGTTTTCATCGGCTCTACATAAGCATATCTTGAAAAACAATCAATTGCTGCAAGAATATTTGTAAAACCATTATTGAATTTTTTCAAATTTGGTAAAACGATCAAATCCAGTTGCCACTGATCATTAATTCCTCGAACAATAATCTTTCTTCGAGGAAACTTTCTTCTTCCAGCCTTATGAGATGTATAAGTTTTAGTATTACTTAGAAATGAATCTACATCTTCTAAAGTAATATTTGGGTCAATTTTTCTTGCAGCTAAATATAATTTTCGTTTTGAACTGTAAGATGCTGGATGTTGCAAATTAAAATAGATTGAAGTTAGTAATTTCCTTTTCATAACAGACATAACTGAAATACATCGAACAAGCTTTTCGAAACAAACATGCCAAGCATTTTCAATAAATGCAACAAGAAACAACTTGAATTCATAATTTTAAGTCATTATATATACAATTTATACATGAATAACAAAACTATCGACTAGAATCGCATTCCACTCTACATGAACTGTATCACAATCTAAATTAATCATGCAATCAAATCAAAATTCAATAATCATTCTTAACAATTTAGTTGGAACACAAAATGGATATCCTATAATGCGTTCACAAATGATACAATCACAAAAGAGTTTCCAATTTCTTCCAGTCTTTAGAAATAATTATTCTTCATATATACATAGTATTACGGACCTCCGAAATACCCTCGCGTCTCCGCAAGATTGCATATTACTACAATTTATCAGAGTAAACTACAAATTTACCTGAATAAATTAATATGCAATATTATAAATAAATAAATAACTAATTAGGTGCATAAAGTCTTGATTACTTTGAACAAACATTTCAGTCTTGATTAATTTGAACAAACCTTCAATATACATTCAATCCAATATCCACCGGCATTCAAATTCTCCTTACTTTACACACACTTAACAAATTTCAACTTTATATAAAACAAAGTTTTAAAGGAATATTAATATTACCTGAATATTCCAAAGCATGTTCAGAATGTTTTCCAAGTTCTTCAAACCTTAATTCCACTTTAGATTTTGTATTAATTTTAGACTCCAACTTCTTTCTAGATCTAGAAACGTTTCTTTTAGTATCCTTTACTTTACTGTCCTTTACTTTACTACCCTTTACTTTACTATCCTTCACTTTATCGTTCTTTTTCCTTCCTACGCGTACTTTATCCTTTTCATCAACTCCATCTCTATCCTTCACATCAACTCCATCTCTATCCTTCAATTTCCTCTTTCCTTTTCCAGCAACCTTCTTTTCAGATTCAGGTGCATATATATTGATTTCTAAATCATCATCATCATCATCATCATCAGAAATTAAAAACTTTGGAATATTCAACTTCTTATGCTTCTCATCTTTCGCATTATCTACTTCTGGTTGTAAAATCAATGTAGAATCTTTCTCGTCGTCGTCAGCATCAAAATCTACATTCCAACTTTCAATTTTTTTCTTCGTCATTTTTGAAAGTGAATTATCTTTCTTAGAAGACATACAATTGTTGCACTTATTATCATCCATAGTAAAAAATCGAGGAGAATCATAAGGTAATCCACAATTAAAGCACTCTCTAAACATTTCACCCTGACATTGCTCGCAGTAAGTTTTACCTTCAACTAATGATATAGGATTATAACACTTGCTACAATTCTTCTTTTCTGGCTTGTTTAAAAAGTTGCCCGCCATTTCTATAAAGTCTGATATACTTAAATATGATATACAAACCTGATTCCTTACAACCTACAAATCTAGGCTAAAACCTGGTACCTTACAACCCTACGATCCATAGCTATCACAAGAACATTTACGAACCAATCTGTGAAGTTCTCGCACTCGATCACTTCCTCCGTTTCATCATCACTCAACTCTTCCAATTATAAACTTTGGAATATTCAACTTAGAAGGTAAACAATTTTTGCATACATAATAATAAGGTAATCCACAATTAAGACACTCTCTAAACATTTCACCCTGACATTGCTTGCAATAAGTTTTACCTTCAACTAATAATACAAGATTATTACACTTGCTACAATTTTTTTTTTCTGGCTTGTTTAAAAAATTACCCGTCATTTCTATAAAGTCTGATAAACTTAATTAAACGTGATATACAAACCAGATACCAAACTTAAATTAGATATACAAACCTGATACCTTACAACCTAAGAATCTAGGCTAAACCTGGTACCTTATAACCCTACGATTCATAGATATCACAAGAACATTTACGAACCAATCTGTGAAGTTCCCTCACTACAATCACTTTCCTCCGTTTCATCATCACTCAACTCTGGTTTAAATTTTGTAAAACTTGACTTCCTTCTCTTCCTTGAACTTCGCTCTTCATCGTTATACTTTTGAAGTTTTGAAATCTTACTAGAAATTACACTTTTCAAATCTTGAAACTCTTCCATTTTCATAGAAACAGTCTTGTCTCGCATCACATCAGTTATATGACAATACAAATCTCCATTAAAACGAGTAACATCAACCCTCTTCTTACTACCGAAAGCTGAAACATATAATCTCTCACTAGCCATTTTAGAACTCTTAGACTTAGGCATAACTAAATACCTTGAAACAAAATTCAAAAACACTACAATCGCAAGTAAATCTTGGAAATTCAAAACACAAATAGTGAACCACATGCTTATCACAAGAACATTTTCACATTAACTAGAAAAAAAAGAAAAAAAAGAACAGATTATTCAAAATCCTTAACTCTTTTTTCCTCGTGCTTTTTTTTCCTCGTGCAAATTTTTCTTTTTCTTGAACATATATTATAATTACCATATGCTAAAGATTTAATTCCATTTGGATATAACCATCTTTTATCTTCAAAAGGAGATAAAGCCAGTTTCTCCTGCTTAATAGTATAAACATCATGTTTAAAACTTCTAATAGAATGAAACTGTGTTCTAATTTGAGAACACTTCATCAATACATCTTTAAATTCAGAATGAAATAATGCATCTACACTTGATCTAGCTATTCCCTTTGCACGTTTAATAACATTACCATTTTCTAAAAATATTGAATATAATTTAGGACGTAATGCAACAAATTCACGTATCCTTTTACCACCAGTTTCGTCCTTAAATTTTCCAAGTACCTTATAGTTCTCATTATTGTACAATTCATGTTCTGTTGAAAGATTAGAAAAATCAAAATAATGCAGCAAACCTTTCATTTTTCTCATAAAATTCTCATCTCTTATCTTGTAAATCAAAGAATCTGTATCAGTATACAGCAATTGAATATTCTTTAAAGTAAAATTTTTCAGCATAACATTATAATGAAAATCAAACATGTGTAATTTAGACAAATCCAAAACACAGAATCCTAAATAAATTGGTTTATCCAATAACAACTGTGGTTTCCTGAACTGAATTCCAACAAAGTCGGAATCGAATACATTTACAGACTGGAAAGTTGGTCTATTAATCAAAAAAGAAGCCCTTTTTGGGCATGAAGTTAATTCCATAGAAACGCGTCTTTTCACGTTCTCCATACATTTTCCGAATGTAGAATTGTTCATCAATTTAAAAAATTCTTTATCAAATAAAGAAACAGATTCTTGTCTTTTCTTATTGTTAAAATCGATATATGGTTTCATCCAACATTTCTGTTTAAATGATAAAATCCTATGAATTTCTTCGATCTTCATACCCAGCTGTAAATATAATTTCAAATTTCTATAATGCACAATATACCTAACCTTTCTAAACAAAGTAGAAATCAATTTCTCCGGACTTTTATTATAGTGCATATTAAATTTAGATAATACATCCTTAGCATATGATGATAATTGATTATAATGGATTGACAATTTCTCCGGAGCTAAAGGAAACATGTCATGTAAGTCGTGCAATCTAGAAGGATAAAGTAACGTTACCTCAAACACATAACCTGTTCTTCCTTCATCCGTCAACTTTAAAATTTCTTCCTCATTAAAAAATTTTGCTGAATCTAGCCAAACAAAATCTTTGTATGGTAAAGGTTGCGACATAGCAAATCCATAGAGATTATTACAATCATAATATACAATATACTCATCCACATTATTAGCCTCAGCATATCGTCTAACAACATTTGTAATACCACCACGTATTCCTCTTTCAAAAAAATTATACATATCCAACTCTGACAATAAATCGCATTTGATACCTGTAAATTTTAACATAGCATCATAACTAAGAGCTGGTGCAGTCAAATATTGAACAGGATCTAAACCATAATAATCTAAACTTCTCTCTCGAAACGATTCAAACACATCAGTAAGCAAAAGAACGTCAATTTTTAAATAAACTTTCAAATAATCTTCAATATTTCTACAATTAAAAATATTAAACATTTTCAAAGCTAATTTGTATTCTTCTTCAGTAATATCTTTATTCGTAAGAACATTAAAAAAATGTGATTTATCTGGTAAACATTGCTCCTTCAATTTATCCCAAGAATCTATATAGTCATAACACATAACTCCTTTCCTAACAACATACTTTAACCACTTATTATTGAAATACTTTCTCGTTTCTATGAATTCATCACTACCCTTTTGAACCAAAAGATCTGCTAAATTTGATAATGAATTAGGAAGAAATTGAAATGAATCAATTATAAAAAAACCATCAAAACTTAAAGTCAAAAATTTTTCAACGCTTCGTGGTAAAACAGTTACTTTACTAGTTTCCTGTATACACTCATGTATTTCTTTAACAATAAAATGTGTGTCATAATTCATTGCATTATGCATGACTATAGGAATTTTAAAATTTGGAAACCTTAAAGAACTTCTAACCAAATTGCAAGTATTGCATGCATAATTCACATCTCTACCTTTTCCTTCTCTACCTAAATGTGCGTGATCTATAACCTTCTTTACACCCAATTCTGAAAACGAAATACCGCACAAGTAGCATCGAGTTTGCTTTGATAAATGTGCTAAATCTGAAACAGTCAATTCTAAAACTTTCCTATTATTATCAAAAATATACGAAATTTCGGCTCTTACTTGATTCAAATAATGAATAAATTTTTGCATAACACGTTTTCCTACATAAATAAATGGAGGTTGAGAATATTCAGAATATTTAGAAACAAGAACTGCTCCTACTGCATTTAAAGTATGTTTTGATTTTAATACAGTAGACTTTCCCTTAAAACAATTTATATTTGAATTAAAAGTCTCAAAATCTGCATAAACAACAAAATGATGTTTAATTTGTTTATGATATGATCTAAACTTAACTTTCGTACCTTTTACTGGTAAATTGTAAGACTGTCCAGTATACTTATTATCATAGCAAGTAGACTTAGTATGCATTTCACAATCCACTTTCTTATTGAAAGATTGTAAACATCTATCACAAAAATACCTTGTTCTTTTCCAATAAAATGGTCTTATAAACTTATCCAAATTTTTAATAAATAAATAATGATCCTTAAACAGCAACAAATTTACGTGTCTTCTATGTTCACTTGTAAAATTCGTAGAAATATACATAGGAAATGGAACCAATCTTGAACTTCGATTACATGAAATTTCGTTAAAAAGACCGAAAACATTAACTGTAACATTATTATTCTTTTCAAATTTTGGAATATCTGACAATCTCACAGGAAACGAAATACCTTTTAAATTTAAACTATTCAATAATAATGAATATTTACTTAAATGTTTAAAAACTCCATAAATTGAAGCTAATATACAATAAACAAAACACTTATTATCTTCACAACCTAAATTAATCAATCTCTTAGCTTTCAACCAATCAGGTAACTCTATCTTTTTACCACCAAAAGGATTAGCTCTAAAAACTCCTAATCTTACCAAATTTATCCCCGTTAGAAACCAACCAGAACCAGCTTGAACAAAACCGTCAAATAATGCTAAAATTACTCTTAACGCAGATAACAACTTTTCCTTTAATGAATAAAACGTTAAGACTTGAATTACATGGCTTTGAAACCAAGGTTTGATTTCAAAGTATTCGTTTGTATCTAAATTGTATTTTCCTAAAGTTGCATTAAAAGAAATTTGAAACTTTATCCCTCCATGTACACTCAGTTTACTTTCCAATTTCTGATACAGAACATTAAATTTCTTTTGAAAATAAAATTCAATATCCACATGCTTATTTCTTGGATAAAAATCATAATCTACAATAAGACCACCCAATATTCGTTTCCTTTTCATTCGGCTACCTTCTCAGTCATGCCACCTAGCGTTTCAGACTGAAAACTATTTCAACCACCTAGCGTTTCAGACTGAAACTATTTCAGTTTCTATACATAATAAAACAACTTTCGATTTTAGACCATTAGACCATTCATCTCAAGAACGTTTTACATTATAAAAAAAATCTAAAAACAAAACTATGAAATTTTCCGGAAATGTAAAATAATGCAAACTGTGCCAAACTCAAACTTAACCAATTCACCATCATCAGTTGTTATTTTTATTTCTATCTCCTTAATCTTTTCATATGCTAATTTCTTATAATGTGGATGAGTATATATTCTTTTAATTATTTTTCCATATTCCCCTGCACAATTAACTGTTCGTAATAACCTCGTTTTCACATCACCTACCATTTGAAAATCTACCAAATTTGTATAAACAAACATATTACTAGAATCTACGTGAAATCTTGCAACCCCACTTCCTTCATACAGATAAAAGTCCGTTTGATCTCTATTTTGACTCAAACCAAAATAATGCATCCTCATAACCTCATTAACATCATCAACAGTAGACGTTAACTCTGGTCCATCAAACGTATATGTAAATAATGAATCATCAGGTTCTATAGAATCTTCTAAACGTAAAACTCTAACTAAAAAAGTAGGAAGTATAATACTGTCCCCTTTACCCACTCGAAAAGTTACTCTATTATTTACAGAATTATACTCAAATTTAGAATATCTTCTATAAGAAACACGACCTACACCAGATATAGAATTCTCAAATTCAGCTATCTTTTCATTCAATACATCTACCAAATGTTTAATCGAATAATAGCCAAAACTCAATTCGAAATACATATGTCGTAAACCAAAAGATTCTTCTTCGTTCAATTCATCTAAAGATGTTATGCCAAATCTATCTATATCTGGATTTTCACGTCTTTTTAAATGAAAAGTTTTTCTCAACAAATATATAGTTCGATTTTGTGAAAGATGAACTGGATAATTGTACCAAGATTTAGGGAAATCTATTTCAACTAATGCTAACTGCCATTGTCCCTTACATTCAATAGCATTTTGAAGTTCTATATGATAATGACTAGTCTTATTTTCTTTCGTTTTATGAATAGTATTGGAAGGTAAAGTTAAATAAAATTCACCACCAAAAGTTTCCTCCATTTTTGACTAATATCAACTAATTATTGATTTAAATTAATACCACTTTCAAAGAACATGAATGATATAGAATGTACAATATTAAGAACATTTAAACACTATTCATATAGCTTAACATTTCCAAACTCAACTTTAATAACATTTATGTTCACTTCGAACATAAATGTTATTAATCTCATACAATATCAAGAACATTGAAAAGATTAACGTCTCTTCAAGCACAGCTTTGTGAAATTATACACATAAGACAAACTTTCTCTTTTCATATGAACTCTCACATACTCATTTCGAAAAATTTCACCATTCACCCATAAAGTTCTACATGAAGGGTAATTAAAACTTGATATATAATTACAATTAAAAGAATGATATGAAACAAATAGCCTTCTAAAACAAATCGAATGCGCAGGTTTCGAACAACAACGCAACAAAAGCATTTTATCAGACTGGCTATTATCTTTACTAATAATAAGATTCCTGCAAAGTTCGCAATATATACGAAAAGTTTTGAAATGGAAAGAATTCAATCTTCTTGCATTTCGAAGACACCTTTGTAATTTAGTTCTCACAAACTGACTTGGATTATGTACATTGTATGTTAGTTTATAAAATTGAATTTCTGTAATTCTTAAATAATCACAAACTGACTCTATTGCAATACATGAATATAAATGCTTCGTTCCTAAATAGTAAAACATGTAATCTAAAATAATTGGAATACATTTTAAATCTTGCCACATTCTAATTAATAAATATTTCAAAACAATTTCACAATCAAAATAAGAAGCAAAAAAAACTAAACCTTCAAAAGAAAACCTTCTCATAGAATGAACATATTCCAAATCATCACTTTCAGAAATAATAACCATCAACTCGAGACATTCTTTCGAAGATAAAACTTTTAAATCTGGAATCTGAATATTCATAAGAATAGAACTTAAATCACTAGTACTTATATGAAAGTAAAAAGATACCAAAGCTGAGAAATACAAGCAACGTTCTTGCAAAGCATGAAAACATACAAAACGACCTCGCTTACCCATGGTGACTTCACTTGGAACAATAATAAGTGCAACAATAAGTATAATCTACAAAATCTAAATTATAATGCGATCCCTAGTGTAACAATCTAGGAATCACATTATAATCTCTCAAAGGTGGTGGAATAAAAAGACTAGAAATAGGATTAAAACCAGTATGTCTCAACCGATGTAATCGTAATAATGTATATGATGAGAACATCTTTGAACATAAAGAACAACTGAAAATCAATTTTTTTTTTTAGGGCCGCGTTTACCCCTAGTCTCTTTTAATAAAATAGAAGAACAATGCAGCGGGCAACACGCGCAAACTTCTATATTATCTGGAAGAACATTCTTTTTTAAAACCTCCACATGTTTCCTTATACGATCAGAAACTTCCAAAACATTGTCCAAATTACAATGAACCCTTTCGCATTGTTCTTCATACAAAGTATCAAAAGGTTTAAAATTTTTTAACTGCTTGACGCGACTTGAAGATTCTACATTTATTTCCTCCTCTTGCTCACTATCGCATTGACAAACCATCTCTTTCTTAACATCATCACTTTCCTCTTCCTTACACCTTTCCACATTTAAAAAATCATTCGAAACTGTAGATGGGACAAAATGTCTCAATTTCTCAACATGTCTTGTAAAATCACAATCTTCATCTGAAGTTGTCTGTAAATCTTTCCTTACTTGATCTACTAAAGCTTTCCTTGCTTCACCTACTAAATGAGACTCTGGTACAAGTTTTCTTTCAACTTCATCATCTGAACTAGAATCCGATGATACAAATTCAGGTGTCTTGTAAACTTTCATTTCCTTAACCTTAGAAGCCTTAGAAACATTAGTTAAATCTTCAGTATGTTTTATTGTACTTTCACGTGATGTTCTTTTTCGTGATGTAATAGAAAGCGGTAAAACATCTTTATTCCTACTTTCAAAACTTTGACCTTTATTCTCAATTCCAATACAACTTTGATCATTTCTCCTCACACCTCTACTTTCTCCATTTTTACATCGAATCAGTGCATCACTTTTCCGTTTACTCTTATCCTTCAATTTCTCATTACCTACTTGATTATCTACACACTTCTGCATTGCCTTTTCAACAACTGGAAAAATTAAACTACTTTTCTGAGCACCCAAATCAGTCTTCTTAAAACAATTTTCGCTATTACTCCATTGAATAACCAGTGGATAAGATTGTCTATAAGATTTACTAGGATGAAAACTCACATTCTTTCCATTCGCTGAATAAATACAAATTGGTAATTTCAGCAAATCACATATAGTTGGAAAAATCAAACTATCTCTTGATCTTAAATCAGTCATAATCTTTTCATTTTCATTTTTCAAAATCCAATAAGCGGCTGAAGTTGAAAATGTTTGAGACCTTAAAACCTTAACTAAAGAAGTCTTAAAGTCATTCAAAAAATCATGCAGCTTCGACCAAGATTCCTTAGATTTCATCGGAATCAATGTTTGAAAACAAATGTAAGTAAAATAAAAAACATGCTCTTCATCACGTTTAACACTATTCCAATACTCAACATTTCCCTTTTCATCACAAAGAAGAAATTTCAAAATAATATAAATCAACTTGGTAAATGAATCCATTTTAATAACGATTCATTTACTATCAAATACCAACTTTATATCATTACAAATTTTAAAAAAATGAAAAATATCCTTCGTCAAACAATTACCTTTATAACTATACAAATAGTAAAAACTGTACTCAAATTATTCTTTAACTTTAATCTAAAACTTGAAAAATAATAAGTATTATTAAATTTTAACCACACAGATTCAGGAGAATTCGACTCTCGAACCTCAAAATCATATTTCATAAAATATGTTTGCACAATTCGTTCACAAAATTCTTTAAAAGTCAATTCATCAGATCTTGATAAAACTAAACTAAATGTAAACTGAATATTTCTAACATCAACAAAAACTGAAGAGAACGAACAAGAAATGCCTTCAGACACAAAAAGAGAAACCTCTGAAACAAACTTATCTATATTCAATAATACAAATAAAAAACAACTTCTCAAATAAACACTACAAAACCCATTTTTTGTCAATTTTATTGTATAATGAGAACGTCTACAACTTACAGAACCGCGATATAAAGTTGAATTTATCCATTTCTTATACGTCTTAAAAAGATCAACACTTACTGTAGGATTAAAATCTAAAGAAAATATAATCAAATTTACTCCATACGTAATATGCATAAACAAGTTTAAAACTGGCACCTCATAGACTAGACCACACACATTTAACTTGATTCAAGTTAAAAGTGAAACCATACAACCTTCGACTCTTGTACAGCGCGAATATACTGTAATCCACTCTACTCGAACCGTACAACTCCAAGATGCTACACATCACCACAATTCTCCTTATCCTAACCCAATGCCTAACCTGCAACTGCTACTCTTCAAATTGTGAGTTTTCACAAGAACCTGCTGCTATCACATGCGACTACATTCCCGAAAAATTCACCACTCGTCTGCTGACAGTAACCAAACTTTACTGTCGCCTCTGTGATCCTTCGACCTCAACTCTCTCATATCATCAAAGCCTTCTACCTTACCTCTCTTCTATCTTCACATCTTCGCACTCTTTCACATGCGAAGACGGTGAATGCAGGTAAGTCAAATAACCAATTTTATCTGTTCGTTATCAATTAAGACTAATATGCAACCAAGGAATGTTTACATATCACAATTAATATCACAATGTAAGCTCATATACAGAACACTTTGACAAAACCTTACATACTATATGAATGTTATATAATACCAGACATTCTATCAATTATAACTTCTAAGTACTATTAAGTTAACGATAAACCAGGCTTCTCAAACCTAAAACAAGAAAAACACAATCTTAAGTTAAGTCTGAAAGACAAGGAACCAATCTAAGTTAAGTCTGAAAGACAAGGCGATGTCCCTCCTACCAATAACAAATCCGAAAAATAAAGCAAAGACAAGGCAATGTCCGCAAAGACAAGGCAATGTCCCTCCGGACAAGGCAATGTCCCTCCAAGGCAATGTCGTCCGCAAAGACAAGGCAGTGTCCCTCCTTGTGACGACTAGATCTGCAAACCAAAAATCATCCTACAAGTAACGGCTCTGCAAACCAAAAATCATCCTACAAGTAACGACTCTTAGATCTGTGAACCAAATCATCCAGCGTGATCATCAAAACCTTATTTCATAAGATTCATTCGTCGTCCCTGTGACAAGACTAATTGAAGTTTCACAAGGTGAAACTTTAAAGTTAATCGCACATTCAACTAATATCCCGCAAACATCTCAAAAACGATTATCATAATCATATGCTAACCGTAATATAAATAACCTTGGATGTCGATACAGTGTAAAACCGACAATAACCACCCATTTGAAAGAACAGTAAAGTAATTCGATAGAACAAAGCGCTATTCAAGTCAAGTTTCAGTAAGAATAGAAATCAAACATGAGTCAACTCTCGAGATTCCAAATAGAACAAAACATACACTCAAGACCTCTAGGTTCTTATCAACGAACGCAACGCAATAAGATTATTCATACTCATATTACCTAAAGCCTTATTCCACGTCCCCTTATCATGCCAAATTACCCTCCTAACACTACATTTATAAAACAGGAAACGAATGTTCCACTGACATCTAACTAAGTTCAAACTTAATCTGAAATCAAATACTTATTAAGATTTCTTCCAAGCTTCATTACAATTTATCTGAAACACTTAATAACCTTTCAAAATAAACCGTAAATAACTGAATGAACGAGCAAGCCTGTTTAAAACCTTTGTTCATGAATGTAAACCAAATGATTATTAGGATAATACAAACCAAATGAATGATTGAATGAAACATGAATGAATGAAATGAAAACCAAGATAGCAACGAAAACCAAGTTCACGTATAGTGTCGCCATCTATCTAGATTGTCGAGCAACGTTTTCGCCTTCAAAGATAACAGCGATTCTGACAAGAATCATTTCTCAACCACCGTGATGCAAAAAGTAGTCAATTCACAACCACCATGACTCAGAAAGTCGTCATGCAAATGAACTGCACACTGAAATAGGTACTCCATAGACAGTAACACGGCTGCGATTTAGATGATATGCAAATCAGTGACTGTGATTTATAGACAGTCCATGCATGAACAGAACTTTGTAACAATTCACTTATTAGACAGAGATTCAAAAAGTCAAGAAAGGAATGGTGTCTGTTGAAGTGAAGAAAGGAATGGTGTCGTTATTAAAAACTGAAACTGACAAAATGAATTCTCTGGCAAATAACGAAACATTCGAATAGGTGATTCGTCAATATGCAAGTCAACTAAAGACCAAGCAAGTTTGAATGTACGTGGTCCAAAAGTAGCAATGCAGATGAATTGCAAGCTGGAACGGTTACTCCACAAATAACCAAGTAAGTTTGAATGTACAGAGCCCAAAAGTAGCAATGCAAATGAATTGCAAGCTGAAACGGTTACTCCATAGATAATAACAAACTTGAATGGTAATACGCAAAGAACAATGCAGATGGAACTTGACGCTAAACAGATACTCCATAGATAACTACTATCCAGGATGTCGAATCTCAAGCAAGTTTGTAAGAATAATACAAATGGACTGAATGCTCAAAACAATCACTACATGAGCAATTACCCAAGATCTCATCAATTGGCTAATCAATTCCAACAGTAGTCCTCACATTAACCATGATATCAGCATCGTCATTCGTCAAGAAACCAATTGAAACCTGAAATGACATTCTACCTTCTTTGAGAACGCAGAAATTCTACCTTCTATGAGAACGCAGAAAACATCACAAAGATCACAAACTTGACAACAGAAATCACAAACCTGATGATCTGATATTCGAAAATGATGTCCACAAACCACATTCGAACTGGGTAAGATATGACAAAAGATTAATATCAATAATTAAACATTTCATCTCCGTCAAACTAGAACACTTGTTTAGTATGATCCACAATGAAAAGCATGAAAACGTTTGTGCTAAATCCTATGACAAAAGATTAATATCAATAAAGTCATGAAAACCATCTCCGTCAAACTAATCACCCTACTTCTCTCTGGAACACTTGGTACAGGGAAGTCTACCTTAATCCAAAGAAAAGAAAACAATATTAAGTTTAGTATGATTAATGATCAAATCTATATGATAAACTTGACAGAATAGGTAAACGGGGGATCAAAACCCTATAATCATTTTTGTTATACCATATCCTTAATGATGAATAGAATAAAAAAAAACATGAAAACCAACCCTGTGAAAATAAAAGAATTGTCAAAATATCACACCTTGACCACGAAGAGTCACACGAACACGAGGCAACAGAAGATGCATTGAAATACCTTATGCACTAGGCAACAGGAGATGCATTGGAACACTTGTCGCAATTCACACTCAAGGTATACTACCTTCAGTTCCATAGAAGATGCATTGTGTACCTTATTAAACACAGGACAGTAGACTGCAGACTGAAGGTATGGGAGGACCTGACGCTGAACAATGAGTGTGACAATGTAGGTCTGTGGGTGGTCAAGTCCAAGCGAGTTCTGATTAATGGTTAATACTGGGTCCACTAATATTTAAGAACAGAAAAATCCTGCAAGCAAGAAATTACAAGATCCTCCATGAAGAAAGTAATCAATTCCATCAACACACGTTCATGACATGGACGATGTACAAAAACGGGAAAGTATGGGAGAGTAAAGACGCCTTGTGTTCAACTTCAACACAAGAATGTTCAACACAATTTCAATACGATGCCTGCATTGAACTTGTAACAGAGCGTGTTAAACACAATTTCTGGATTGAATTTGTATCAAGGCACATTCGTGATATAAATGATATACAGACAAAGATCTCTAGGTTTAAACCTCCTGCTGTATCCCTACCCCATGATTATCTATAGATAACGTTGAATGAATCATGAATGAATGTTACACCAAGAGGGAATCGAAACCCACTAATCACCCTACTTCTCTCTAGAACACTTGTTTAGTATGATTAATGATCAAATCTATATGATGAACAACAGAATAGGTAAACGGGGGATCAAAACCCTATAATCATTTTTTGTTATACCGCATCCTTAATAAAATCAAAATGATGAATGGAATAAAAAAAAAAACTTGGAAAACCAACCCTATGAAAGTAATCACCCTAAAACACATCTCTCTGGAACACTAGGTGCAGACAAATCCACCTTAATCCCAGAAGAAAACAGTGAATTGTCACAATTGCACACCTCAAACAATTCAGCACAAATTGGATTGAGAAAACAGCAAACCAGCAAGAAACTCAAAGAAAAACACTAACACCAATCACATTACATGCAGTAACACCTCTGCAAAGAACTACTAGATATAGATTATGCAACATAGTCATTCATCAAAAAACCAATTGAAACGAATTCCGCTTTAGAAATCCGAATCCGCAATGAAAAGCATGAACTGAATTGTCCAAATTTCACACCTCGAACACGAGTCACACAAACACAAAGATACCTTATACACTAGGCAACAGAAGATGCATTGGAATACTTGTCACAATTCACACTCAGCACAATAGAAGATGCATTGTATACCTTAAGCTCAATAGAAGATGCATTGTGTACCTTATTAAACACAGGACAGTAGAAGATGTATTTAACACAAGTCGGAACCTTTTCAGAAATCAATTTCTGATTGATGCTGGGTCCACTAATGTTTAAGAACAGAAAAATCCTACAAGCAAGAGATTACAAGATCCTGCATGAAGAAGGTAATAAATTTGATTTTCCATCAACACACGTTCGTGACATGGACGATGTACAGACACGAGACAGTAAAAGACGACTTGTGTTCAATACAATTTCTGCATTGAACTTGTAACAAGAGTGTTCAACACAATTTCAATACAATGTCTGCATTGAACTTGTAACAGAGCGTGTTCAACACCATTTCTGGATTGAATTTGTATCAAGGCACATTCGCGATATAAATGATATACAGACAAAGATCTCTAGGTTTAAACCTCCTGCTGTATCCCTACCCCATGATTATCTATAGATAACGTTGAATGAATCTTATGAATGAATGTTACACCAAGAGGGAATCGAAACCCAAAAACCATTTTTACTGGAAATAACTTCAGGTGGCGCCACCTTTCGTAGATTATCTTATGAATGAATGTTATACCAAGAGGGAATCGAAACCCAATAACCATTTTTACTGGAAATAACTATGAATGAATGTTACGCCAAGAAGGAATCGAAACCCAAAAACCATTTTACTGGAAATAACTGAACGTTGAATGAATCTTATGAATGAATGTTACACCAAGAGGGAATCGAAACCCAAGAACCATTTTTACTGGAAATAACTGAACGTTGAATGAATCTTATGAATGAATGTTACACCAAGAGGGGATCGAAACCCAAGAACCATTTTACTTGAAATAACTGAACGTTGAATGAATCTTATGAATGAATGTTACACCAAGAGGGAATCGAAACCCAAGAACCATTTTTACTTGAAATAACTTATGATGAATGAATATGTCAAGAAAGAATCGATGAATGTTACACCAAGAAGGAATCGAAACCCAAGAACCATTTTACTGGAAATAACACGAATGAATCTTGTGAACGAATCTATGAATGAATGTTTCTTAAAACCTAATAACCACTTGACTTAACTGACAATTCAAGAAAGAATTTATTCAATCAAACAAATGATAGGTTTTGTTCTCAACAAAACAAACAAAACCTATTTCTCAACAAACCTAACTAACAAATAAAACCACTCACGCTTAGTCAAAACCACTCACACTAAACCATCCAGAAATACAAGACTAAGAAATAAACTAAACTAAATTGAAATTAGCAATTTCATTTACATACGCATATTGTAAGAAATAACTAAATATAATCCTACAAAGCAATTTCATTTACATGCATATATATTAATTACGAATCATTCTACTACTTTACAGGCTAGCAAACATTCAACCGGAACCAAGCACTACGACAAGAATTACCCTCACTCGGACAATCCTGTAACTATGAATTCTAACTTTCTAATTCTAATGTACAATCCTAAAGCAAATCCTACAACTATCAATTATAATGTACAATCCTATAACAAAATTAAAATTAATAAAATCTAATTACCTTAATCCGATTCTGCACCTCTTCTCACGAACTGAAAATATAGCATATAAATATTCATCAAACGATAAACAAATCTATATTTCTTCTCACTTCAGAACTTCTATCACTCATCAAACGATCACAAAACCGAACGGACGAACAACCAAGCCAGCATCCAACCTTACACCATATCACTTGACCTTACGATCCACTTTGTCTTCAATACAAAGTACAACACGCGTACAAACATCAACACACACAAGTACATCTTCAAGTACGCACAAAACCAGCACTCCAACCCCACAACAACCTACACAATCAACAACTAAACAATCATCTAACCGAAACTTTACAAAGCAACTACCTTCACATAATACGACGCACCCTCCTACACAATCTACACAACCTACGCACCCTCCAACACAATCTACGCACCCTCCAACACAATCTACACAACGACCTACACAACCTCTTAAACATACACCACAGGAACCTATGCAACCTTCTCACAAACAATCAACTCAACGCAACTGGGCACCACAACCAACTACAACAAAAAGTCGCACCTTACAACTATACACAACTTACACTTCAACCACACTCGCGTATACATCAAATAGCTACACTTCAACCACACTCGCGCTTACACCAAATAGCCACAACTCGCATCTAAGCTCAACTTTGAAAATAACGATCGGATTAATTTCTTTTGTAACAATAACCTTGACAATAACATTCATCGTACACTTTATAAAACAAAAGCCTAAACAAAAATATAGTCGAACTTATTTTTTAAATCCCAATTATAATTTTGACGATTTTGAAATTGAAACTAATGACCCAAGACCAATATTCACTCCAAGAGTACCATTACCCGCAAATTTCTTTTACGAACTACCAACCACCGAAATGTATGAAATGGAAATACTGCGTCCCGTCGACGAAAATAGCTTTCCTTCGCCACCTCTAGAAACTTTCTCTGAACCACCTCTCGAAACATTCTCTACACTTTAAATACACACTTTAAATACATCACAAAAACTCACTCTCACAAAACACGTTCACTCTCACAAAACACAAAACTTTCACTCTCACAAAACTCTCACAAAACACAATATCAAATATATTCTCAACAAATACATCATTCGTACTTAAACAAATTTAAATGTAAATACTTATGTACATTATGTAAACCAAATGAATTTACCATTATGCATTGTTATAACCGAACACCATATGTGAAAAGCTTTACTTGTATATATAAATATTTGTATACATTATGTAAACCCGATGAATTTTAAATTTTATCATTATGCATTGTTATAACTAAACAAGAACCGTCCTAGCCTTTTAGAATTAGACATCAATTACCGGTTTAGTCTCAGGACTTTTACCAAAAGGAAAAGCCATATCATTATTTGAATCGTCAGATGCAGAAAATGTAACTATTGACGTCCTGACGTCTTTATAAAACGAGTCCTGCTAAACACCATATGTGAAAAGCTCTATTACTTGTATAATTGTCAAGAATAGTCTCGACAACTAGATTATTGATTGAGTATTCATGAATCCAGATACTCAAATTCTTGTTTACACCGTTTCATGCTACTTACATATATGTAGATTCTTTGCAAGAACGTAAAGTAACATAATATATAAAATTATAATATACTCACATCACGTACAACATACGCAAACCCACAAACTAAAGCGAAAACGAAAAGAAGATCGCACCTGAAAATATGAAAATATTATTTACTTCTTCTATTATAAACAAAATAAAATATTTCAATCGCAATGAACTCTTTAGTTTACTTTAAAATATTCCAATTAGAACAAATGCATCGAATCATGAATTTACATTTTCTACAAATCTTTTCAATCATATCAAACAATGTCAAACTACCTTAATACCGAATCGAAATAAACATTTCCTACTAATCATCTAACGAAAAGTTTAAATTTCCAACTCTCATCATCTCAAAATTCCACATTTATGTATCGAAAAGTTACATTTCCACCTTAACCTTGAATATTACCAATCTCTGAATTAACATTTCCACATTTATATATCGAAAAGTTACATGTCCACTCTCAAATATTACCAATCTCGCCTCGACAGTACAGTACAGTAAAGAGCAGCTCTTACCTCGGACGTCCCAACGAAACGCCTTGGTCAAATGCGACGCCGCAGGATCCGCGTCGTCTCTTATATAGCTTGTGCATGAAAAAAAACCTTCGAACCGTCTTCCAAGACCGTGAGAAAAGCAAAACCTTTACAACCTAACGTTGAAAAACTTCTCATTACATGACAACACAGAAGCAATAAACCAAACATTTTATATAAGCACTAACGTTAAAGCAACGGACACCTGTTACCATCTTCTCAAGTCAAAGTCCCTCTCGCCACTACCGTCCTACCAAGCTGGAGCCTGGTATGCGAAGATGCCTGTTACACGCAATACACCCTCATAAATCGTAAAAGAAACTGCAGATGAAAACACATTATTATAAATCACTGACTACGGCTGCCATGAGAAAAGGCGTAGAACGACTACCATGAGAAAGGAAGTAGACTTATTTCTAACAATGTAGCACAAGCAATAATAGATTCTTACGATATGAAATAAAACAAACCCAATGTGTATCCGGTTCATTAATAATCTATTCCAGAACAATCAAAACTCATAATTTCATCTCTACCCATTAAGAACATCTTCTTAAAACAAAAATATTTAAAATCCACTATGAATAAATAAAAATCAAACAGAAAATCAGTCTTCTGCAAATAAGTTGCAATCAAACACACGGCTCGCCAACAAGAAGGAGAAAAAAAGAAATGTTCTAAAATATCATAAGCATTAGAACTCAACGAAAGCCTTAACACAGAATCACCATATTTACAACAAGGAATACTACCAAATACTGCCTTATCTATCTCTAACTTTCTTACAAAAATATGATTAAGCATCTTCTTATAACAATAAGAAATCTCTGAATCCAATAAAGTTATTAACATTTTACTATACCAACAACCTGTACTATAAAAATGAGAATCACTAACACATCTTAAACTCCAAGAATTTCCCGGAAAAACACCTAAAGTATCTAGACAATTTTTACCTATTCTAAAATTACAGAAGAAACATTCGAAAGCTCGACTTTTCAAACCATTACAATAAAACCCCGCTCGTGCAAGTATTATCATATAATTCTCTTCCATTAAAGGACAAAATGTTTTAAAAGAAAATAATCTTTCCTCAAAAGATCTAAATATCTTATTTGTCTCAACGTCCAATTCGCTAAATTTCAACTCTATAATCTTTGACTCTATCTTTAAATCAAACCATTTAATATCTTCAAACTGATGTTCATTACTTAAGCACAATATTGAAGACGATTTTACATGCTCTTTACTTGAACACAAGTCTAAATTTAAATCTATACTTTCATCTTTCTCCTTTTCAGAAAAATCATTCCTTGGATCAAAAATAATGTCATTATCGTCTAACAAACCAATGTCATTATCGTCTAACAAACCTGCAACATCACTCTTATCAACTTCAATAAAACTTAAATCACTTTCAGATTCCTTTAAATCTACTTGTGATTCCTTAACCGAATCAAATTTTAACTCATCTAAATCATTATTCAAAAATCCATCAAACTTGACATTATTATCTAAAATATTCTCTGTAAAAGTAACTAAATCACTATCAAAACTCTCGTTAAATTCATCATCGTAAATGTCAGTAATGTCTGCTATAAACAAATCATCACAATCTAAGTCCATACTAATAACCAGAAGAACCAAACCCTAAACTAGAACGAAAACTACTATCTATACTTAAAACTTCTTCTAATTCTACAATAAATATCCGTTCTATTATAAGCTGGGCAACTCTATCTCCTCTATAAATTCGATATTCAATATCACCAAAATTAAATAACAAAACTTTTATATTTTCTCTATAATCCTGATCTATAACACCTGCACCAACATCAATAAAATGCTTCCATGCAAGACCTGAACGAGGTGCTATACGACCATAACATTCTGAAGGAAATTCAATTTGAATATCAGTTAAAACTAAAACCTTATCTTTCGGATGAATTACATAATCATACGCACTAAACAAGTCTAATCCTGCAGAACATGACGATGTCCTCTTCGGAGTAAAAGCTCGATCTGTTAACTTTACAAACTTCATTTTCATGCTTATCTCAAGAAGATTTCATAGTACGAATAATGAAATAAACCACCACATCCTACAATTTGCGCAAACAGGGTGATCTCAAAAACATTTCGAGAAACAACCAAAACCAGATTCTCACAATTAAAAAACTATCTCACCACATGCGCAGTCCTTACAGACGACAAAGCGTAACCTTTCTCAAGACCTTGCTTCAACATGTCACGTACGCCACATGAACATAAGAAATAACAAACCAAGTTATCTAAATACATGTGTTCGCATAAATCAAATAAAAAATAGTGGAGGCAACAGAAACGGTGAAGAGTCTAACTTATAAAGATACGTCACCACTGTCTGTTTCGTACTATAACAATCCCATAAACGATAAAATTAGAAACTTTAAGCTAACACCGACAACCCCAGTATTCAACTCTGCTTCTCAAAGTAAAAGAAACGATCAAAAGTAACTGGAACTGAACTTGAAGGGAAGGGGGGAGGTTAAAATAGTAACTCTAGTTCAGTTTAAACTCGATCTGTTTTCTAGAGAAGGGGGTTAAAATAGTAACTCAAGTTCAGTTTGAACTCGATCTGTTTTCTGGGGGGGGGGGGGGGTCAAAAAAGTAGCTCGAGTTCAGTTTGAACTCGATCTGTTTCTAAGGGGGGGGGGTCAAAATAATAGCTCGAGTTCAGTTTGAACTCGAGCTGTTTCTAAAGAGGGGGGGTCAAAATAATAGCTCGAGTTCAGTTTGAACTCGAGCTATCCCTATACTACTTACACAGGTTGTTCATCCCCCTTGCTCCCCACCCACCTTGGAGTCCTACAAGGGGATGTGCAGAGCTGCGGTAACCATCAGATACACACCAGAGATACAAGGGGGATATACTCTAATAGTCAACCAACTACTAGATTAGCCCTAGCCACTGCCTTCTAGGATATAAAAGAAAATGGATTGTTTGAAATTGTTAGAGAAGAACAACTATCCAATTGAGTTTGAAAAGCCACTGATATTATGGGCAAAATAAAAAGACAGCCACCAATGTTATTGGCAAAATAAAGAAAAAGCCAAAGGCCACTGAAGTTATTGGCAAATTAAAGCCACTGATGTTATGGGCAATATGAAAGGAAAGCCACTGATGTTATGGACAATATTAACTTTCTGTATAAGTATTCTAGGGCTCAGCATGACCAGCCGATTGATTGGATCGGGCCTCTCCAACCTCCCGTCTAGATGAATTTGGAGCCAAAGTGCAGTATTGGGCAAGAGGAGGAACACTATGAACCCGCAATCTTCGAAGGCCCATAGCCTCGCAGATGCCCTCATGACACCAGGATCTCCGCCTCCAAACAACACGGGTCGCAATTCACGGCCAACAAATTGCCCCATTTGTCGCCTCCTACGATCAGCAAGGGGATGCTAGGGACCTATTCTACCCAGGAGGCTCCCGAAGGAACCCCCACCCCGGAACCCCCAAGCACATGTGAAATGTATATATTGGCGCCCGAGCCACTATCGAGTAGGCGCTGATGCGTATCCCATACTTCTCAGAGACATCTGATTACATAACACCTGACCCATTGATCCACATTGTATTTATAGACTGGCTGTCTCTGGTTATATATTGGGTAGGTATTAATTGAATACCTGTATAGCGACCAAATATGCTTATGTAAGTAAACTTAATTGCTTGAGTACTGGGAAACATATCTGCTGACTTAATTACAATCATTTCCCTGCGAAGCGAATACTTGATAACATGGTGGTAATATTAATATGGTGGTGAACTTACATTCCGAGATCAAATATGTACGGCTACGAACGCCTAACATATATCATGTAGCCCTGCCTGAGTTTATGGCACAAGTTATATCTATTGCACACAAATTGTTAGGCTTATTGGCCTCTGCACATCATTATACATCACAACATTTCCATTTTCTCATGATGCGTCACACCCCTATATTGAATTTGTCTCCATATGCAAATCTATACCATGGTTGTGGACTTTATGAAATATAATAAATGCGTGGTTACAGTATAGTGCATTTAAATGTGCGTAGTTTGTTCAACCACACAACTGAAATTTTTAATAGTTTTAATAAGTTTGATGTGATCTGTATCACTGAAACATGGTTAAATCAGGCTTTGTTAACTAGTCTAATTGATATAAATGGATATACTGTTTTTAGACAAGATAGAAACTCTGAGTTAAACCCTGAATTAAAATGCAAAGATGGTGGCATTGTTATATATATGAGAAATGACCTGGCTGCATACCCTATTCCATTAGTTGGTATGTCAAATGTAAATAGGTGTCTTGAGCAGTTGTGGATAAAAATTGAGAAACCCAATTTTTGTAAAAAAATTGTTGGGAGTTATATATCGTCCACCTCATGAATGTATTGAGAGCGGTCTTCATTATTTGGGGTTGTCTTTGGAAGATATGTCTAATTTTAGTGGAGGCTGTGAAACTACCCTCTGTGGGGACTTTAATATCAATTATATAAAAACTCGAACTAAGGGTTATAAATTACTCAAAGAATTAATGACCACTTATGGTTTAGAACAAAAAATTAAGGGATATACTAGAATAACCAATAGTTGTAAATTGTTACTGGACTTAATTTTTACTGATATGGACAATGTTAGTGATCTGATCATTTACCAGTTTATATTGTTAAAAAAAAACAGCGGGGAAAACGAAATAAGACTACAATTAAAGGCCGCTCTTATAAAACATATGACAGAAATCAATTACAAGATGATATCAGAAATGAGTGAGTGAGTGAGTGTAGGGTGTTTTACACCGTACCGACAGCCAGGTTCATTCTCACGGCGAAAACCAGTTGGGACGAATTCTGTCTATGGTGATCAAATCTATGAGATGAAGGTGACAGGGCGGGCAAACAGCAGGGGATCAAAACCTAGCAATCATTTTTGCTATATCTCATCCCTTAGTGAACCAAGCACTGACCAGGAATTGAACCAAAGGACCACTTGGTCAGTGCAGGGTCCCCCCTATCGTCGCTTATAGCCTCACAGATGCCCTCATGACACCAGGATCTCCACCTCCAAACAACACGGGTCGCAATTCAAGCCAAACGAATTGCCCCATTTGTCGCCTCCTATTATCAACAAGGGGATGCTAGGGACCTATTCCTCCCAGGAGGCTCCCAAAGGAACCTCCACCCCGGATCCCCATGGGGGAGCACCAACCAGGAATTGTACCTAAAGTACCACTGGGTCAATGCTGGTCCCCCTATCATTGCCTTCTATGATCATCAGGGGCTACTGGGGGCCCATTCTTACCCCGAACCCCCAGGGGCTATGTATACTGTTTGAAAAATTATGATATATAGTATAGGTCACATCAAGAGTCACCTGTTAATAGATAATTGAAGTAATAATTGTGACAATTTCTTCATTTATTTCAGAAGTGAGTGAGTGAGTGAGTAATGGATGCTTTACGTCGTTTCGACAACTAGGGTCATATTCACGGCCAAAACAGGTTAGGATGAATTCTGTCTTTGGTGATTGAATCTATGAGATGAAGGTGACAGGGAGGGCAAACAGCAGGGGATTACGCATTTTCCAGTTCAAATGGCGCGAAGGAGAAGAACGTACGTACCCTCGCTCGCTCGCGCGCTCGCTCGCAGCGACCAAAATTTGGAATTTAAAAGCCTGTTAGGTGAAGCACAACCTACCAGACACCTAATATAGATAAAAACAAACAACCCAAGAGGTAAGAGAATTCCTAACTAACCATAAAAAAAACATAAAACCCCCAAAAATAACCAAGAACCCTAAGCCCCAGCTGGGGCACAGGGCCCACACACTCTGAGAACTGAACCCCATACTGACACCAACAACCGTCCACCGGCTCCGAACCCACAATAACCCAACCAACAAACCACATAACACACAATATGGCATCAAAACAGACGACCAACCCAACAACATCCACCGAATTGGACACCCAGACCGGACAGTCCCTGAAACCAGAATTACACCTGGACATGAGTAAAGACTCCTATAATATAATCACAATAGTATAACCACAAGTGAATCAGAACTAACCCAGAACAGACCCTCCGGAAACAACACTCAGAGCTCATCAACAGAAGAAGAAGAAACAACCCCTACACCACAGAATGCCCCAACTAGAATGAACAGAAATAAGAAAAAGCAAGACTACAAATCAATGGCTTCCGGTAAGAAGGACCAACCTAAGAACACGGACCAGAAATGCAAAAAATGCAATAACCTCACCACCGCACTGAAAACCGCAGAACAAATGATAGCCAACCTAGAAATCCAACTCAATAACACAAAAACCCAAATGAACATCGAACCGACCCTCAAAGAAGACCAATCAAAAGAACAAAACAAAATAACCCAAGAAACACAAAATGAAATAACCAAAACCAAGAAGGACCTTGAAGAACAGAGAACCCAAAACCAGAAACTCATAGAAGAACTATCGAGGGCCCAAAAGAACCTAAGAGAACTTAAAGCCACAAAAGCCACACAAGACCAAAGCCGAGAAACAGAAGCCAAGCTCCGCCTAAGTGTGATTGAAGTACAACTCCAAAAATCCAATGACATGGCAACAGAACTCCAAAAGAAAACCAAAGAACTCCAAGAAAAAATCACAATAACCCAAAAAGAGAACCAAGAAACGAGACAACTTAAGAACAGTACCCAAAAATCACTAGAACAAGCACTACAAGAGAAGGAAGACCTAACGGCGGAAATCAACATAAAAAGAAGAGATGATCAAGACCCTCATAAGCCTACATACCCCAACAATCACCGAGACCAAAACCCGCCCGCACAAGAACCTACTTCTCAGTGACTCCAACCTCCAAAGAATGGAACCCCATATTCAAAAACCAGCCAACCAGCCAATAGACACTCAAATTGTACTCAATATTGCCCAGCTCCAAGAAACCGCCAACGAGAACCAAAAAGAACTAGCACAATATGACTCAATATACATACTGGTAGGCACCAACCACCTAAGAACAGTGAAGGCAGCCAACCCAATAGCACAAGACCTCATATCCGTCACAAAAACCCTCCCCGAGAACAAAACAAACCATCATAGAGCCACTGACACTCGAACACATTCCACATGAAATTGAGAGAAGAACGATGATCAACATACTCCATAATAACAGTATAAGAACCACAAATCCCTTCCCATCAATCGTAAAAACTAGAACCAGACGGATACCATATAACCCAAGAAACAGCAACCAAAACAGCACAAAACCTGATCAACGAAATCATCAATAACCCCAAAGAACAATCCGAAAGCGGAATACAGAGCCCCGAAGAACAAGCCAGAGACAGATCAACAAGAACCACCAATAACCCTTGGAGACAGCCTTTTCTATAGACCAAACAAAAATTGGATAGAAAAATAAAATTATAAGAACCACCAATAACCCCATGAAGAAGACACAATAACTACCACAGACGATCAGGAAAACCACATCCGACACAAGAAAACCAACAGTATCCACAGAAGCCCCGTACCAGAAAACACTCGACATCGAAAGCGAAATTATCGGACACGTCCTAGGCAAAGGTGGACGACTCATCAAGGACATAACAACTCCCAATAGAACAAATGCCTCATATAACCAAGAAACCCAAACCATGGTTGTAATAGGGCATAACCTGAAAGATGTGGAAAATACGGTAGATCAAATCCTCACCATACTAACGAAAAGACGAGAAGAAAAAAGAACAAGACCACAAGAACCCCCAGACCAAAGCTACACTACAAGAAGGATGACACAACCCACATACTCCTCATACCAATGCAGCCCAGCAAGTAGCAGGGAAGCATCCTCACAAGACCGCCACAGACACTACAGACACAATACCGGCCCAGCAAGCCCAAGACACCAATCCCCGGATGAAAGATACCCCACAAGACCAAGATGGGACACCAGCCCAAGAAGGGAGGCCCTGTCAAGATACAGCCATAGACCACAAGATCGTCACTAGGAAAACGTCTACCCCCTACACAATACCCACACAAGACCTAGAAATGCCCAGAAAACACCCACCCAACAAAGGATAAACACAAGAACCCAAGAACATAAGAACCCAAGAACCCAAAAACCCAAAAACAAAATGAAATGAACCAGACAGCTGACCTAGATCAGCGCCGAGGACGACGGTAGAGAAACTGTTATAGGAGAAGAACAAAGAAAGGTACTGAAAAACTGAATATACTATACTCTAATGTTAACGGAATAACATCTAAGTCAAAGAATCTAACAACTATATTAAGAGAGACACAAACTAACATAGCAGTACTAGCTGAAACAAGAACTAAAAAAAAACCAAACATATAGGGATACCAATGGTACCACAAACCAAGAAACAACCAGACAGGAGGAGGAATTGGCATCCCAGAACCCCCAGACCAAAGCTACACTAGAAGAAGGATGACAACCTAACATATCAAAAAACAACAGAAATAATATTCCCCACACACAAAGAACATGATATAATATGGATAAAAATTGTCAATACAACAAAACCAACATACCTGGGAGCATATTACGGCCCCCAAGAAAAGATAGATGATAACAGCTATAGAGAATACCAAGAAATAAAAACTACAATAAACCGCCTGAAAATGTTGGGTGATATAATAATAATAATAGGCGACTTCAACGCAAGACTACACATTGACACACTCACACACAACCAGGAACAAACAAGAAACGGAAAAATCCTACATTAAGTTATTAACACAACAGACATGATCCGAATAACCCTAAAACCAAACGTAATACAATGGACAAGGGAAAACAGAAGAAACCCAGACGAAAAATCTATTATTGACTATATACTAGTAGACCAATACACTGCAAGTAAAATAACCAACCTAGAAATTGACACCAAAAACCACCTCACTCTGACAGGAATCAAACCAACCGACCACAACACAATAACCTTCTTACTCAGCACACCCATAGAGAACAAAACACCAAAACCAACACGCAAAACACATGCAAAAGGCAACATTAACAAATGGACAGAATACAACAACAACATCAGGAAGTAGTATAAAAATGATAACTGACTCAGTAGAACAAAACATCATAAAAAACCTAAAATCAATAGGAACAATAACCCTTCGCGGCAAAGGTAGAAAAACGGAAACAGATCCAAATACATAAAAGAATAAGTAGGAAACAACTAAAAAAGGCACTACAAAACAAAAACCAAACTGAAATAACCATAGCAAGAATAAAATACATAGAACAACAAACAAAACTTAGAAAACACTTAGAGGAAGTAGTGGAGCAAGAAACAACAGCAAAAATGAACAAACTACTACAACAAACCACTACCAGGACAGACTTATTCTGGGAAACAAGGAAAAGAATCCTAAAAATCGAAGACAACATAGACAAATACCTAAAAGATGAAAATGGCAAAGAGATAAAAGACATAGACGAAAAGAAAACCCACATAGCAAACTACTACGAAGACCTTTACCAAGCAAGAACACACACAGATAAATACAAAATACATAGAGAAAAGAGACACAAGACTTTCAAACAGAACCCTTCACTATAAAAGAACTAAACATAGTGATTAAAACCCTAAAACCCAACAAACCCCAGGACCAAACAATATACCCAACGAAGCACTTACCAAAGCAGACAAGGAAACTATACCTAAAAGCCCTGAATAACATCACACTTACAAAACAAACACCCCAACAATGGCAGAAGGGCGAAATAATAAGAATATACAAAGGCAAAGGAACCAAGGGAAAATGCTCCAATGAACGATGTATCACACTCTCCAGCAACATGGGAAAGACATATGAAAGACTAATAAACAATAGAATACTCCAAAAGATACCAGGGAAATAAAAATAAGAAATAGCATAAGACAAGGAGGAGTACTAGCTGTAAACCAATATGCCACACTTATGGATGAAACTAGTAAAGAAATTAACACAAAGAGAAACAATCCGGAAAATACCATAGACGAAGACTCTAAATGCCTACTGTGGGTTGATGATGTAGCCCTAATATCAAACAACCTCGAAGACCAAAACACAATACTAAAAATAACTGAAGAAATAGCAGATAAATTCAAAATAAAATTTGGAGAGGCAAAAACAAAAACCCTCAAATTAGGCAAACATACAGACACAGATAATACTAAATTGATGATAAATGAATTCAAAATTCAAAAGACAGACAACTACAATATCCCAGAATAATATGAAATTGATGACTCCAAACCACAGATAATACATGATTTTAGTATTGATGCAAGCAGTGACCTCTCTTTTAACCAACCAATCACTATGGGAGAACTCTCTAAACTTATAAAAAAAACTAAAGAATGGCAAAGCTGCTGGTTTTGATCAGATTCTCAACAAATTCATTAAGAATAGCCCAACCTCAATGCACAAACTAATATGTGACTTCTTCAACCTCATTCTTGACACAGGTGTTGTACCAGACAGCTGGTCGATTGGTATGATTGTCCCAATATTTAAGAACAAGGGCAACATTGATGACGCAGACAATTATAGAGGCATCACCTTGCTCAGCTGCATGGGGAAATTGTTCACTATGGTTCTGAATGATCGACTCCAAAATTACCTGGAAGTAAACAACTTATTGGGAGAGGAGTGAGTGAGTGAGTAATGGATGCTTTACGCCATTCCGACAACTAAGGTCATATTCATGGCGAAAACGGTTGTTATCAATGACAAGATGGACTAAAAGTTGTCAATAGAACAACATGATATATGTACAAGATCTTATCCTAAGGATAAAAAATATGTTAATATACTAATCATATCAGTCCATACAGACCAGCTGTTTTCAAAAATTGGATGATACGATCAGACTGTACAGTGTTAAAAAGTTCAGGTAGACCAGCTACCTGATAGAACTGTCTACGTATCTGTTCAAAATCTGGGCATTCCAAAACGAGATGCTTGATGATTAAAAGTTCATTACAGACAATACATTCTGGTGGGGGCTCACCCTTTAAAAGGAAAACATGTGTATTGGGAGAAGAACAAGCTGGTTTTAGGGCAGGTTACTCAACCCTAGACCACATATTCTCTCTAAATTGTATCATTGATCTCTATCTCTCTCGTAAGAAACGCCTTTACTGTGCATTTATTGACTATCGTAAAGCCTTTGATAACATTGACCGGTCTTCCCTATGGACAAAAATGCTCCAACATAATATCAAAGGCAAAATTATCACTGTCATTAAAAATATGTGAGTGAGTGAGTGTTGGGTGTTTTGCGCCGTACCGACAGCCAGGGTCATTTTCACGGCGAAAACCAGTTGGGACGAATTCTGTCTTTGGTGATCGAATCTATGAGATGAAGGTGACAGGGCGGGCAAACAGCAGGGGATCAAAACCCAGCAATCATTTTTGCTGTACCTCATCCCTAAGTGAACCAAGCACTGACCGGGAGTTGAACCCAAAAACCACTTGGTCAGTGCAGGGTCCCCCCTATCGTCGCCTCTTACAATCAGCAGGGGCTACTGAGGGCCTATTCTTACCCGGACCCCCACGGGGCTTAATGGGTTTGAATCTTTTAGCTTTTTTTATAATATTTTTGTTAATAACTATAGTAATTTCAAGTCAGGTTCTGATGTTTTGAGTCTCTTGGTGAAAATAGGAGTAGAACAGTCCCTGGTTTCATCCATTCTTACTCTGCTGCAAGTTCCATCAGTCAACCAGTTCCAGGATTCACCCTTTCTTACTCTGTTTCAAGGTATACCAGCCAATCAGGATATGTATGATGCCGCCAAATCTTGTGTAAGGCTCAAGGGCAACGTTTCAGAATTTGTCAGCTGTAAGGTGGGGGTGAGACAAGGAGAGGATCTCTCACCCCTACTCTTTGCAATATACCTCAATGATCTAGAACAGTACTTTCAACACACTTGTTCAGGCATCAGCTTTGCTGCATGTGATAATGATGCTGAAGTTTTACTCAACCTGTTTACCCTTCTATATGCTGACGAAACTATCCTTTTCAGCAAGTCTGCAACTGATCTTCAGAAAATGTTGAATGTCCTACATACCTACTGTAAGCAATGGCACTTCTCTGTTAACACCAGCAAGACCAAAGTGGTTGTATTTTCTAGGGGTAAAATTAGGAACTTGCCTGAAATCTCCTATGCAGAAGATGCTCTTGACGTTCAGCATTCTTATACATACCTAGGAATACTCTTTAGCTATAATGGTAAATTTACTGAGGCAATGAGGAGGCAGATCTCACAAGCAAAAAGGGCTCTGTTCTCCCTACTAACAAAAGCCAGAAAATTGCATCTGCCCCTCGACCTGCTTTGCCATCTTTTTGACGCATGTGTTGTTCCAATATTATTATATGGCTGTGAAGTATGGGGTTTCTCGAATACAAAAGAAATCGAAAGATATCAGAGCTATTTTTGCAAGTATGTTCTCCACCTCAGCCCACAAACAGCGAATTGTATGGCCCTCGGAGAACTTGGGCGGACGAAACTTGTATGCACCATTAAGCAGAGGATGGTGAACTTTTGGTCTAGATTAATAACAGGAAAGTCCAGTAAAATCTCGCACCTGCTATTCAACATTGTAAAAGATAACCAAGCCAAAGGTTCATCTAACTCTCCATGGCTTGCAACTATCCAAACTACTCTAAATGAGTGTGGATTGGGCTTTCTTTTCCACATGCCACCTGAGCACATCAATTGTCTGTATACCAAAACTACTATAAAAGATAGAATATCTGCTATGGAAAACCAAGACTGGCATAGCACTATCATGGAATCAGGACATTGCAGTAACTACCGAACCTTCAAGAGTGATCACACCCCAGAAAAATACCTCACTATCCTCAACTGCAAAGAGGCAACTGACCTGTGTAAATTCAGATGTGGTAACCACAAACTGCCAGTAGTAGTAGGTAGATACAACAATATTGAACAAAGTAAAAGAATCTGTACACTTTGTAACTCGAATGGGATTGGCGATGAATTCCATTATATTTTCCAATGTCCAACCCTCACCAAAGAGAGATCACTTTATATTGATGTTAAATATCAGAGAAATCCAAATGCCCTCACAATGGAGACACTTTTGACTAGTGAGAACTCGCTGATATTGTCTAACGTATCAAAATTTTGTAGCTCTATCATGAGCAGATTGAGAAAAGAAGGCAACTGTAAAGTTAAACAGGAAAAAAATGACAAAAAGCTATCCACCAAAGTCATAAAAAAAAAAAGGGAGGCCAAACACAAAGACCCTACCAGTGTTAGCAAAACCAGAAAAGGGCAAATACTGAAAGAGAGGAAACAAAAAATGAATCTCACTCACTTTCCTAGTCAAACTGTGGACTAACCTCCCCACCTAGTCAACTCTAACCTCTACTAAACATCCTTAATGACCCCTAAGAGTCAGGGACTGTTTATGTGACGCATTGTATATATACTTATTCCCATGGTGCTACCAGCTGTGGCTAGACATCTCCATGGTGCTACCACTTGTATTTAACATGTTAAAACTGTACTATATATTTATATCAAAGTAGCTTCCTTCTATGTAGCTAGACATCCTTTCCTGTTGTTCATTGGTGATGCCATGTAACTATCGGCTATACCCGATCTCTTTCCTTTGCCTCATATGGGGCTGTGAATAAACTATTGTATTGTATTGTATTGTATTGCAAAGCTGACCCCCTCCACTTGCAACCCATCTCACTGCAGAATGTACGACTTCCAGTGTAAGCAAAATCGTCAGGGAAAGCTCTCCTCTGTAGCCAACCATCCAACCAAGACTAACTACACTTCCATGGATGCTACATAACAACAGAAAGTAAATAAATTGAGGGGAAAAAAAATAATTGGGTCAACAAAGAAGAAATCCACCAAGAAAGCAGACTCCACACCACACCCAAGCTTCATCTACTCCACACCTCCTTCAAGCCTGGAGGATGTAAAGGCTAGTAAAATCTCAAGAAAGAATGAGGAAAAGAAAAACAAGAAGAAAATAAAAAAGCGGTCTGAGGAACTTTTCTACAAAATCAACTATGCCAACCTAGATGACACAAGGGTTATTAAAGTAGATGACGAACCGGCCAGTGCAGAATTCTACACCAGCCGACTAACAGCCTGGATCTCAACATCAAAGACATTCTACCATAAGAAAGATGACCACAGAATAGTTTGTTTGTTTTTTTTAAACAATTTTATTTACCCTGGGATGAGTAGGACTAATCCTGTCTTCCCTCATCGCCAGCCATAACTTAATCTATTACAATTGCATATTCCAAAAGATTCCATAGTATAATGTCCCTGAGTGGGGGTTTTAACCTAAATTAATACGGTTTTGTGATTACTAAAATGATTTGAATGAGATGAGCTGAAATGAAAGTGAAAAATCACCAATTAGATAACATATTTCATATACAGTAGTGACTGCACATTACAGTAAGTATCAATACATCCTGAATACCAATTAAACTAGACAAACAGGCCAGCTACAAGCTTAGCAATCTCTGCCTGTTCATATTGCTCAGTTAGATGTTTTTTAAATTTTGTCTTAAAACCCTGGTATTCAACAATCAACCTCAAGTCAGTAGATAAGGAGTTCCAAAGTGATTTAGCATAGATCATTGTTGATTTCAGGATATATTAATACCTAGTAGTAGGTATGTAAACTAACGGTGCCTCCGCTCTCTATGTTGATGATCTTTTAATGCAATGTCATTGGATTGAATAAGTGTATATATAATGTTTAATAAAAGATATTGCTGTCTATAGTGAAGTGGCAGTAGATTAGCTCTCGTATACAAGTCAAATAAATGCATCTCAGTTGGGTTTTTGATTCTATAACATACTCTTAAAGCCACATTTAATAGTATTTCTAGCTTCTGAGTATTGCACTGTGGACAAGCAGAGAAATAACAATTTCCCATATCAAGATATGGCAATAACATCGTCTTAACAACAACAGTCAATGCTGTGAAATCAGTTATTGTGTTCCTTATTTTCCTCAATAACAACAGTTTATGGGATGCTATCTTATAAGTCTGATTCAACTGATATTTAAAATTCAGTGCTGAATCAAGGTTGATACCAATATATTTGTATATTTTCACACTGGTGATGTGCCCTACACCGATACTGAATTTAGGAATAACATATTGCTCATGATTTTGAAAGACAACGGATTTGGTTTTTAATATGTTAACTGTCAATTTGTTCTGGTGGCACCAAATATCAACCAGATTTAGACCTTGTTCTTGTTGTAACAATAATGGAGTGATTTTCCCAGATTTAAATATTACAGTGTCATCTGCATAGAGCATATGATTTTTGTATATGTTACAACTTCAGATAGATTGTTAATATATAAATTGAATAATAGAGGGCCCAGAATCGATCCCTGGGGCACACCATGTGATATGGGAAGTATTTGAGAGTTTTGATTATTAGCTATTGTCTTTTGATGTCTATTGTTGAGATAATGTCCTATCCATTTTTGAATTGGGATTGACCATTTAAATCTTTTTAATAAAATAAGTAGTATTTGGTGATCTAGTGTGTCTAAGGCCTTTTTTAAGTCTATAAATACAGATATTGTCGGTAGGTTTTTGCATTTATTTGTGATTATTTCATCTTATAATTTAAATATTGTATCATGTGTCCCATGGTTTGCCCTGAAGCCATTTTGAGCTGGACTAATTAAATTATTGAGCTTAATGTGTTGGTATAATTTGTTATGAACCAATCTTTCCATAACTTTGCCTGGCAGGGGCAGTAATGTTATTGGTCTAAGGTCTTTAGCATATTGAGGATTCAGAATTTTGGGAATCGGTATCACTGTTCCAATCTTCCATGCATCTGGAAACGTGGATGTTTTTATTGACAGATTAATAATATATAGTAGTTCACCTTTTAGACATTCAAAACAGGTTTTAACTATTCTTGAAAAAATAGATAGACCTGATGCTTTATGAATGTCTATTTCTTGTAGTACCGCACTTAATTGTTCAACCGTAAATGAATCGATACATAAACAGTCTTGGTCATCTACCATTTCATTTGGTCAAGTATGGTTTAATAGTTCAAGTTCTTTTGCAGATGGTGGGGTGATTTCAGAGGCCAATATACTCCCAATGTTAGTGAAATATTCATTGATGTAATTGGCTGTCCATTCATATGAAACCATTCATATGAGATCATCTGTAGAAAATAATCATTCACTTTTGGTTCATCAGGTAATACATACTTAACATGTTTCCAAAACTTTTTTGGATCTTGCCTATATTGATGTAATTTGTCCTTTACATTCTCGTCATGTGCACGGTTAGATTCCGATTTACAATTTTTTTTAATGGTTTTCCTTGCTCAATATCATTGATATTCCTTGTTCTCTTAGCAGTCTTGATAGCATTATTGTATATATCACAATCAATTGCCAATTCTATCAATTCATTCATCAACCAAACAGGCTTAGATTTTTTGTATCTTGACAGTCGTAAAGGACAGATTTCATTTTCAACATCTCAATTTTTCCATACATAAAATACCATGCAGAATTAACATCTGTTAATATATATATGTAGTCCCAATTATATTGACGTAATCTATGACAAAAATCCAACTTGTTGAAATTTTTATAACTCCTTCCCATGAATTCACACCTGGTTGACTTTGTTTTAATTTTTTTCCATACTAAGTAAACAGGGATATGATCACTCATATTAGTTTGCAGTGTTCCACATTTGACCGCATTTTTATTATAATTGAAAACGAGATCAACAATTGAGTTTGAGTAAAGTGGTCGTGTATTTTTATTTATCATCTGTTTATACCCATACTGCCTCTCTAAAACTCTTAGCTTTCCCCTGGCATTGGCAAGTAATGGCTAGCTTATGTAATTGAGACAGTACAGGGAAATATCATCACCCTCAAAGTCTCATCAAAAGGAGATGCATTTGTCAACATCTGCATGACCAATGATGGAACAGCCACTGGAGCGGGACTTGAGAGATGGTTAGAAAATGACTTCAAACGCCTCAAGCAGTATGTGAAACAGGACGCACACATAATGAAACATCACAACTAAAGACCAAGGAGAGCTGCCTAAGTCCTCAACACCAGGTCAAGGCACCACCCGATCTATGTGCCAGAGGACATGCGCACCACTATCTCCTATCATCCCAGGCAAAGAAGACACCCCTTCAACAACCACCTGAGCAACTACATGTGTGCCAGAGGACAGCGGTACGAGCCTAACAGACACCTTTGATGCCACGCTTCCCCCAACAGAAGAGACACCAAAATCACAGAGTCTGTTTTCAGATGAGAGCTATGTCCCTACATCCAATGAGGAAAAAACTATGACTGACACCACTCAGGAAAAGATAGAGAGCACACTTAACGCTTATGTGTCAGAGAGTATGCTGCCCCCTGAAACTAAACAAAAGGATGCTGATGAACTTGTAAAACTCAGGAACAAGCTCATCCAAAGCATACTGCAGGTTCAGAAAATCACAACTGAGAACCAAACCCTAAGTATGAAGATCAAGGAGCTGGAATCAGGAGCTGTCATCCAAGCAGAACACAGCGCCCAGCTTGAAGGAAGTCATAGGGAACTCCGCGATGGACTACAGGCTAGCCCCGAAAAGGTCAACAGTACGCTACTTCTGTGGACCGAAAGATGTTCTCTCCAACATGCACCCCTGCAGGCTGACCTACAAGGGTATGCGGTACAACTGCACGGAGCAAGCCCTCCAACACACCGAAGCCTTATTCCACCATAGGTATGGCATTGCACACAGAATCATGATTGAGGATAACCCCTATGTCATCAAGCGTCTGGGAGGCGACATTCATGCCTCTGCTGAATGGGACAGGCTGAAGGAATCAATCCTCCATGAAATTGTCGCTGCCAAGGCTCAGCAGTGCCAAGAGTTTTAGAGATGAATTAGCCAAGTACCATGATACCCTGCTTGTTGAAGCTGTATTAGACCCCTACTGGAGTCCACATCAGCCACATTCTTATGTGTATCCTAGGGACACTCCCGACCAAGAAAGCTACATCAAAGCCATATGACCAGCCAGGAACATATGCAGAAGCTGTAGCATCAGGAACTAATGGGCCACCAAGTAAACCCTCTCCAGAACCACATCATACTGAATGTGCCCACAACGACAAATCCCCTAAAATCCCCAACCCAGCAGCACAAAAAGGACATGAGATGAATGGAAAGAGCAGCACAACAAAGTCTCCAACAAGGAGGCACAGCAACTTCCTTGTTATAGGCAATAGCAACACAAGGGGTATGTCAAATGATATGATATGGTGGAGTAATGGAGTAGGAGTAGGGACGTGTCGGCGAGTTGGGTGTGAGAAGACTGCATAAATCCAAGATTATCTAGCCAAGATTGTATATCAAAAGAAGACATATGGATTTATAACATAACCAGGAATAATAGGGACTGTTAAATAGAGCTGATCAAGAGTGATTTGTGCCATATTCATGACACGATAAAGGTACTGTACAACTTCTTATAAACAATAGCCGCCATACCTGTAAACACAAGGTTAGACTTGCTAAGTCTGAATGGCTTCATATGGGAAAAGACGACGCCAACGGTCAGGTAAACAACGTTCAAAGAAAAATCCTCCCATTGATCTCCACGATACTAGCACTCACAATAGTTCGCCTGATAATAAAAAACTGAAATTCGACGATAACGACGTGATATTAGAAGAAGAAATATCACCCATAGAAAAGCCAGAGAACAAGACTATTAAAAAGGAAGGAGCGTGTCAACAGACGACCATTCCTGAGAGCAACCAGACCGGAACGACGGACCATCCAATAGGCGTTCAATCAACGGCACCGACGGGTATGGAGGGCCAAGAGTACACTGACTCAGACCATGAATGCCACAACGATGATGATGAATTTACCATCCCTGATGACGAAAATGAACCCCTATTAAACCTAGTCCTACGCAAGTTGGATGACTTGCCTACTAAAAAGTATATTGACCGTTCAAATCGGAACCTGGCCAAGGATTTGAAAAAGGATCTGTCTATGGTGAGAACACAGGTCAACACGAATTCAAAAGATATAGGAATTCTCCAAAACGAACTTACAAAACAACAAGATGAAATCACTGAACTGAGAAACACAATCAAACGCCTAGAAATCAGAGCATCTCAGAGTACCAAAACGTATGCAGCAGCTACTAAACAACGCAAGGAGCCAACTTTCTTTTCACCGAGAAGATTAAATATCATTGTCAATGGAATTGAACAAAAGAAAGATGAAGACCTTCGAGATGTGATGATTCAACTTGGTGCTGACATGGGAGTAGAGATTCCCCGAAATGATACAAATCTGGCAATGAGGATAAACGTGAAAAACCAACCTGAGACCATGACACGTCCTTTCATCAAGCCAATAAGAGTCTACTTTGTACGCACATACATCAGGGACGATGTATTGAGGAACAAATCCAAATTAAGAGGCATGGAGCAATACAGGAACACCTGGATTTCTGCCGATGAAGACTTGGAAACACGTAAGCAAAGAAGGGAGGCAAGATTGATTGCACTGAAAGCACGAGAGCAAGGTGCTGAAATTGTTTTCAAGCATGATGGAATACTGATAAATGGCAAGAAATATTGGCTGAATGCACTATCGAAGGTCCCAGAACAGTATCATCCATCTAAAACAACTGAACAAAGTGCCGAGAAAATGGACGCCACTGAATCCAGTACACCCATTGACCCAAAACCGGAGCATCCACAATTCCATGATACAAGGCAAAGAATCCGAAAGGTGTGTGGTGGACTGGTTTTCAGTGGGAAATCAGCTAAATTCAGCAACTTATACAAATCCCCACTTACCTACCAAGGACGCAAATACCACAGTGTGGAGCAGGGATACACATATTTGCACGCAATGCATGCGCAGAATATGTACTCGCAGCCAAAATTATGAAGGAAGAAGACCCCATGGTAATACTTCACCTAGGAAAAGCCCTCAAGTCAGATGAGGAGTGGAACCAACTCAAATATGGACACATGCGAGGGCTGAATAATGCTAAATACGACCAGAATGAAGAGTTGGCAGATGCACTGATTGCAACACATCCACTTCGCCTTATAGAAGGAACCACCCACCCATACTGGGCTGGTGGTTATCCCTTTAACTCTACTCAATATGAAGGGCACGAATTACTGGGAGAAAACAAGCTGGGAGAAATTCTTTTAGACAAAAGAAACAAATTGAGAGCTAAAATGGGATTACATTAGGCACCCCATCGTACCTTATGGTAATGTATCTCAGATCTAGGGTTCAATACCCGTATGCACATAGAGCCGGCGGCAATGTAAGATATGTTGACTCTTATTACTCTGAACAAACCCTGGCAATAATTATGTCATCCATAGTAGTCCTAAGTGATTCGAGAGGAAGAAACCTTAACATGGATTATGCAGAATCTGTGTATTACAGGGGGGCAACCCTGGATAGGCTGGTGCACAACTACGTGAGGGATTTCCATGACCAATACCATGATGTGTTGTACTTGTGTGGGGGCATCAATGACATGACTGTATGAATTCGTAGTACTGGATCTATTACTCTTGTAAGTAACAATCCATGGTATATATATGAATATATCACGAAGGAACTCGATGCTGCCAAAGCCCGCCTGATGAGGGAACTCCCTGGGATTTGTGTTGTCATTTGCCAAATCTACGGGTTAGATATTGCGAGGTACAATGGTGGATATGAGTTTCAGTACCTACAACCCACGATTAATACAGCAATAGTTGAAATCAATAGATACATCAATAGAATGAATCTCACTGATAGCCTCTACACACCCTTCCTTGCAAACACGATCCACCAGTACATGGGTCGCTGGATCCCGTGTGAGTGAGTGAGTGTTGGGTGTTTTACGCCGTACCGACAGCCATGGTCATTTTCACAGCGAAAACCAGTTGGGACGAATTCTGTCTTTGGTGATCGAATCTATGAGATGAAGGTGACAGGGTGGGCAAACAACAGGGGATCAAAACCCAGCGATCATTTTTGCTTTACCTCATCCCTTAGTGAACCAAGCACTGACTGGGAATTGAACCCAAAAACCACTTGGTCAGTGCAGGGTCCCCCCTATCGTCGCCTCATACGATCAGCAGGGGCTACTGAGGGCCTATTCTTACCTGGAACCCCACGGGCGCGCTGGATCCTGATGCGACACCTTTACTATAAACTCATTGATGGACTGCACCCCCGTCGTGTGGTACCAGCATGTATCAGCACCTATATAGATCGGGCAATAAGGAAAAACCAAAGGAATGGGAACCATTATTAAGCTGGACTATTCATTTGAACTGATAATCTAATCAGAAATATTTACTACTTAAGGATTTTGATCTGATAATCTAATCAGAAATGTACAATACTAAGAACTTATCTTACCACATCTGATAATCTAATCAGAAATCTTCATTACTAGGGACTTATCGACGGGACCCAATAATCTAATTGGGTATTCTTCTATGCCAAGGATCTCTCCTATTTACTTAATGTAAAGGACAATTATGATGGTCCTGATAATCTAATCAGCCTTGGTCCTTTAAATCCTTGAATCCTTGACCTGCTGAACAATTATACAAACCTGATAATCTAATCAGGGCAAAAGGAAATTTGTTAGCAGGGGTATATCTGATAAGCTTATCAGTAATTGTATCTACAACTATGATCCTTACTTAATATTGAGTATGTTGACTCATTTGAACTATAATCGACTTTGGAGAACAGAAGCTTGATAACCTAATCAAGATTTGAACTGAAGACATGATAATTGAAATAATAGAGATGACAGAGTATTAGACTTTGTCATGTCATTAGTATGCGTATAACTGTGACATGAATTCATTTACAATGAACTGATGACCAACTATCATACTTATTGCATGTTTCAAAATTAATTATTTTCTATTTTTTGTAACAAGTCCCCGATTGATTAATACCCCGATTGTGTGTGTGTGTTCTCTTTTTTTTTTCCCCTTCAAATTTACTACGTAAATAATCGTAAAATTACCTATTGACACCATATGTCTGAAACTGTATATATGCAGCGTCACTCACACTGACTCATTACTCTACATTAATAATAATTAGTTACTATTTGACTATTAAGGTCTTTTCTTAAACTTATTTTTCTTATATTAGTTATGACATCAGCGCTTCCAGCTCATGTTATAATGGAAGAAGTAAGGGGTAGGGGGGTTGGTTGGGAGCTAAATTCATCATTATCATCATTTCATGTCGAACTTTTGAATGGTACGGACATCCTTGATTTGATTTTTGATGAATTGTGTAAATAAAGGATTTGACGAATTGAGTGCAATGCCTGGAATGAAATTTTTACATATGAACCTTTGTAGCTTATGGCCGAAGTTACCCTATTTACAACTAGTTACTAAAAATATTGACATCTTCTGTGTTACTGAAACCTGGTTGACTGATAAATATACTGACGAAATGTTATACTTAACTAACCACCAGATATTTCGTATGGACAGGTCAGTGAACAAAAGAGGAGGAGGAGTTGCGATCTATATATCAGCATCTATGTCTAACTACTGTAGGATAGTAGAGGAAGCAACATTGTCCACTGAAGATATTGAAGTTTTGACTGTTGAGTATAAGTGTCCTAACCATAAAATACAGCTATTTACCTGTGTCTATAGACCACCAACGGGAAATAGTGAGTAAGTGAGTAATGGATGCTTTACGCCATTTCGACAACTAAGGTCATATTCGTGGCGAAAACGGTTGTTATCAATGAAAAGATGGACTAAAAGTTGTCAATAGAACAACATGATATATGTACAAGATCTTATCCTAAGGATAAAAACATGTTAATATACTAATCATATCAGTCCATACAGACCAGCTGTTTTCAAAAAATGGATGATACGATCAGACTGTACAGTGTTAAAAAGTTCAGGTAAACCAGCTACCTGATAGAACTGTCTACGTATCTGTTCAAAATCTGGGCATTCCAAAAGGAGATGCTTGATGGTTAAAGGTTGATTACAAACAATACATTCCGGTTGGGGCTCACCCATTAAAAGAAAAACATGTGTAAGTCTAGAATGACCAATTCTAATTCTGGTAAAAACAGTTTGGTCTTTTCTAACTTTAAGAACATTAGGTTTAACATCTTTGATGGTTGGGAAAATAGAATGCAGTTTGTTATTGGGGAACTGGTCCCATTCATTTTGCCATCTCTCATTGATGTATTGAACGATTCTTGGTTTAAAATCTATGTGAGGAATTGGAAAAGGAAGGACTGCTTTGTCCAATCCCTTCTTGGCCGTTTGGTCAGCTAACTCATTACCATGAATGCCTACATGACCCGGTATCCAACAGAACTGAACATCAAATCCTGAGTTGGACAACTTTTGTAGCCAGAGAAGAATTTTCATAATGAGTGTATGTTCAGTTTTCAAAAACTGCAAAGCCTGAAGACAGGACTTTGAGTCGGTAAAAATGATAAAGTTCTTTTCCTCTGCCTGCTGAATGGCTTTCAAAGCAATAATAATGGCAACTGCTTCAGCTGTGAAAATAGAACTGAAGTCAGGTAGACGGGCAAACTGTTTCTTACCGCAGCAGACAGACGCTGCTGCAGCACGTTTCCCATCCTTTGAACCATCAGTGAAAACAGGAGAATGATGAGGAAATTTGTTTCGAACTTCATGATACCGGGACATGTAATCCAATGGTTGAGTCAGTGACTTTTTATATTTGGTGAGGTCAAAATTGATAGGAGGTGGTTTGAGTCTCCATGGAGGAATGACTGAAAAATGAGGCTGTTTCAAAACATCAAGATCCACAAAGGCATTTTCTATGTGAGGTTTCATTCGAATGCCAAAAGGTTGGATGTAGTTTGGTCTGGCAGCATAGAGATGTTCGTTTTGGGGTTGAAATACGCACTTAAAGGCAGGATTAGAAGCATTGGTTTTTAACTTAATGATGAATTGAAGGGAAAGTTTTAATCTTCTATTGGTTAATGAAGATTCCCCCGCCTCAACATAGAGGCTTTGGACTGGCGATGTCCTAAAAGCACCCAATGCCAGCCGCAGCCCCTGATGATGGACAGAGTCTAGCTTCTTGATATATGATGCGTGTGCTGACCCATAGACCTGACAGCCATAATCGAGCTTTGATCTAATCAAAGCTCTATAAAGTTGTAATAAAATTTTGCTGTCAGAACCCCAAGTGGTGTTTGCCAGAACTTTAATGATATCCAGAGCCTTGTTACATTTTGTCCTTAGACTGTTAATATGCGGAATAAAGGACAACTTGTGATCAAAAACCAAACCTAAAAACTTGGTCTGTTCTACTACTTTGATTGGATCACCATCCATCTTCAACTCAGGGTCCAGATGGAGGGATCTCAACTGACAAAAGTGAACAGCCACTGTCTTTGCTTTGGAAAATTTAAAACCATTATCTATTGACCATTTGTGGATCTTGTTTAGATTTAATTGAATTTGCCTCTCTATAATGTTCATGTTTTTGCCCTTATAGCATATGAGGAAATCATCAACATATAAACTACAGGACATGTCTTTTTGAAGACACTGAACAACACTATTGATTTTGATGCTAAACAGGGTCACAGACAAGATGCTTCCCTGAGGAACACCAAGTTCTTGATTGTGAATATCAGACAGAGTAGTGTCTAATCGCACCCTAAAGTGACGATTAGATAGAAAATTTCTAATAAAAATGGGTAAACGGCCACGAAATCCCATGTTATATAAATCTTTCATAATACCATATTTCCATGTCGTGTCATATGCCTTTTCCAAATCAAAAAAGACTGACACGACATGTTGCTTTTGAATAAAGGCATCTCTGATGAAAGATTCCAATCTTATCAAATGATCGAGGGTGCTTCTTCCTCGTCTGAACCCACTCTGAAATTCTGAAATCTGATGTTGAGATTCCAGCATCCAGACGAGTCGATCATTGATCATCCGCTCCATGGTTTTGCAGATGCAAGATGTTAATGCTATAGGCCTATAATTAGAAGGATCATTATGATCTTTACCAGGCTTTGGAATAGGAATAATGGTGGCTTCCTGCCAAGACGTTGGCAGTTGGCCACTATCCCATATGTGATTGAAAAGATTCAAAAGAATCTTGAGCACTGGTTTAGGAAGATGTTTGAGAAAGTCATAATGAATTTTATCAGGACCAACTGCTGTATTATGAGATTTATTGAGAGATTTTAAAAGTTCGTCTATGCTAAAGGCTTGATTATATCCCTCTGAATTATCTGATGAAAAATTTAATGGTTTTCTTTCTTCTCTGATTTTAATTGGTTTGAATTGGGAGTGACAGTTGGCGGAAGAAGAATGATGTTGAAATGTTTCGGCCAATCTTTCGACCACCTCAACAGGAGAGGTCAAAAGATTGCCTCCATCTTGTAGGTGCTGGACTCTGGCCTGGCCCCCCTTGCCTTTTATTTTACAGACCATAGTCCAGACCTTTTTCATCGGAGTCCGGGAGTTAACCCCCGAAACATAATCCCTCCAACACTGCCGTTTTGATTCCCATATGATTCTTCGGGCCTGAGCCCTTTTAATCTTAAATTGAGTTAAATTGTCAGCAGTTGGTCTTTGTTTGAATTTTCTCAAGGCCTTCTTTCTATCTTTAATGGCCTTTTTGCAGGCATCATTAAACCATGGATTACGGATGTGCTTAGGAACTGTCGAGGTTTTAGGGATAGTTTCTTCTGCTATAGAAAGTAATTTGGTGGAGAATTGGATAAACAAATCATCTGCTGAGAGCCTCTCCCGACATAAAGTCTGGAAGGACTCCCAATCAGCCTTATTGAGCCTCCATCGAGGCTCTTTTAGACCTATATTAGGATCATCAATATTGACTAAGATTGGGAAATGGTCACTTCCATGGAGGTCATTTAATACTCTCCAGGAGAGGTCCAACAGCAGACGAGGGTCAGCTAAGGTTAAGTCAATAGCAGAATACGTACCATAACCCGGATGTAAATAGGTGTAAGAGCCATCGTTTAAAACACATAAATCTAGGTCATTAATAATATCTTCAATCATCCTGCCCTTGTCATCATACCTGTTACCACCCCATAAGGGATTATGACCATTGAGATCTCCCATTATGAGGATTGGTGATGGTAATTGGTTTAAGAGATTTTCTAATTCTTGTCTATTGATGTTTGAATTTGGTGGAAGGTAGAGTGAACAGAGAGTAATGGTTTTATGTAATGTCACTCTGACTACTATTGTTTGAAAATTGGTATTTAATGGAATAAGACTATGCATGATATCTTGTCTTATTAAAATGGATGAGCCCCCTGAGGCTCTTCCACCATCAGGAGCATATGCATTATATATGCGATATCCTTTAACCCCTTCCACCCCATAAGGCCATATTTGGCCACCACATGGCTGTTACCCATAAATTGGCACCTAATGTTATGGTTATTTTCTAATTGCAAAATGAGTATTTAACCTACAGTCAAAAGGTAAATATCAAAATATTCCTGATGCTCCAAGGAATCTTCAGCTTTTTATATTATCCTTCAAAGATAATTAGTTCTTTTAGAATACATATCTAAGTACAGGGCATCATGCCCAATTCAGGCCAAATATGGCAAAACCTCTAAATCACCCTTTCAATTGCAATAATTAAGGAATTATTTGGAAAAAACATATTTCTTATGTAATTTTGCATGAAAACTTGACTTATATGAAAATTTGCAGAGAATTCAATGACATTTTACAGAAATAACCAAATTTTCATGAATGAGGCATTATGGGAAATTTGCAATGGAATGATTTTTCCAGGAAATTCTACGTTTAAGAAATTTTTTTATTAAGGGTCAATGAAACATTTGTCATGGATAATGTAGAAAATATCTTTGTTTGCCTAATACTTCAAACAGATAGCAAAAGAACCTTCTGAATCAAAAGTTATTACATTTCTATCATTTTCTATTATTAGATATGCCTTCTTTTCCTTACTAAATATGGTAAACTTCAGGTTGCCGTAACATGGAAAGTAATATGATAATCAGGACTGGGGTGTTTCTATTATACAAGAGGTAGGGCACTTCATACAACCATATCTTAGCTTCTAAAAGGAATATTTTAAAAAGGTTTGCAGCATTTGAAAGCTTACTTTCTCTTGTCTACAGATATTTTCTACCTAATATTCCCAGGAATACAGGGTTGAAAGGGTTAAAGGTGATATTGTCTTCTCTTTTTAAAAGGGTTTCCTGGAGACACAGGGCAAGAGGATTATAATGACTAACTAAAATTTTAAGTTCATTAAAATTGGCTCTAAAACCTCGACAGTTCCATTGGAAGATTGATCTTCCTGCCATCAAGGTGGATGGACAGGAGATCGTCCCCGGATCTTATTTTGGGGGGACACGCTGCGACTTGCAGCCGCAGCTTCTTCCATCTCAACTTCGTTTAAATTCTCGAATCTATTTGCCAATGGCAAATGACTCCTTTCTAGTTTACTAGGCTGTTCCTGACTAGATTGAGTTTGTCTGTTTTCAGCCGAAGCCCTAGAGGAGCTTCCACTGTTACGACTCTTTTTCCTATTTGATGGAGCTTCAGCTGATGGAACAGATGGTGGAACAGATGAATTCAAAGTTGATTTAGATGTACTAGCGCTAGATTCTGTTTGAGTAACCTTTCCGGCTACCACGACCTGGATGCCTGAGTTTTGGTTTTACCGCGGCTGCATAGGAAGTGGCTCCAGGGACTCTTATGGTCCCTTCCACCATCTTCCTTGCTTCCGGGTAACTGACACGATTTTCAGTTTTTACCTTTTGGATCGATTTTTCTTTGATCCACACAGGACAGTCTTTCGACGTGGCCATGTGGGCACCTTGACAATTGATGCATTTAGCATCGTTGACCCATTCCACATTGTCGTGTCCCTTTTGACCACATCGGAGACAGGTCTGCTCGTTAGAGCAGGAGTCTCTGCAATGACCATACCTCTGGCACTTAAAACAGCGGAGTGGATTTGGTATGAACAAATCCACATCAACGCGGAGATAACCAACTTTAAGTTTCTTGGGAGGAGAAGGTCTGTCAAAAGTGAGGATATAGGTGTTAGTCGGAACGACATTACCTTCTTTCCTAATGGATATCCTTTGACAAAGGAAACACCTTGAGGACGCAGTTCTCTAGTGATTTCATCCTCACCAACATCTCGAAGTTCTCTACATCAGATTACTCCTTTGCTTGAATTCAAAGATCTGTGAGGAGAGGCTTTCATGCCAACACCAGCAAGCGTAGTGGCACGCTGCAGGTTGGTGGCATGGGCCTTCTTTTCACACTCCACAAGAATTTGGCCAGATCGTAGTTTACGAATGTCCTTCACCTTGCCAGCTATTCCTTCAATGCCTTTATTTATGGCAAAAGGAGATAGCTTAGACAAAGGATTCGCATTGTCGGAAGGCTCAAGAATCAAAAACCTAGGCCAGTATTCATTTTCATTTTCAGTATTCTCTGAATGTTCCGGGTCATCTTCAGTATACGGACGTTTGTTGGGGTTGTTTTTGTTATTTGCCATATAAGTACATTATGGTGTTCATCCCCCTTGCTCCCCACCCACCTCGGAGTCCTACAAGGGGATGTGCAGAGCTGCGGAAACCGTCAGATACACACCAGAGATACAAGGGGGATATACTCTAATAGTCAACCAACTACTAGATTAGCCCTAGCCACTGCCTTCTAGGATATAAAAGAAAATAGATTGTTTGAAATTGTTAGAGAAGAACAACTATCCAATTGAGTTTGAAAAGCCACTGATATTATGGGCAAAATAAAAAGACAGCCACCGATGTTATTGGCAAAATAAAGAGAAAGCCAAAGGCCACTGAAGTTATTGGCAAATTAAAGCCACTTATGTTATGGGCAATATGAAAGGAAAGCCACTGATGTTATGGGCAATATTAACTTTCTGTATAAGTATCCTAGGGCTCAGCATGACCAGCCGATTGATTGGATCGGGCCTCTCCAACCTCCCGTCTAGATGAATTTGGAGCCAAAGTGCAGTATTGGGCAAGAGGAGGAACACTATGAACCCGCAATCTTCGAAGGCCCATAGCCTCGCAGATGCCCTCATGACACCAGGATCTCCGCCTCCAAACAACACGGGTCGCAATTCACGGCAAACAAATTGCCCCATTTGTCGCCTCCTACGATCAGCAAGGGGATGCTAGGGACCTATTCTTCCCAGGAGGCTCCCGAAGGAACCCCCACCCCGGATCCCCATGGGGGCCAACGGGAAATATTAAAAACTTCTTTGATGTTCTCACATCCATAGTTGGTAGTCCACAATTTTCAAGAAGAGAAATTTTCATTTGGGGCGACTTTAATATAAATATTAGGGAAAGAAATGCAACTAATGTTAAAAAACTAAAGGATTTTGAAAAAATGTTCATTCTACATCAGTTGGTTAATCAACCAACTCGATATAGTAAGAACAAAGCAACAACTATTGATCTGATTTTAACAAATAGTAATTTTATTTATGATCATGGAGTGTTAAATAGTTCTATGAGCGATCATTATCCAACTTATTGTGTCAAGAAAAAGAATAGGAATAGGAAAGATTATTATGTGACTCAGGGTAGGAGTTATCGACATCATAGTTATGAGAATTTACAATCATTCATGGCTGACAATAATCATTCTGATTTGATTGATAATAACCCAGAAACCCAATGGGACAAAAAAGTTGAGCTGTTGACTAAGTATCTTGACAAATACTGTCCAGTTAAGGATATAAAAGTCAGAAATGAAGATACACCATGGTTGACCTTAGAAATTCTGGAAGAAATTTCTGATAGAAATTATTTCTCACGCAATATTAAAAAACTAAGAAAAAAGCTTGACGATGAAATTGATCCTGATGAGTTAGCACATCTACACATGAGCTATCAGAACAATCTATCTTTGTTTAGGATAACAAAAAAGAGAATAAATAAAAAGATCAGAATGGCCAAGAACGATTACGTCAAATCAGTATTGGCTGATAATCAAAACGATTATAGAAAGTTTTGGAGAAATTTGAAAAATGTACTCGATCCTACTGCAGAGACGCATAAGAAAATCAACATCGAGGATGAGAATGGACAATTGATCGCTGATGATGCAAATTATATGAATAAGTACTATGCTGAGCTAGGTTCTGCTTTGCCTATCAAGGATAGGGTAGTAACTAGCAAAGAAATGCACGGGCCTTTACCATACCATAATTTAGATAAGTTAAACACAATTGATCTTGATGATTTGACTGAGTTGTTAAAGGATATTAGTATTTACAAACCATCAGCTCACTTAGCTATTTCTTCTGCAGTAATAAAACACTAGTACTACCTTCTTTTGGATGTTGAATATAATATATTCAACATCCAAAAGAAGGTAGTGTTTTATTACTGCAGAAGAAATAGCTAAGTGACCTGATGGTTTGTTCAACAACGCTAATATATTATATTAGCGTTGTTGAATGGCTGTATTACCAAGAGAATTTTTCCGGATGATTGGAAAATAGGCATTGTGTCACCCATTCCCAAACAAGGTAACCCTTTGCAGCTGACAAATTGGAGGCCTATTGTTATATTACCGATTTTAGGTAAAATATTAGAGAAAATCATCCATAAGCAACTATTGAATTATTTAGAATGCAATAATCTAATTGCAGAAAAACAATATGGTTTCCAACCAGGTAAATCTACAATGCAAGCGGTCATGACTTTGTCTAAATATGCTTATGAACATAAGGATAAAAATAAGATTGTAGGTTGCAACTTCATCGACATGTGTAAGGCTTTTAATATGGTAGGACATGTTAGATTGTTGCAGAAGTTACAATTAAGTGGAGTTACAGGACAAGCCTTGACTTGGTTCACCAACTATTTGTTAAATAGAAAGCAAAAAACAAAAGTAAATTCTTTATTCTCGACAGAATTATTGGTCCAAAATGGGGTACCCCAGGGATCGGTCCTAGGGCCTTTGCTTTTTATCTTTTATATAAATGATTTAGTGGATTACATACATAATGGCGAAGTCCTACTGTTTGCTGATGATGCAGTGGTATTTACTTCGCATAGAGATGCTGATATACTGAGAGAAAATCTCCAATCTGCATTTGAATCTGTTGACCAATGGAGTGAGTGAGTAATGGATGCTTTACGCCATTTCGACAACTAAGGTCATATTCATGGCGAAAACGGTTGTTATCAATGAAAAGATGGACTAAAAGTTGTCAATAGAACAACATGATATATGTACAAGATCTTATCCTAAGGATAAATAATGTTAATATACTAATCATATCAGTCCATACAGACCAGATGTTTTCAAGAATTGGATGATACGATCAGACTGTACAGTGTTAAAAAGTTCAGGTAGACCAGCTACCTGATAGAACTGTCTACGGATCTGTTCAAAATCTGGGCATTCCAAAAGGAGATGCTTGATAGTTAAAGGTTCATTACAGACAATACATTCTGGTGGGGGCTCACCCTTTAGAAGGAAAACATGTGTAAGTCTAGAATGACCGACTCAAATTCTGGTAAAAACAGTTTGATCTTTTCTAGTCTTTAAAAGATGAGGTTTCACCTCTTTGATGGTTGGGAAAATAGAATGCAGTTTGTTATTGGGGAACTGGTCCCATTCATTTTGCCATCTCTCATTGATGTATTGAACGATTCTCGGTTTAAAATCTATGTGAGGGATTGGAAAAGGAAGGACTGCTTTGTCCAACCCCTTTTTGGCCAATTTAAAGAATATCCAAATATTTGTCCTATATTTCTAAATATTTTCTAAACATTGTTTTTTAAAAAGAACTCGAGAGGGCCTACTCGATCTCCCTGCAGTTGAAACCGACTTCTCCAAGACTTCCACCGACTCCTTTGATAAAGATTTAAGTAATCCTACAGTACAGTATTTTTTGGTGGGTGTTCTGTTAATAATAGAATGCAATTAACCGTTATTCGGGTGTGTATAGGACAAAACAGGGTTGTATCGCGCATAGTGGTGTGTCGTGCATTTTTTTTATTATGAGCCCTTAGCTATAGTAACAAAAGTAAAATAACCAATGAAAACTAGGCCTATTGATTAGTAAAGTTGACTATGACGTTTGACCTGCATTATAATATTACTTTATAAGTTCCTTAGATACTTAGCAATGACAAAAATTGTATTTTTACATAATGAAAATGCATGATATAACCCTGTTTTAATATTTCTATAAATTCTAATCATTATTTTGTAGAATTTTATGAAATATATCCCTATGTGTTCGCACATCCCATTAACCTGTGCCTGAAGGTTTCAGTGAAAGCTATGAACTAATGTATGTGGACCTATACTTAAAATCCAACTAAGTCTGCCCTAATAGTGTTTTACCCCAATCAGGTGAATGACATTTTGTTTTAATATTAACATCTCATATTGGCAGGTCGTTCAAGAAGTTGTGTCCGGTTAAAATTATCCTGAATGGATATATTACTGATCGATCCATCCGAGTAACAACATTCGAGGTGGAACACGAAAACCACCCGGGCTCCTATAAGGCCTTCAAATCAGTGCCAGAGGTAAGATCTTTATTTGTAAAAAGTCCTTCTGTCTTTAATAAGTGGTACATGTGGATGATATTAGTAACCTATGAGAAAGTACCCAGGTCCTATATGGTTATGAATTAGAAGCAATTACATTTGATGATTTCTATTATATACTCCAAATTAGGTCGAATAGGGAGTGTGAATTAATTTGAATCATTTTTCAACCAAGAGATATAGGCCTACCCCTAATTTTTCAATATAACATAATGTATTATATCAACTTTATGGTTAAATGCTGCATTTTAGGCCTAAACCGCGTATTTATCACCCTATATAAAATAAAGACAGAATTATGGCAAAAGGAAAAGTTGGATATGGAGTTGATTTACATCGACATTATTAGGCCTATTGCACATAATGATTACCATTTTATTACATATGGTAGAGAGCCACGACAACTTTATCACGCAATTATACAAAATTTGCTTATAGTTTTTTCTAATATTAAGAAATTTTCATTTTATACAGGCAAAGCTTCCTTCTGGTTAATTATGTCTCAAAAGGGGATCTACCATTTTAATCAATAGTCCAAATTTCTTCCTTACAAATTGTATGGTAACAATGATATTTTTTTATCATTGTTACTATACAAAAGGAGAAACTTTCATACAAACATAGTTCCATAGTTTGTTGAAGTAAACTGTCACTTATAGGACCGATTCTTGAGGATAGTGGAGACAACTATTCCTCTTCTTATAATTTACTTTTTTTCCTCTCCTATAGAGACGTCTCGGCGACATGACTCCGGACCCTGTGCCGAGTAGATACCATGGTAAAAACCCATGTCAAGGCCAGCCAGGTCGCGGCTATCCCCAACAAGGAAGATGGATTGCTCCTGACAGCTAAGGACATCCACAATTAGTGCCACAACCTGGAAGTGTCGGACGAGCTGCGCTTCATGGCTGAAATTGGAGACATCTACAAGATGATCCAACCGCAATCGTCCACGTCATATTCAAGAAGGGTATGGAAGTCGATTAGGCCTACTTCCAGACCATTGAGATGCGGCGGAACTACCAACACTATCCGGAGGTCATCTCAGCCAACACCACCTATAAAGTCAACGACAAGGACATGCACCTTGTCACTCTCATGGTCATCGACAACGAGGGACATGGGAGGACAGTGGCACATGCCATCATCAATCGTGAGAAGGAGTACCTCATGTCTCGCATGATCACACTCTTCACCGAGTACAATGCCTTGGAGTGCGCGAAGACGGAGGCCGTGCTGGTGGATAAATCTTTTGTAGAAATAAAAGCCATACAAGCTGCCATGCCACTAGTCAAGATTCATTTGTATGTGTGGCATGCCATGCGCATGATGAAAGGCAACTTGCCCAAACTGTCCGAGACCCGACGGGAGAAGGTGGTAGAGTTGCTGGCCAACGTGACGTGCACCTACACGCGTGATATGTACGACCAAGCCCTGGAGGTTCTCTACTCCCAGCCAGACCTTCGGGCTTTCTGCAAGTATTTTGTCAAGAACTGGAATAAGTATGATCACAAGTGGGCGCAGTTCCAGCGCCGTGGAGTTCGACGTTTGAGCCCCACACTACGAACTATCTTGAGTCTTTCCATCAGAAGCTCAAGAAGTTTGTTACAGCCAACACAAGCATTCAACACCTCGTGCTCAAAGTTCTCGGCAAAGAAGTCCATAGTGGAGTACGAGAAGGCGCTTGCACACAGGGAGACCATGATGTGCAGTCTCCTCAAGAAAAATGTCCACCAGGTGAAGTACTTGGACAAGGAGTACAGCATCACTCTGGGCGTGGACCGGTACAACCGCACGTGCGGATTCTACCTGTGCAACAGAATCTTCTGTCAGCATGCATGGCTGTGCATGCTGGAGTACAACTACACCTTCCTCCGGGTGTGGGTGAAAAGGAGGTGGTACCGGGACATGAACTCTCAGTGCCTCGAGACACCATACTGAACGACATGAGAAACTATGACAGATCATGATGGTCAGTATTTAAAAAGCGTAATCTTTCTGATAGCAATAGGAGTGTTAGTGTGGTTTACTTTGTTTCCATTAGTTCTGTTAATTAGTTAGTGTCCACTTAGTTTAGACGAATATTTGCCCGTGAATCCCCCATAGTAGGAAAATTCATAGATCCTCAATAATTATTAAATGTTTACAACCATTATACAGTATGAAAAGTAGACTGAGAATAAAAATGTGACTTAATGAAAGAGTAATACAAGTTTTATGAAAAATGCACACATTTGCCCGATAAAGGCAGAATATTGAAATGTCACAAAATTTTGAAAGCTCACGCATATAAGATAATGGTTTATACTTTTACCCTTTAATTCCAAATTCTTTTCAATTCTAGGTTCTGAAGGAAATCGGCAGCCTGACTTCGGTGGCGTCCAACGGGGAGTACATCAACCGCATATCCATCTTTGACTGGCTGTACAACCTTTTCGTCAAGGGTGGCAGCATCAAGCTCCAAGAAATCCTCCAGGGTTGGCTGCCTACCAGGCTGAACAGGAGGGTAGTATGAGTAGCGACATCACTGTACCACCCATGGACCATCCGGATGCAAGTGCCAGTGGAGCCGACCGTCGGGAAGATACTGAGAAGGGTAGCGCAGGTAGGTGTATGGAATCATGAATTATTGCATGCATACTGATTTGAGACCACTGTGCAGATGTAGAGCAAAGGCCAGAAATGGAACGATCGCCACCTTGGTAATGAATTGAGCAATCTCTCGACTGTATAGATAATTGTTAAAAGTTATTAATCATTTACTTTTGTTATATATATATAAAGGTGTCATATAATGTCATAAAGTGTGACGTGTGTTATGTAGAATTCATTATTTCTGGATTTATATTAGCCACATGGTGATGGGGAATACATAATAAAGTAACAGAATATACCCATTTAAGGTAGCAACATGACTTTGCTGCAGCGGGAGGTGTTTTAGGAAGTCAGTTTGGGGTCGCCCACAACGTTTTTTTCGACAAATTTCGATTTTTGAATGTGGGACTTGAATGTAAAAATCCGCCAAAAAATAATACCTTTGTACATTGGATATATACTTGGCCTAAATATACTTGGTCAATACTTGGTCCGTACTTGGGCATCACTTGGGCAGTACTTGGGCCCCATTTTGGCCGTACTTGGCCTGTACTTGGTCCGGATGTACTAGGACTAGAATTATTCCAATAAAGTCCCCCACACCCCGTTTTAAAAAGTAATAGAGCAACCACTGCGGGGTTATACTCAAACCATACTATATGGGAACCAAATACACATAAAAATATTGTATGGGTACAATAATCATGTTTTAGAGGGGTATTATTACTTCCCAATCACGATTAGCTTTGTGCACCAGGAATGACTGTTTATACTCCTTTCAATTGAAGGTGACGAAGCTGACCCCGAAACCCCAAATCCAGGACTACAACCTGCCATTCCTAGCTCGGCTACCGGATCTCCCTTCACAGCACGACAACCCGCCACTCCTGGCTCTGCTGCCGGATCTCCCTTCCCAGCACAACAACCCGCCACTCCTGGCTCTGCCGCCGGTTCTCCCATGCCAGGACGACGACCAGCCACTCCAAGTTCTGCCGCCGGAACTCCCGACCCAGCACAACGACGAGCCACTCCTGGTTCTGCTTCAGGAACCCCCCAAGGAGCCCACAAACCATTCACTCCAGGTTCTACTGTCGGAACGCCCGGGGAGGGAGAGAGACCCTTCACACCAAAGGGAGCGAGTGCTGGGTGTTTTACGCCGTACCGACAGCCAGGGTCATTTTCATGGCGAAAACCAGTTGGGACGAATTCTGTCTTTGGTGACTGAAAGTATTAGATGAAGGTGACAGGGCGGGCAAACAGCAAGGGATCAAAACCCAGCGATCATTTTTGCTGTACCTCATCCCTTAGTGAACCAAGCACTGACCGGGAATTGAACCCGAGAACCACTTGGTCAGTGCAGGGTCCCCCCTATCGTCGCCTCATACAATCAGCAGGGGCTACTGAGGGCCTATTCTTACCCGGACCCCCCGGGGTTTCACACCAAAGGTGTTCAGCACACCTGCGAGTGGCTTTGAGCATGGAGGAGAAACTCTTCCTCCAAAAGTTCACCGTTCGTCAGTACGCCTCCTGCTCCACGCTTCACTCCCACCCAGGAGCAGAAAGAGCATGACTAAATGAGGAGCAGAACCAGTAAGGTCCTGTTCTCCAATGCTGACGGAAAGCCAATTCCCGATGGTACACCCTTTAAATTTCGACCCAAGCAGGTCCAGAAATTGCAGAAAAGGGGTCGAACAAAGCCCCTAACAAGGGCTGGTTGATGAAGAACCAGGAGGAGAACAATGGAAATAAGTACAAGAAACCAACACAGAAGCGACCTTGGGATAGGGATGACGCGTGAGAGCACCTACTAACCCAAAGAAGCCGTCTGATGCCGATTATCCTCACCCACAGCTACAACCAGGGCTAAGAGTTGCCGACCGTGGCTCAGTCAGTCCTGCCCAACCCCAACGACCCAGCATTTTCGTCCTGGTGCTGGTGAAATGGCCAGATCTGTCCGTGAAATCCGAGGAGAAATACTACCTTGGGGATTGTACTGTAACCAAGCAAAACTTCAAGACACTCCAGAACAAGGAGTGGTTGGGGGATCAGGTAAGGAAACTGAAACCCGTCTATAATTTATTTTTATTGTTTGTCTGACTAATTATTTGAACAAAGAACGAGCTGGGTTAAGCAATTTCATAACTTATATGCCGGTACTTGAATTTCTACAAAGGTTTCTATTTAAATCTAGTTTTACTTATTACAAACACGATTCGTAGAGTAAAAGAACATTGGTTTTACTGAGTTATGTCCCGGTTGTATTGTGGATCCCAAATATTTATATAGAGCAATGCCCTCTTTCTCATACCCTCAACCGGTGGGCCTAGATTAATAGACCCATTTTAAAGATGAAAAATACTGACGCTAATAACTGATTACAACTTGATATGATGAGACCCTGGCATACAATACTGACTCAATGGCCTTTCCTGTTGCAGCACATCCACGGTTTCCTATCGGTGCTCCAGCAAAACCCGAACACTGACACACCCAACAAACTAAAAGTCCTCTTGTGCTACAGCGCAAGCATGTGGCTCCAGGACAAGTACACCTGGCTGTATGAGAAGGTAATTACCATTTCTTGCATCTCAAACTTTGAGTGTAATGTTAACGTCATCTCAGTGGAGGCGAGGTACACTATGTGCTTATAAGTCTGGAGTGATTCTTCTTAATAGTGTATATTGAATTTTTTTTTTTTTAATAATCAGTTTGAATTTGAATTGTGATGTAATGTCCTGTCTTTAGTAGTAAGCCTAAATACACTAATGTCCTGTCTTTAGTAGTTAGCCTAAATTCACTATTTACACCAGCGTTATGGTCTGATTATACAGTTGATCTTGAGAAACGTGCAATTTATCTACCTAGGAACCCTTGGAGGAGTTCGAGTGGCTCATGACACCGATTTGCATGGACAGCCACTGGGTCCTACTTGCTGCAAATACAATCTCGTGGGAGGTGGTCCTAATGGACTCTTGCCCAAGGTTAGAGAGAAGGACGACTTGCATCTCACTCTGGAGGTATATCTCTTTTAATTCCTAGATTCTCTTTTTGTAGTTATATCGAAAAATAAATTGGTAGTACGGATTCTGCACATGTTGTTGAAAACTCTTGAATCTTATAATAGCAGCCAGTGTGTGTTTTCCCAATTCCGGCCATTTCCAACTTATTGTACATTGTAGCCGACAGGAGTGTTTATATTAGGTTGGTTTAAACGTCTTTTGCCACTTGTGCAAGCCATTGGATTTGCCGGCTGTTGTTAAATATTTTACGATATTAGATTTTTCGAAAGTTGACATAAAAATGGTTATCTGACCGGGTTTATTGTGTGTTGCAGGACTTTCTGGCATGTGCGGTGTGAGAAAATGGAGTTGGAGAACAGAGGGTGGGTAGATGCACACAAACCCAGTGGGCATCAAAATGATGGATGGAGCTGTGGAATCTTTGTATGCATGTTAAGTAATTATCGTTTTAACGTAGTCATTTCGTTTCCTCGAAGTAATTGGCAACAGCTGAGAGGAATTTGTTAGCTAAAAAAAACCAAATACATTGGAAAGACAGGAAGCCAAGAATAAATAAAGAAAATCTAGGTGGTAAAGAGGAATGAACATGGCACATATCATTGATAATGCAGTATTAAAATTTCCTTCAATCACGTACTGGTCAATTGTTCAAAGCCAAGTTAACTGGACTTTGTTTCAGTGCAGATTGTGTTTCGTGAATGCATTAATAATAATAATTGTTTTCTTTCAGAATGCAGTGGCCCTGGTTTGCGACATACAGCCGTCAATCTTCCAGCAGTGCCACGTGGACGGCTATGCCAAATACATCGCATGTGTAATGCATCGTGAGATGAAGCCCTACTATGGTCGGGCGTGTGACATGCTACTCTGCCTGCATGAGACATCCGCGCGACGGCATCCGATGGCCCAGTGTGCCAATTGCGACAGGCGCTGCCACTACCAATGCGCAGGGAGGAAGAGGGCCCCAGCCAAGTCGTGGAAATGCACAATGTGCGATTAGAAAAAGACATTGTGAACAAAGTGGTCCGTCCGTATATTGCTTTTGTGCTTTGAGTAGATCCGACACAATCCATTTCGCACTGGTTGGATGACAAAGGTTATGCAGTATTTGACGGTGACCTCATTAGCGGTCATTAAACTTTTTTGCCGAGAATTGGCGGTTATTGTAACGGCGATTGTTTGTTTGTTTGTTGGGGTAGTTTAACGTCCGGACAACCCTTATGGATTCTTTCCAGACTGCACAAGGTAATACTTTTCAGCTTATTTTACGCCACAAGGGCGGCGACTGAATATATGATATGGTTTAGGAGAAACCCGCCACCAGGTGCAATACCCTACTGGTTGCGAAGTGTGGCAAGGGGTCCTTAGTGTGCAATGTCCCATAGAAACTTGTAACAGCGAATACGAAATACTTTACAAACAGTGAGTGAGCTGAATTACCCGTGCCTATATATATACTTATTCTTGTCAGAGAAGTAGGACGCTTTGAGAATATTTAGGATTGATATATATAGCGTTGATTAACGGGTAATTTCTTGAATACGCCTACCATGTGACGTACTGACTTTGTACTTGTACTTAAATGCCTATTCGTGGAAAAGCCTTGAATTTTTTGTAGTGACGATTTTGACAAGGGCTGGCTGTTGGCTATTAACTTGAAGATTCATTAATTTACTCATTCTTAACAGTTATTCGCGTCCGAAATACCTATTCCGGTCAGACGCGTGTAACTTTTTATCTAATTTTGCCCTGAAGGGGTTGATTTCGAAAGTGAACACCAAGTACTGCAATACTTGTTAGATGGATGTAATACAGACCCCTCAATAGGGTTATGTCTGATTTATAGAGAATGCTTAAGCGATGTGATAGAGTGTGGAAGTTTGACTATATGTGTTGTGTATGTGAGTGAGTGAGTGAGTGAGTAATGGATGCTTTACGCTATTTCGACAACTAAGGTCATATTCATGGCGAAAACGGTTGTTATCAATGAAAAGATGGACTAAAAGTTGTCAATAGAACAACATGATATATGTACAAGATCTTATCCTAAGGATAAAAACATGTTAATATACGAATCATATCAGTCCATACAGACCAGCTGTTTTCAAAAAATGGATGATACGATCAGACTGTACAGTGTTAAAAAGATCAGGTAGACCAGCTACCTGATAGAACTGTCTACGTATCTGTTCAAAATCTGGGCATTCCAAAAGGAGATGCTTGATGGTTAAAGGTTGATTACAAACAATACATTCCGGATGGGGCTCACCCTTTAAAAGAAAAACATGTGTAAGTCTAGAATGACCAATTCTAATTCTGGTAAAAACAGTTTGATCTCTTCTAGATTTAAGAACATTCGGTTTAACATCTTTGATGGTTGGGAAAATAGAATGCAGTTTGTTATTGGGGAACTGGTCCCATTCATTTTGCCATCTCTCATTGATGTATTCAACGATTCTCGGTTTAAAATCTATGTGAGGAATTGGAAAAGGAAGGACTGCTTTGTCCAATCCCTTCTTGGCCGTTTGGTCAGCTAACTCATTACCATGAATGCCTACATGACCCGGTATCCAACAGAACTGAACATCAAATCTTGAGTTGGACAACTTTTGTAGCCAGAGAAGAATTCTCATAATGAGTGTATGTTCAGTTTTCAAAAACTGCAAAGCCTGAAGACAGGACTTTGAGTCGGTAAAAATGATAAAGTTCTTTTCCTCTGCCTGCTGAATGGCCTTCAAAGCAATAATAATGGCAACTGCTTCAGCTGTAAAAATAGAACTGAAGTCAGGTAGACGGGCAAAGTGTTTCTTACCGCAGCAGACAGACGCTGCTGCAGCACGTTTCCCATCCTTTGAACCATCAGTGAAAACAGGAGAATGATGAGGAAATTTGTTTCGAACTTCATGATACCGGGACACGTAATCCAATGGTTGAGTCAGTGACTTTTTGGATTTGGTGAGGTCAAAGTTGATATTAGGTGGTTTGAGTCTCCATGGAGGAATGACTGAAAAATGAGGCTGTTTCAAAACATCAAGATCCACAAAGGCATTTTCTATGTGAGGTTTCATACGAATGCCAAAAGGTTGGATGTAGTTTGGTCTGGCAGCATAGAGATGTTCGTTTTGGGGTTGAAATACGCACTTAAAGGCAGGATTAGAAGCATTGGTTTTTAACTTAATGATGAATTGAAGGGAAAGTTTTAATCTTCTATTGGTTAATGAAGATTCCCCCGCCTCAACATAGAGGCTTTGGACTGGCGATGTCCTAAAAGCACCCAATGCCAGCCGCAGCCCCTGATGATGGACAGAGTCTAGCTTCTTGATATATGATGCGCGTGCTGACCCATAGACCTGACAGCCATAATCGAGCTTTGATCTAATCAAAGCTCTATAAAGTTGTAACAAAATTTTGCTGTCAGAACCCCAAGTGGTGTTTGCCAGAACTTTAATGATATCCAGAGCCTTGTTACATTTTGTCCTTAGACTGTTAATATGCGGAATAAAGGACAACTTGTGATCAAAAACCAAACCTAAAAACTTGGTCTGTTCTACTACTTTGATTGGATCACCATCCATCTTCAACTCAGGGTCCAGATGGAGGGATCTCAACTGACAAAAGTGAACAGCCACTGTCTTTGCTTTGGAAAATTTGAAACCATTAACTATTGACCATTTGTGGATCTTGTTTAGATTTAATTGAATTTGCCTCTCTATGATGTTCATGTTTTTGCCCTTATAGCATATGAGGAAATCGTCAACATATAAACTGTCCTTTTGAAGACACTGAACAATACTATTGATTTTGATGCTAAACAGGGTCACAGATAAGATGCTTCCCTGAGGAACACCAAGTTCTTGATTGTGAATATCAGACAGAGTGGTGTCTAATCGCACCCTTAAGTGACGATTAGATAGAATATTTCTAATAAAAATGGGTAAACGGCCACGAAATCCCATGTTATATAAATCTTTCATAATACCATATTTCCATGTCGTGTCATATGCCTTTTCCAAATCAAAAAAGACTGACACGACATGTTGCTTTTGAATAAAGGCATCTCTGAATCAGAATCTGAATCAGCAAAACACTGTTAACAAAATGATTAGAAATGCTAAGTCAGACTATATTAAAACTCAATTACATGATCTTGCCCACGACCCAAAGAAATTTTGGGAACAAATTGTTAAAATAATAAATCCTAACACTAAGTCCAATATAACCCTGATAGACCCCCGCACTGGCAAATCAAAAAGTGACGTAGAAATGGCTGATGAAATAAATGATTATTTTGCAACAATAGGGGGTAAACTTGCTGCAAAAATAGATCCCCTAGCTAGAAACAAGGCAATTCAATTTGAAAATCACCTTCCCAACTTAAATAATCCTGATCTTCAGTTTTAAATTCAGCCATTTGAAATAGAGACTACCACTAAGTTAATAAATAACATAACAATTTTTACATCTAGTGGTACCAAGCTTGTCTCGAGTAGGATATGGAAAGTATTGTTACTGCGGCATATTATAAGTTCTTCTTTTTGAGGAGATTATGCGGGCCACATATACATATACCTCATGCACAAGGACAAAGTACCCAGAAATATATAGTGCGTTTAAGACCCTTAAAAACATGTAGGAGTTTTTTCAAAAGTGTTGTATAGTTTATTAGTTGGGCATTGTTTGTTTCGCATGAATATTAATGTGGAAAGAGATTCGAAGATGGATATATAAATTCAGCAGACTATACATGTACAGTAAAACTTTCCGTGTTCCGTAATTCAGTACCGATGAAATAAATATGGAAATGTTGCAATTGTGAGTTTATTGGCGTATTTTCCTGCAAGTGCCCATGCAATAAATTACAAATTAACAGTGGTAAAACTGATCTAAGACCCAGTTGACCCGATTTGAAAATAAGGTTATTTATTGTCTGAAAAATAAATCATGCATATCTAAAGAACAATCCTGAGTTTGGCTTTACGTCGGCTGAAAGCTTTTTCAGATCGTCGAAAATTTCGGTATCCTATCTCAGTACGGTCGTGTTTTTCTTGTCTAAAAATGAGTTTTAAATGGTTTTATTTAATAAATGTCATGATTTTCCGTTGAAAAGACGTTGTCCTTCAGTTGTTACAGAAACATGCGCCATACTCTACAGTACTATACCCCTTTCAAGTAGAAACTGGAAAAGGAGAAAGCCGAGGGTGGGACTTCATATGAGGAGTCCCATTGCACAGATGGATTTCCAAAACATTTTGTTCACACTTTTTGTCAGAACTTGTAAAGGAAAGGGGGGGTTGGAAAGCAGTAAAGTGTGGACCTTTCCATTTTTTCTTGCTAACTTTAGGGGCGTCTACATGACATTTTGGAAAGGGAGGTGGACATTATTAGAAAATAAAACTAAAATGTGGAACTTTTCCATACTTTCCTACAAATTGAGGGGGTTCTACATAACATTTTGGAAGATCAGGTGCCCTTTGCTTGGAAAGAGCGACTACCTATGAGCATAAGAGGCACTGGTCCATGATCAGAGGGCAGGAGATATAGACTGCTTACCATTTAAAGTTTTATAAGAGGCACAGTGCTCCCATGAAAGCACTTTGCACACACTGAGCGTGAGTAAAGGCGTACCAGTCTAACTTGCGCTAACCGCTGCGCACAGTAGGAAAAGTTACATAAATGCCCAAAAAACATAGCTGAGCTTGGCTAAAACTTTGCACGTGTTGAGAGAAGGGAGCACTGTGCTTTATTGGCGTGATGGGACTGTGCATTTGGGGCGTGAATTAGGTTTATGCAATACGGGACAGGGGTACAAAATAAGGTTATTACCAAACAGTGCGTTGGTCATACTATGACTATTTCATGATTTTGGCGAAGAAAGACTGGCATGGACTGTGCCCGACTTACATAATGTGCTGTTGCACAGCAAATATTGAAAACGACACAAGGCTCAGTTTTTCCTGTGACTCTCAGGTTTATACAACTACTTAATTTATCTGTCAACACAAGCTGTTTCCCTGATAGCTGGAAGGTAGCCACTGTAGTCCCTATTCCTAAGGCACCAACCCTAAATGGACCAGGAGACTTTAGGCCGATCTTGCTCATACCACTACCTGGGAAGCTGCTTGAACAACTTATCTATAAGCAACTTACCATGTACTTGGACATGCAGGGAGTGATAACTAAACACCAGTATGGCTTTCGTGCAGGATATTCTACCCAAGAAGCTATCCTGGATCATCTGTCATCGTAAAAGTGACCATGTTGATCGAGTGACAGTCCGAGTTGAAGCGCTCCCTAAAAAATCCGTAAAATTATTGAGGTAGGACTTTTCTATTCGAAAAAAAACACAACCAACAATTTATTATTGATCCTGCTTAGCTGTTTTACTGCTATTACTGTATACACAGATTCGTCCTTGGTGGCTGAAATAATCGGTTTAGACGCAATGGCGGCTCAAAATAATGCATCTATGAAAAAAGTTTGGGCGCCTCCGCGAAGTGTACCGAATATACCCGATCCCCACCGATTTCAAACTTCGACGAAGGCGAGCTGTAAAATCTAGAAGGCGGCGATGAAGGTGGTGCTAGTGACAAGGAGATAAGCCTGGCTGACCTCTACAAAGTCAACTTGTCCATGAAGAGAGAGTTGTATGATAGGATTGACAAGGTAAGCCTGGCTATTGACACTCACAAGCAAGCTGAAACTAAAGAGCTAGACAAAGTCAAAGTACAATTGACAACTCAGGAAGACCAGATTCGATTGTTGACAGCAAGGGTTGAGGCCTGTGAGGCTGTAATATCATACCAAAGAGTTCAGATTGCAGAAAATAGGAAAGAGTTAGGTAACCTAATTGCAGATAAAAAAAAGGCACAACCTAATCTTTTTTGGTGTAAAAGAGAGTGACACTCAAGCCCCCAGGGCCATAATCAAAGAGCTTTTCGAGGACATAGATCTCCCAGGGGGCATCAATGCTGCGGACACAGTATACAGAGTAGGCTCTAAGGGCAAAGGTCAGGGCCCTCGGCCAATTTACTGCGAACTGTCAAAATCACACGACAAAGGGGAAATCTACAAAAGGCTTCAGAAGTTAAAAGACAAACCTAGGTGGGCTAAGGTCTCAGTGTCAGATGATCTCTCCCCTGAAGAGGGCAGAAAGCGACAGAACCTGAGAGATATCTGTAATTTGGCCAAGAAACAGAATATTCCTTCCAAGGTCAGTGGGTCAGCACTGGTAATTGAGGGAAAGAGGTTCAACTATAGGGAAATTGGCAACCTTCCGCATGGGCTAACACTTAGTGACGCGAAGCAGGTCCCCTGCAAAGGGGGTATCGCATACCAAGGACCAGATGCTTACATGTCTAATATGAGTCACTCAAAATTCACTTGTGATGAAAAAACCTTCTCATCTGTAGAACAAGCCTTAGGATTTACCAAAGCCATGGTTTGTAACCAACTAGGCTTCGCCAGTGAGATCTTAGCTACTGATGATCCCTACAAAATCAAGGCCCAATCAAAACAAATTCCAAGTACCAAAGAGTGGCTAGATATGGAAGAGCAGACCCTACTTGAAATCAATGTCGAAAAATATAAGCAAAATGATGTATTAGCTCATGCTCTCCTTGCCACAGGTGACAAGAAACTGTTCGAGGCAACTCGCGACAAACGGCTGCAGACAACCTCTCTCACAAACCAAGTACATTGATGAGACCTCACCGGGCGAAAACACTGGGGGAAAGATCCTCATGCAGAGACGCAAGATCATCAAGGAATTTTACTAAGCTAAGTGCCGACAATGAGAACCAAAGTAGCTATAGTCACTGATCAAAGGTGCACCGAACTACAACAAGCGTTTGACAAACTAGATCCTACTATGAACAATTCCATTGCTTACTCAGTATTTTGCTTCCCCAACACACAAATGGATGAAATCCTTCAATATTGTAATGTAGCATTTAAAAAGGACAATTATGCCTTAACTGTTGTACTTCTTGGACTTTTTGACCTCCTACATATCAACTCACATGGTATTATTTACCCTGTCTTTAATGAGGTTGGTTCGGCAGTGGACACTATAACCGATAGAGTAACCAACTTTAGAATTCGAAATAACCTTTGTAATCTGTGTCGTCCAGTTGTACTGAGCCATATTCTAGGAGCTGACATCAACCGATTCTCGACCGAACATCACATGCTCCAGGGGGTCCTCGTTAACCTCCGTCCGGGCCGGGAGCCCACCAGAGGCCGGCCGCCGCCGCCGCCCCCGCCTCCGGGCTTCTCGGTTCGTAGCCCACGAGCGGTCGTGGGCCCCGAATTTTCCCCGGCCTCCTCCCGAAGTCGTTGCTTCCTGGCCCCACATAAGAATTAGGGACGGAGCCTCACTTGGCACTCCGCCTCACCCGGGCCTCCCAAGGGGCTGGTGTCTCGGCTCGAAAGCCTCTCGGCACTTTCCGTGCACATCAATCAGCTGTCGCTCCGACGACATGGCGGAGAGCTCGTGCACGCTCGTGCACGATCTCACCTGCCTTTGGGAGATGCGCCCATCTGGATGTGGACGGATCTCCCGGTCGTCAGGCTAAGCCTCAATTGCTCGCAGTGTGGTGGCTGCTCAAACAAATTACGGCACCCGGACCGAGACATAGGTCGTCTATGAAGGATTTGGCGCCTCCACGTCGCATGGGGTGGGTGTTTTTACAGCCTTGCCTGTCGCGCCGAGTCGTCGCCAGGAAAAGGGTAGCTGTTGCTGTGGCTCTGCCACCGCGGCCGCCGAAGACGGTCGGCCCGCGAGTATCGCTGCCTCCCGAGGCGGAGGCGCTGAAGAAATCGTCGCATGTCTGGGCGGGATTCCGGCTTAGAGGCGTTCAGCCGTAATCCCCCGGCACATGAACCAAATGTCCGAACCTGCGGTTCCTCTCGTACTGAGCAGGATTACCAGTGCAACGACAAGTCATCAGTAGGGTAAAACCTACCTGTCTCACGACGGTCTAAACCCAGCTCACGTTCCGACTGCCTTCTCACCAGGGTTTCGGCCCGTGGTGAACGAAGTCGAAAGACAGGCTTTCGACTCTTTTCACCAGGGGCCTATTTCACGTCTGCAGACTTCGTTTTCCTCACTCTGGCCGACTATACTGTCGTGCTGCTCTAGTTCGGTTCGGTAGTACTCTAGGGGGCTGTACTGCCCTTCCATATACTCTATATATTTCACAAAAAACCAGACACCCAACTCTATTTTAAAAAGTTTATTGAATCACAAGTCAACGCATAATGTGTTCAGCACCTCATCAATATATGTTTTTTCCCTCTAGGGGTACACACTCAAGTACACTGTTTCAGAGAATTTGTCATTGAAATACCACTACCCTTCACCCGCGGCGGTCACCCCTTTTGAGCCCTTTTCGTCACTAAAATCAAACCCATACTTCAACCTGACGTCGGCCGGAGTCGTGCTGGGACTCGAATCGAAGCCCAGACTCTCCCCTTCGAAACGCTGTATCGTTTGAGTCGATGCGACTTGCGGATCCAGAGATATTAGCGATGCGGCTCCGTCCATAAGCGGCCTTTTCATCACTTTCTGTGCACGCACGAGGGGTATGGACGGAGCCGCAACGAGCACAGCGCCTCAACCGCTCGACCGACAGAGGTGATCTTGAGCTCGAATCGAAGCTCATGACCTCCCCTACGAGGCGGACTAGCAGTAGAGTGTCGGGGATTCCAATTTAAGGAGACACAGCGCGCAGAAATACGTTTCTTTGCTTTTTCGTCACTGAAATGAAGGCCACGCTTCATCCCGACGTCCGCCGGAGTCGTGCCGGGACTCGCATCGAAGCCCAGACCCTCCCCTTCGAAACGCTGTCTCGTTTGAGTCGATGCGACTTGCGGATCCAGAGATATTAGCGATGCGGCTCCGTCCATCAGCCCTTTTCATCACTTTCTGTGCACGCACGAGGGGTATGGACGGAGCCGCAACGAGCACAGCGCCTCAACCGCTCGACCGACAGAGGTGATCTTGAGCTCGAATCGAAGCTCATGACCTCCCCTACGAGGCGGACTAGCAGTAGAGTGTCGGGGATTCCAATTTAAGGAGACACAGCGCGCAGAAATACGTTTCTTTGCTTTTTCGTCACTGAAATGAAGGCCACGCTTCATCCCGACGTCCGCCGGAGTCGTGCCGGGACTCGCATCGAAGCCCAGACTCTCCCCTTCGAAACGCTGTCTCGTTTGAGTCGATGCGACTTGCGGATCCAGAGATATTAGCGATGCGGCTCCGTCCATCAGCCCTTTTCATCACTTTCTGTGCACGCACGAGGGGTATGGACGGAGCCGCAACGAGCACAGCGCCTCAACCGCTCGACCGACAGAGGTGATCTTGAGCTCGAATCGAAGCTCATGACCTCCCCTACGAGGCGGACTAGCAGTAGAGTGTCGGGGATTCCAATTTAAGGAGACACAGCGCGCAGAAATACGTTTCTTTGCTTTTTCGTCACTGAAATGAAGGCCACGCTTCATCCCGACGTCCGCCGGAGTCGTGCCGGGACTCGCATCGAAGCCCAGACTCTCCCCTTCGAAACGCTGTCTCGTTTGAGTCGATGCGACTTGCGGATCCAGAGATATTAGCGATGCGGCTCCGTCCATCAGCCCTTTTCATCACTTTCTGTGCACGCACGAGGGGTATGGACGGAGCCGCAACGAGCACAGCGCCTCAACCGCTCGACCGACAGAGGTGATCTTGAGCTCGAATCGAAGCTCATGACCTCCCCTACGAGGCGGACTAGCAGTAGAGTGTCGGGGATTCCAATTTAAGGAGACACAGCGCGCAGAAATACGTTTCTTTGCTTTTTCGTCACTGAAATGAAGGCCACGCTTCATCCCGACGTCCGCCGGAGTCGTGCCGGGACTCGCATCGAAGCCCAGACCCTCCCCTTCGAAACGCTGTCTCGTTTGAGTCGATGCGACTTGCGGATCCAGAGATATTAGCGATGCGGCTCCGTCCATCAGCCCTTTTCATCACTTTCTGTGCACGCACGAGGGGTATGGACGGAGCCGCAACGAGCACAGCGCCTCAACCGCTCGACCGACAGAGGTGATCTTGAGCTCGAATCGAAGCTCATGACCTCCTCTACGAGGCGGACTAGCAGTAGAGTGTCGGGGATTCCAATTTAAGGAGACACAGCGCGCAGAAATACGTTTTTTAGCACCCTACCAACATATGTTTTTTCCCCTCTAGGGGTACACACTCAAGTACACTGTTTCAGAGAATTTGTCATTGAGATACAACTACCCATCACCCGCGGCGGTCACCAGGCTCTTCGCTCGGGTCACTGTGACCCATGACTTCAAATATTGAAATTGACATCGAAATTGTTTTCCCTCTAGGGGTACGTAGTGAATCACACTAACTGTTCTTAATAGCATTTAATTTAACTCTTATGAGGCCCCTCAGTTTTGAGGCCAACTGCCTGCCCGTGTATTTGTCGTTCAGGTACCAATACCCCTGTCCAGCGTCCGTCACCATCTTCTGCACTTCCTTCGCCACAACGCCTTTGTCGTATTGTTCGGGGGTCCGTCCCTCCAAGAACTGGGATGCGCAGTACCTGAAGTCCGTCACTTCATTCTCTGACCAGACACGCAGTGGCGCACCCTGCAACAACAAACCGACACGGTTAGACTAGAGACCGTACTGACAGTCAGGTGTTCTCTTCACAAATAACTTTTCACTGGTATTGAGCTACTTCTGGACAGACCTTAACAAAGCAAACAATTCGGTACAATCACCCACCTTGCGTCCCTTGCGCCGCGTCCTCCTCAGAGTACGGCGGTCCTCCCACTGCTCCTCTTCCACCTTTCCTCCCTTGTGCCGCGTCCTCCGGAGAGTACGGCGGTCCTCCCACTCCTCCGACTCCGACGACGACGACGAAGTCGTGTGGCGATCGGGTTCGGAACCCTGCAACAACAAACCGACGCGGTTAGACTAGAGACCGTACTGAGAGTCGGATATTCTCTTCACAAATAATTTTTCGCTAGTATTGAGCTGCTTCTGGATAGACCTTGACAAAGCAAACAATGCACCAACCTGGCCTTCCTTGTGCTGCCGCGTCTTCCTAGACGGTGGCTGCTCACGGGCAAGGCGGGCGCTGCTGGAGGTAGCCTCCTCGTCCTCCTCCTCCTCGGAAGTCGCGGGATCGCGGGCAGGCGTAGGCTTCGCGGCTGGACGGCTGGTCTTGTGGAGGTGCTTCGCCCCCTTCTTATCCCCAGGCTTCTGGGAAGGCGGTCGGGCCTCCTCGTCTTCGTCGGTGTCGCCCTGTGAACGACACAGAAGAAAGATTGTCAGTAACGCGGCAGGACTTAACCTGTCAGTACTCGTACCTCTGTAGCCAATTAACCGTTTTCCCCATCAACGTAACCTTCGAGTAGCAAGACGGTCCCTATTACAAACCGTGCCTATCTTATTCTGCTGTTAATTTACTAATGCAAAAGAGTTTGAACTCACGTCTCGGAGCTGGTTCTGCTTCCAGCCTTCCCAGATGGAGAGGATCATCAGGTTGCTTCGCGCTGCCTTGGACACGCCCGAGAGGTCGTATGTCCGGCGAGCGGTGGTGGCGGTGTGATCCTGTTGTCTGTGGGCGGCGTCAACCTCCTCTTGCGTGAAGAATGTGGATTCCTCTAGGTAGGTGGTGATGGACTTGCGCAGGAGCCTGGTGTTGACCGGCCCCCCGTACTTTTCCTCTCGAGAGGACTGGTACGCGTTCCAGCCGTGTTGCAGGTACGTGTTGACAACTCGGGAGTCCATCGGTTTGCCCTGCAGAGTCACCAGGAGCCATCCGTGGTCCTCCTGCTCCCCCAAACGCGCCGGCCTTACGCATGCCCTGTACCCCTCGAGGGAATGGTAAGCGGCGGTCGACAAGACCACCTTCGCCGTGCCCATGGAGGCCGCCGTCTTGTGGCTTTTCACCGTCATGACGTACTGGCCGCAGTCGGTCTGCTCCGCTTCCTCCAGGTCCTTCACGCGAATGTTGCCGATGGCACCCGCCCTTTTGCCGAACACCGCCATGAGCTGCAACAGAAGATTCATAACTGAGAACATGCCAAGATTCCCGGGCCCCGTTCTGCAGGCAGACGTCAGCGCGTTGCTCTGTGCTGTGAACCGGCCCCCGTCGCAATTCAAGCTCCAGTGGCGTATATTAAAGTTGTTGCACCTCAGAGCCTTTCGCCTGTATTCAAAAATTGGATGGGTAAGTGAAGAGGAGAAAACAGTACGACCGAGAACAATAGCTAATACATGCTGACAATGTCCGAACTACACTGAAGACTCGTGAATGCATGGGTCACCCCTTTAAAGTGTGGAGGGTAAGTGAAGAGCAGAAAACGGTACGACCGAGAATAATAAACAGGTTCTCACCGTGATGAGGGTCCCGACGACGAGCTTGTACCGCTCGTCCTCCAGCCCGTCCGCGTCGGCCTGCTCCTCCCACATCCCCGCCAGGTCGGACATCACTTTCTCCAGGATGGGGGAGTGGAGGTAGCCCCTTATCACCTCCTTGGGTATGAGCAGCTTACGGTCCTGGTCGAGCCTCTTCACCGACTCTCTTCCCGCGTGCTTCGACACGGACGTGAGGGAGTTGCCCTGCGCGGTGAAGCACTTGTCCTTCACGGCGGTCCACCATTCCCCTCCCAGCCTGGTGCTAATGTTCAGAAATTTGAAAAACTTGTAGATTGCTTTCAGATAGTTCTTTACGGTCCCCCACCTGACCTTCTTCTCCTGCCTCAGCAGGCGGACTACTTCGCCCTTCCCCCCCTCGTCCCTGCCCAACTCTTGGAGGCACGCCATGTCGCGGGGAAGGAAAGGGTCGCTGCCCATGGTCAGCTGGAGTATGCAGACCAAGTTGCGGACTTCTTTGTGCCGGGTTTCTTCGAGCGCCTTGGCCTCCTTCTCTGGCGTCTCTTCGTCGATGTGCATGCCGCCCTCCACGCCCGACAGGTACTTTTCGAACATCTCCCCGACCGTGTCGGCCGTGACCTCGTCCCCTACGGGCTCCTTGACGGGGGAGGCCTGGTTCTTTATCTTGTCGAACTGGGCCCTTGCCTGCTCCAAGGTGAGACCGTGTTTCACCCTGAAGTGGTACTCGTTGATCCTCGCTATGGGCCGGCGAGAGGTGCAGCCCTCTATGTTGCAACGGTACTTCTTCACCTCGGGTCCGGCGGGCCTTTTCCGAGACGTGCCGGCCGCTCGCTCCAGCATGGTTTCGGACTTGGCCAAAGCCCTCTCGAGCTCCGCGAGGTCCTCGGGAGTAGGCTGCAATGAAACGTTATAGCGTGCAAGTACCAAGCAAGAAACAGTCAAACCAGTTCTCGAGATCGACAGTAGTGTAAATACGGTTCTGTTATCAATGAATAGACGATTACCATTCCATGCATAGCATTTACTGTCTCGACTGCATTCACACTTACGTTTGGACAACACTTGGGAAAGTGCCTGTTCCTCAACTGGGTCTTGTAGTGGTTGCACTTGGGGCACAGGTAACGGGCACTCTTGAACCGCTTCGCCGTTCGCCTACCCCTGTGCCTGTAGGTGTACTTCACCGCCTGCCCCGTAGGTGAACCGTCCTCCTGAAATGATAGCGGAAGACGGTCAGAGTGGAAAGCTCTCCCCGCGTTTTGCCTGCAAGAGAAGTTCACTGTGACACGATGTAGTTTTCATTTTTTCGAGCAACGAACTTAACATCACCTTGTGGCGGTCTTCGGCTGGGACCTCCGCTTCCGCCGGGCCGACGTCGGCCCCCGTGTCGTAGTCTTCGTCCCTGCGGGGAGTCGAAGCCACGGGTCGATTGCGAACGGCCCCTTGGTCGCCGCCTGCTTCGTCACTGCTCCCGTCCTCGCTGCTCGGTCCCGGTCGGTAGCCCTGGCTGGAGCTTTCGTCGGTCCAGCTTTCCGCGAAGAGGTCGACGTACGTGACTTGCGCCTTGGCCGGTCTGGAAGGGGTCGACCGCCTGTCGCCTTCGGAGCCACCGCCGCCTCCGAACTCGTCGACGACTTCTTCCTCCCGCTCCGCCAGCAGCCTCTGCCGCATCCTGCCGCCCACAGTCTAGCAGTGGAAGAAAAGAAAGTAATCACATCATTATGCCGGTCATACTACGAACTCGGGACTGTCTCTGCTTAAATTCCGACAAACACTGAGCCTACTTCGGGACTGTCTCTGCTTAAATTCCGACAAACACTGACTGCCTCTTCCACCTTCACACGAGCATGCTTACCGTTTCCGGCCCTCTTGCGTGTCTGCGAGGCGAGGGGTTGCGAGGGGTCGCTGGGGCCGCGAGCTTGCGACGAGCACGCCGAACGTCTGACGGCCTCCTTCTCCTCATCGCACTGGAAGGCCTGGCGTCCCTGCCCATCTTGCGTCTCGATCACTCGTTCTGAAAACGGAAAGAAATTCACGTGACCATCATTCAGAATAAACAAGGGAAATCTTACCAGCCGGTTCTACGCCACAAGGGCCAGTACGGATGCCCTTCCTAGTTCTGTGGGGGCTGACCCCCCTCTGAAAAAGTCGTAGATCCGTACTGTAGGAGAAACCCGCCAACGGGCAAGGGGTCTTTATTGTGCAGAGTTCCATAGAAAGAACACCACACACCCGGCCTTTTGATGACCCTGTTGGGAGCACAGGGTACTGAGGGAACATTCTGTTCAGGGAGCTCCAACTCGTGACATGCAACGGAAACAGTAAACGTGATTCTAGTGAGCTTACCTCGTCGTGCTTCGCCCCCGTCTTGGCTGGTCTGGAAGGGGTCGACCGCCTGTCCCCTGAGGAGCTACCTCCACCTCGCCGTTCAGCTCTCTTCTGGATCCGTGCCGTAGGAGAAACCAGCCGACGGACGGAAGGGGTCTTTATTGTGCAGAACGCCACACACCCTGCCGTTTGATGACCCTGTCGGGAGCACAGGGTTCCCCTTTCAGTCGCCTTCTACGACAAGCAGGGGTTACTGAGGGAACATTCTGTTCAGGGAGCTCCGACTGGAGCCACCACCCCGGTCCCCCACGGGGGAGGGAAACGTTTCTAGCTGAGAGAGGGTCTTCCGAGTCCGTCTGTCGACGCCGAGTCGGGCCCTGTCCTGGTCTTTCGTCTCCGACGCCACCTCCCTCATATAAGGGAGACGCAGTGAGGTTTTCTGACCCGCGTCACGACCCCCCGCCCTCCCCCCTCCAGACCCCGAGGGAGGCAGTCCGCAGCCCTGAGCCACGGGCCCTGGAGGGTCCTCATATAAGGGAGACGCAGTGAGAGTTTCTGACCCGCGTCACGACCCCCCGCCCTGCCCCGCGGCAGGCCGGAGCCTGCGTCGAGCGTCGGCGGTCTCGCCGCGACCTCGAAAGTGGCCGAAATCCTGTGTCTGAGCCCCGAACCCTGCACCGGCAGAGAGCTGCGGCTGTGGACACGAGCACCGCGCGTCCTACGGGGCTGATCTTGGGCTAGAATCGAAGCCCAGACTCTCCCCTTCGAAACGCTGTCTCGTTTGAGTCGATTCGTCGAGCGGATCCGGAGATATGAGCGACGGGGCCCCGTCCAGAAGGGGCCTGGACGGAGCCGCTTTGGCGAAAGCGCCCCCTAGGAGCGCCCGTAGCCGCTACCTTCAGCCCGACAAAAAGATGCGGCAGGGCGAGCAGGCCCCCGAGGTGAAGTTTCAGGCCCGTCGGGCTAGGAGGAGACGCCTGAGAGGACGAAAACCGGAAATTTCGGACTTAGAAATTTTTCGACTGAAACCGCCGCCGTCCTCTGGCTTGGTTTAGCGATCCTGACGGACGCGTAGCCGCTACCATCCTGACAAAGTGAGTTTGGCCCGTCGCCGCTACCGTCCCGCACGAGCCGCAACGAGCACCGGGGCAAAACGGCCTGAGGGGCCGAAAACCCAAAAAATGTTGGACTTAGAAATTTTTCCAGTGAAACCGCCGCCGTCCTCTGGCTTGGTTTAGCGATCGAGTGAGACGGCCGCCGTCCTCTGGCTTGGTTTAGCGTTTCGCACTTTCTGTGCACGCACGGGCGGGGAAATGAGCACCGCGCCTCGACCGCTCGTCCCACGGAGGTGATCTTGGGCTCGAATCGAAGCCCAGGACCTGCTCTACAAGATGCACTCGACGGGGAACCCCAGCGATTCTCCGCTCTCGAGCTACGGGCCACGGAAGGCCGTTTTTAGCCCTTTTCGTCGCTTAAATGAGAGCCCCGCACCGACCGGACGTCCGGCGGAGGCGTGCCGGGGCTCGAATCGAAGCCCACACTCTCCCCTTCGAAACGCTGTCTCGTTTGAGTCGATTCGACGAGCGGATCCGGAGATATGAGCGACGGGGCCCCGTCCAGAAGGGGCCTGGACGGAGCCGCTTTGGCGAAAGCGCCCCCTAGGAGCGCCCGTAGCCGCTACCTTCAGCCCGACAAAAAGATGCGGCAGGGCGAGCAGGCCCCCGAGGTGAAGTTTCAGGCCCGTCGGGCTAGGAGGAGACGCCTGAGAGGACGAAAACCGGAAATTTCGGACTTAGAAATTTTTCGACTGAAACCGCCGCCGTCCTCTGGCTTGGTTTAGCGATCCTGACGGACGCGTAGCCGCTACCATCCTGACAAAGTGAGTTTGGCCCGTCGCCGCTACCGTCCCGCACGAGCCGCAACGAGCACCGGGGCAAAACGGCCTGAGGTGCCGAAAACCCAAAAAATGTTGGACTTAGAAATTTTTCCAGTGAAACCGCCGCCGTCCTCTGGCTTGGTTTAGCGATCGAGTGAGACGGCCGCCGTCCTCTGGCTTGGTTTAGCGTTTCGCACTTTCTGTGCACGCACGGGCGGGGAAATGAGCACCGCGCCTCGACCGCTCGTCCCACGGAGGTGATCTTGGGCTCGAATCGAAGCCCAGGACCTGCTCTACAAGATGCACTCGACGGGGAACCCCAGCGATTCTCCGCTCTCGAGCTACGGGCCACGGAAGGCCGTTTTTAGCCCTTTTCGTCGCTTAAATGAGAGCCCCGCACCGACCGGACGTCCGGCGGAGGCGTGCCGGGGCTCGAATCGAAGCCCACACTCTCCCCTTCGAAACGCTGTCTCGTTTGAGTCGATTCGACGAGCGGATCCGGAGATATGAGCGACGGGGCCCCGTCCAGAAGGGGCCTGGACGGAGCCGCTTTGGTGAAAGCGCCCCCTAGGAGCGCCCGTAGCCGCTACCTTCAGCCCGACAAAAAGATGCGGCAGGGCGAGCAGGCCCCCGAGGCGAAGTTTCAGGCCCGTCGGGCTAGGAGGAGACGCCTGAGAGGACGAAAACCGGAAATTTCGGACTTAGAAATTTTTCGACTGAAACCGCCGCCGTCCTCTGGCTTGGTTTAGCGATCCTGACGGACGCGTAGCCGCTACCATCCTGACAAAGTGAGTTTGGCCCGTCGCCGCTACCGTCCCGCACGAGCCGCAACGAGCACCGGGGCAAAACGGCCTGAGGGGCCGAAAACCCAAAAAATGTTGGACAGAAATTTTTCCAGTGAAACCGCCGCCGTCCTCTGGCTTGGTTTAGCGAGCGAGTGAAACCGCCGCCGTCCTCTGGCTTGGTTTAGCGATCCTGACGGACGCGTAGCCGCTACCATCCCGACAAAGTGAGTTTGGCCCGTCGCCGCTACCGTCTCGCACGAGGGGAATTTTTCGACTGAAACCGCCGCCGTCCTCTGGCTTGGTTTAGCGATCCTGACGGACGCGTAGCCGCTGCCATCCTGACAGAAAGCGAGTTTGGCCCGTAGCCGCTACCATCAGGCCAAAGGACGGCCGCAACGAGCACCGCGCCTCGACCGCTCGTCCTACGGAGGTGATCTCGGGCTCGAATCGAAGCTCAGGACCTGCCCTACGAGGTGGTCTACAGACGGAGTCTCGGGGATCCCCGGTTAAGGAGACTCGGGCCCCTGACGGGCTATCGTGGGGTAAAGCGCACATAAGAATTAGGGACGGAGCTAACATCTCTGGATCCGTCGATCGCAGGGACTCCGTTCGAAGTTCGCCTCGTAGGTCGTGAGCTGAGCTTCGATTCGAGCCCCAGATCAGCCCCGTGGGAGGCCCGGGTGAGGAGCAGTGCTGAATGCGGCTCCGTCCACGCCCCTTGTGGACGGAGCCGCAGCGCAAATATCTCTGGATCCGCAAGTCGCGTCGACTCAAACCAGGCAGCGTTTCGAAGGGGAGAGTCTGGGCTTCGATTCGAGTCCCAGCACGACTCCGGCGGACGTCCGGTCGAAGCGTGGCAGAGGGTAGCAGGGCCAAAGACTGGCAGCAGCCTCTCGGCACTTTCTGTGCACGCACGGAGCAGTGGGTGGCAGGGACAAAGACCAGAGACTGGCAGCAGCCTCTCGGCACTTTCTGTGCACGCACGGAGCAGTGGGTAGCAGGCAGGCAGTCGGGGCCAAAGCCGCCGAGGGGAGGAGGAGCAGGGACGGATGTACAACGACATCAAACAGCTGTCGCTCCGACGACATGGCGGAGAGCTCGTGCACGCTCGTGCACTGCTCACCTGCCTTTGGGAGATGTGCCCATCTGAATGTGGACGAATCTCCCGGTCATCAGGCTAAGCATAAATTCCTCCCAGTCTGCCTCTGGGCTTATTGAAGCACTTTCTGTGCACGCACGGAGCACGAACGGACGCTGGCGGGTACTTTGCAAATTCAACTTCATCTGAGTGAAATTACCAAATACGGTCAGCTGTCGCTCCGACGACATGGCGGAGAGCTCGTGCACGCTCGTGCACTGCTCACCTGCCTTTGGGAGATGTGCCCATCTGGATGTGGACGAATCTCCCGGTCATCAGGCTAAGCATAAATTCCTCCCAGTCTGCCTCTGGGCTTATCGAAGCTGAGAACCTACAAGAAGCACTTTCTGTGCACGCACGGAGCAAGAACGGACTCTGGCGGCTACTCTGAAAATTTCAACTTCATCTGAGTGAAATTACAAAATAGCGTCAGCTGTCGCTCCGACGACATAGAGAGAGAGCAGATCCAGTCAGGCAGGAAAACCAGACCGGACAACTCACCCGCTTTTGGAAGATGTGTCCATCTGGATGTGGACAAATCCCCCGGACGTCAGGCTAAGCATCGATTCCTCCCATTCTGCCTCTGGGATCATGAAGCAACTTTCTGTGCACGCACGGAGCAGTGGGTAGCAGGGCCAAAGACCGCCAGGCTCTGAGCAGCAGCCGGGCTTACTTTCTGTGCACGCACGGAGCACGGACGGACGCTGGCTTTCTACTCTGCAAATTCAACTTCATCTAAGTGAAATTACAAAGTAGAGTCAGCCGTCGCACCAACGACATAGAGAGAGAGCAGATCCAGTCAGGCAGGAAAACCAGACCGGACAACTCACCCGCTTTTGGAAGATGTGTCCATCTGGATGTGGACAAATCCCCCGGACGTCAGGCTAAGCATCGATTCCGCCCATTCTGCTTCTGGGATCACTTTCTGTGCACGCACGGAGAGAAAGGGGTCTGTTGCCAGACAACTTGTCTCATCCATTTCTCAGTGGGACACCGATGTATGGCAGCTGTCGCTCCGGCGACGTGGCGGAGAGCTCGTGCAGAGAACACGGCCCACCTGCCTTTGGGAGATGTCTCCATCTGGATGTGGACAAATCTCCCGGTCGTCAGGCTAAGCATGAGCTTATCAGTGTATTGGAGACCTGTTTGTTGAGTCAGTTTTTCGTTTGCCTCAAGGAGGCTTCAAAGAATTTGTCAGACAAATTGTCAGTCACGTGCCGCAGAGATATTGTCCATCTGGCTGTGGACAAATCATCAGGACAAGCACAGTAGAGAGTACCATGTAACAAAATGGATACAAACATAGCAGGAGAACTTCCAACCAAAGTTACCATGTAATCTCAACCAGCAGCACCAGTTAAGTTCCTGACGTTTGATGACGTTGTCGGAACACAACGCCCCTTTCACTCGCCTCCTACGAGAAGCAGGGGATACTGAGGGAACATTCTTGCCAGGGAGCTCCTTCCGTACAGGAACTCTCACCCCGGTCCCCCACAGGGGTAGCGTAACACAGCAGTCGCTCCGACAACATAGAGAGAGAGCATATCCAGCGAGGCAGGAAAACCAGACTGGAAAGCACACCCGCTTCTGGGAGCTGTGCCCATCTGGATGTGGACACATCTCCCGGTCGTCAGGCTAAGCCACACTGGCCGACCGGACAGATGTAAAGCGACGAAAGTCTTAGTCAACCATGATCGGCACACCCTAGCTTCTGAAACCCTGGCGAATGATGCCACACTTGATAGCCAACAGGTGACCAAGGTGAAATGTACTATGACCACGCTCAGTCAGGACAGTGGGGAAGAGCCACGTGTGTCGCAACCTTTAACCAGTGCCTCCTTCAGTCCATCATCACCTTACACCCTCCCGGCTCAGGACCGCCGTCAGCAACACTGGGTACTCCTGTCCTTTTTACCTGTTGCAAGTGAACCCATTCTGCGGGCAGAAGCGGGTCAGTGCAAGTCTTACGACCAGAACACTGAAGGCCAACCTTGGTCTGTCGAACTGACACTCACAGACTTGACTTGTCACTCCTTTTCTGCGGTTTTCTCACTTGAAGTCTACCAGCACCTGTCCCATTGTGCTCTAGTGTTCTTGTTCAATTCGGACAGGTGCTCAACATGTCACACTGGAGACCAAACATGCGCTGCACATACGGACGGTGGTGGGTCTCATTTAGGGACCGGGGAGTCCACCGGCCAGTACCCTAATAGAGACAAGCGGGCTACGAAGGGGATCCGTTCGTAGGCTGAAAACCCCCGAAACGAATCTCCGACCCCACCTTTCCAAGTTCCGGCCTACCTTTACCGTTCCGAGCCTACGAGTCGACATTGGTGGGCTGTAATCAACGCCAAAGGGAGTCCTAAACGATGCTCTACCTCACATCAACCATGCCATCATTTCCATCAATGATGACCACCATCTACACACCCCCATGATACAGGACTCCATCCACACAAGATGTAGAGGAACAAGATTTAACAAGTATCATAAATTTTACGATGGTTTAAATCCAAGATACGATACCTGTGTAAACTGGCCTCAGCAAATCCATAAAAGTACGATAGTAAACCTAAAAAAATGCTATAGCGACTGATTCTCTAGATTTTCACCATAAATCAGATGGCCTACTTAGTATAACATAGCTTAGATTTTCTCTTTCCTTTATATTTGTGTCAAAACCCAGGTTGATCCTTATTTGACTTAGCCTAGTTCATAGAGTATACATGTCACTAACTTATCTTATTATTACCTAGCCCATAGGGCATCAAGTATGAGAAACATGTATAAATGCATATTTATGTTGATATGTATTTTTACTTAAGCCTAGCCCATAGTGCATCAAATATTGCAAACATGTGCGACTGCACATCAATGTTGACAATTTGTTTTACTTCAGCCTAGCCCATAGGGCATAACATGGGAAACATGCGAAACGGCACATACATGTCACTAACTTATCTTATTATAAACTAGCCCATAGGGCATCAAGTATGGGAAACATGTGGGAATGCACATTTATGTTGATATGTATTTTTTACTTCAGCCTAGCCCATAGGGCATCAAATATGGGAAACATGTGCAACTGCACATTTATGTTCACATTTTATTTTCTTCTTTAGCCAAGCCCACAGGGCATAACATGGGAAACATGTGCAATTGCACATTCATGTTAACAACGTACTTGATTACAACCTAGCCCATAGGGCATAATAAGGGAAACATGTGCGTATGCACACTTATGTTGTAAGTTCTACCTCAGTATATCTCAATAATTTTTCTTTCTTTTTTATAGTTATTTAACTAGGGAATAAGGGAGTGCTTTAATCTCTGTTACTCACTTTTATTGAATTTCTCATCTATTCTCAAACAAGAATCCAAGAAATGTTTATTATATCATTGAAAACAATTGATATGATCCATGTTAATTCTAAAATTCAACTAATATTAAATGATTAATTTTTTTGAAAACAGAGGACTCCATATAACCCATTTAAACATACGTAGCTTATGGCCTAAAATCGACCAAGTTAGGTTCTTCTTATATGAAACCAAAATTGATTGTTTTACAATTTCTGAATCATGGTTAACTGAGAAGTTACCATCTGGTATGATTGAGATTCCGGACTACACCTTAACTAGACTGGATAGACAGGTCCCAAACACCAGAGATATAGGTACAGTTAAAGCAGGTGGTGGATTATGTGCTTATATTAAATACAATATCAAAATGGACTGCTTTACTTATGAAAATCTGAATATGAGTACTGAAGATATTGAATTTCAGTGTTTTACCATAACACCCCAAAACCAGAAAACTTACCTCATTTGTAATGTCTACCGTCCCCCTGCTGGGGATATTGAACATTTCTTCAGTGAATTGGAACAGTGTCTATCTAGTCTACCCGAACTTGAAATATATTTGCTTGGTGATTTTAACATAAATTTATTGGATAAAACTACAAAATATCCAAAACTCTGTAAACAACTTATGGAAGGTTTTTCCTTATCTCAATACATTAAGACCCCCGCTCGTACATGTCAGAACACTCAACCCTCTTTAATTGATCATATGTATACAAACTCTGATACCATATTCCAAGCTTGAGTCTTTGATCTGAATCTTAGTGATCATGATTTGATTTATATAACTCGAAAAAAAACGAAAACAATTAAAAAAAAGACATCATTTCTAGGCAGATCCTATAATATTATAATAAATAAACAAAACTATATGAGTATGGAGATACGGATCTCTGGATTGGCGCAGGTGGGAATCATATCAGGCCGAGTGCGCAGCACGAGGCCTGATATTATTACGCCTGCGCCAATCCAGAGATCCGTATCTCCATACGAGTATGGTTTTGTATTTATTATACTTTCACGGAATTGTGAAGTTTAATGGTACATGTTTACTCAGATTTACTACTGTTAACGTGGTAATTATTGCTAATCTGGTCAGTTCTTCGTGAACTACATCTCGCGTGACAATCCGCCGAACTTCGCAGTCGACGAGTGGAAAATTACGGCCGCGTGCCGCGATTTTGAAGAAAACTCGTCAGAAACGTAACTTCTAGAATGAATTTCTCACCAATCTATACCTCATTTGAAAGCTTAAGGTCTCTACTCTCATGTCCTAGAAGCACAGGTCTTGAAAATGTGTAGGGGGGGGGATCTATGACGAAATGTTTACCTTCAAGTTTCTTTGGAAACTATGTTTTCTCATACAACGCGGCCGTTGTTGTCTTAATTAGGTCACCTTAATTAGGTCGCATGCCTCTGATTGGTCCAAAAACTAGGTCGCACTACTTTTCCGTATCAGTAGAGTCTACTGATACGGATTTCATATCACCACAGTCCACTCGTTCACTGTATGCCTATTTGGCAATTCCGGAAAAGTATAATAAAGAGCGTTTTCAACAGCATTTACTTGACAATGACTGGGTGGAGTATTATGATATTAGAAATGTAGACAGGGCTTGGTCTTTTATTTTGGACCATATTTTGACTGCAATTGATATTCAGTGTCCTTTAAAGGAAATATTTATTAAACAGGTCAAAAACCCTCGGATAAGCCATGAACTACTAGAATTTATAAATGACAAGGAGATTCTTTTTAGGGTGGCAAAGCGCACAGGTCTAGATATTGACTGGACAGCTGCTCGGGCAGCTAGAAATATGGTAGCAATTCGCCTTAGAAATGCTAAAAGAGATTATGTTTTGGGACAAATAGACAATGATTATGACAATCCGAATAAATTTTGGAAAGCTATGGAAGATATTTTGCCTGATAAAACTAGTAATGTAGATATTAACTTGAGGAACAAAGACACAGATTTTTTTTTTCTTTTTTTTTTTATTGCATTTTTAAAGCAAAAGTCACTCAGTCAGATTTGACTGATATCCCGTGACTTCCTCTACAACGGTACGTGTACAAGATAATTGATTATACAATGAGATTTACCTAAAATATGGTTTTATAGTGAAATCTAACAATAGGCTACAATGAATGTCAATACTTTGTAATATGAAGATTGGTTTCTCTTATTGTTCTGTGCTTGTCAAATGGAGCCATAACATTTTTTTGAATGATTTTTTGTCGTTTGCATTTTTTATATTATCTGGTAATATGTTCCATGTCTGAATAGCACGATAGGTAACAGTTCTTTTTAAAAAGTTTGTTTTTGGTTTAGGAAGATAAAGCTGACTGTCTCTTGTTCTTGTATTGTGATAATGATCTGCTGTCCTCAGAGTTTCGATAAGGAATGAAGTATTTCCATTTTTTAGAATATTGAAAATAGTTATGGCTAATTGTTCTGATCTACAATTTTCGAGAAGTTAAAATTTACAATGCTCATGTACAACCTTCTCATCAGATGATCTAATCTTAATAATTTTGGCAAGAGATTTTGTTTGGGTTTTCTGGAGCTTTTGAAGTTTTGAATCAATGGTTGAGCCCCAAATTATACTGGCATAATTCAAGTGTGGCACTACAAGTGCTTTGTACAGATTGAGACTTATGTTTTTTGGAAGAAAGTGGCTGAGGCGTAGCACAGTACTAATTTTTGAATCGATAGTAGCAGCTAGAGAAGCAATGTGTTGGCTATAATTCAGATGTTGATCAATTGCAATTTGTACACCCAAATATCTATAGACTTCAGTTCTCGTTACTCTAAGAGAGTCAATTACAAGGTTAATGTCTTTAAATTTCCGGAAATGACTGGAAACAACCATATATTGAGTCTTTTTCAAATTAGAGAGCATCATACGTATTCAACATTTCTACTTTTTTCAGCTACCTCCTCCAACACAACATTTTCCATCCAACATCACCCAACATCCCACACATCATGAGCCACAGTGATTACTCAGAAGAAGGGGAAATCAGAGAACAAATGGATACCCAGGACCCACCACCCCCACCACCGCCACAGCCACCTAGGATCCAGTTTGGCCCCTTCACCCCGGTTCCAACCCCACCACAAAGAGTAGAGAGGAACAGGAGACCCTCAGTAAGTACTGGCACCCTTATCTCTTTATGCTTTGATAACCCTGTGAACATTTCAAATCAATTTATTCAGAATTGGAATTTCCCGCCAATCCGCCCGGTCGCGGGGGACGCCGTAAGCTACCCTCGAACCAAAGACCAATCCCACCAAACCTTCAAACACCCACCAGATCGACCCCAAAACCACCCCAAAACGCATGATTGCACCAATCAGACCCCCAATAATGCGGGAAGAACGCCCAGCATGCATGAAAACGCATGTTTGCACCACCAGATCGAAGATAAAACGCCGGGCATCGAGGCTAGCTTGCCAGTTCCGGTTTTGGAAAACACACTCGCGAGCGTCGAGGCTATTTTACAGTCTCGCACCCCTTCCTCCGCAAATGCCGATCAATCACTCGACCAAAATCACCCCAAAATGCATCATTCCACCAAGCAGACCCCAAAGAATGCGGTAATCACCCCCATCCCGCACGAAAATGCATATTTGCACCACCAAATGAGAAAGATAATGCCGGGCGTCGAGGCTAGCTTGCCAGTTCCGGTTTCGGAAAACACGCTCGCGGGAGTCGAGGCTATCTCAAAAGTAACCCCACAAGGGATGGCCCCAGCGTCGTACTCTCGAACCCCCCCTAGCTCAGATATATGCGGAGGAAACGCATATTCGTCACATGAAACGCATAACTAAACCCCCGCCATGTGTGTAACGAACACAGACGACGCATTTTCCCTTCAGAGATCGGGAAACATGCAGGCCAGGTTGGAGGCTAGTTTGTCACTTCTGGTTTCTCCGCCGATCGCCGATTTCACTCCCAATTTCACCTCCCACATCTCCCCAACTGCTACCAATGCCTCAAGTATGCATGAACTGGATACATCAACATGGGAGTACCCCCCTGAAGACCATTCCACATTGGCAACTCAAGGTAAGATTGTCACTTCTCAAAAACCAACTAATACCACTCAACAACCAAAGACCAAACGCCCTTACAGGCGCAAAACAATACCATTGTCACAAACCAGACTGGGCACTCTGACCAATTTTGGTTTTAACACTACACCCAACTCCCAACAACCCAAATGCAACCTGCATAAAGACAATGCATGCAACTGCCCCCCAAAATCAACCAAACCCCACACCCAACAACAGACATCCGATACAACTGTTGACACCACTGACAACAACCCTAAAGCCCAAACACTAAGCCCCTCCTAACTCACCCCTCTAGTAACCACCCACCCTGTGCCCAGGCTAACCCAGAATACCCACACGACACCACTTTAGACCATCTTAACATACTGGATACACTGTCAGTACCACAAATTGATGGCAACCCAACCTATGATAACACAAACACCCCACAAAAACACAATAGGGTCAAATTTGCCCCAACACCAATTTGCCACGAATCTACCCCGAATCGTCGCAAAACTAAAAGACCCCTTGAGCGTGACGCTGATGACACCCAGAATCAGGATAAGCGCCATCGCGTCACCTCCCCAACAGGCGCGTTTGACACCCCAGATCGGGAGACGCGCCATTGTGGTTTCAGCCCAGTTATTTTCAGAATAGGGCACAAGAAATCCCGTCGACACACGATTTCATAAAAAGCGTGACAGGTACCCCACACAATTTGGGGACCTATGCCGAGGTACTAAACCGCAACCGACCGCGCGTCAAAAAGACCCCCCATAAATACAAACCCGCGATTCGTGGACAGCCACTGGATGTTCACTCAAAAAACCACTACATCTCTCCCCAACAGGCGGTCATCGACAAGCACTACCTCGACGTCCTCAACGACAAGGAACTCTAGGAGTGGTACGAGGCGCGTCGCCTAATCAACAACGGGGGGGGAGAGTACCTACCGGTGGAGTTGGCTCGTGCAAACGGAGGAGAGCCACCATCTACCGGAATGGGCAACAGGACTGATCCCTTTACCCCCTTGGGCTCGCGGGGATGCAGCCTTGGAGGAGGCCATCTTCGAAGTTCGCACTCGCGCGGCCGAAGAAGTCTTACAGCTGGTCTCGGATCACGCCTGCAACTCTGCCGCCAACCTTGAGCATAAGGGAAAAGGCATTTTGGCTAAGCTCGAACGAAAGTTTAGTCCAAATCAGCAGTTACACAGCCGGCAAGACATCAAAGAATACTCCAGCAAGGAGAAGGCCGTACTGCAGAGGGAGTTGGACCACAAAAGGGGGCTAATGCCCCTCAATCAACCGACGCTTACAGAGATGCTTAACATGAGACCTGAGCGTCGGGTCCACCCAGGACAGGAGTTTAAGCCCGCGAATCCGAACCCTCCGCCCAAACGAGCTCGCACAATGAACGCCAACCCCAACCCTGCACCCGGACCAAAACCGGCACAACCTCAGAGGGCAAGGTCCCAGCAGCAGCAGCAACAGCCCACGACCCAGCAGAACGCCAATCAACTGGTCCCAAGGTCACACCCGCGCAAGGCATACCGACCGGCCCCAACCACCTACAGCGCACCTCCACAGTACGCCCAGCCCCACCCACTGATGGAACAGTACGTCGAACTGAGGGCCGAGAACACCCAACGTGGGGCGAAATCCCGCCGCGCGACCCAAAGGGGATCGCGTCCAGCCCACACCGGACCAAGGGCCCGCGCGCCAAGCCACACTGCCCCAAACCCTGCCTATGCCGAAAATAACTGGGCTGAAACCACCTCCAACCAGGCTCCTTGGAATAGTGGCCACAACCAACCGCAGGAAAATTTTCCCCCGCGGTCCCGAGCACGCGGGTCAGCTCGGAGACCAGCCGGATGACGCCCAAGTCGTCAGCCAAGAGGCCGTGGGAGGGAACCCAGACGCCAGTGGGGGGAGTACCCTGAGACCCGCCAGCAGCCCCAGCAGTACGGTTCGACGTACCCCGAGACACGACAGGAACCCCAGCAGTACGGTCAATATTAAGAGACCCCAGAGACAGTACAGATGTTTACCTTCTTAATAAACGTGAATCTGTCTCTAAAACACAATGCTGCATTCCTGACTTCTTTAATAAAGAGCGACCCCCCAAGGGAACAGCCGATGCTACCCCTAACAACACCTCCCTCCACCAAAAGGTAGATTCCTTCATTCAACTCACCGAGGTTTCTCTCGAAAATACTCCCCAGATTGATAACGTCATTAACCTTTCTGACCACACGTTAAATGAAGATGAAATCAACCTCTTAAAAAACGGTCTCAAGTTCTGCCCCACTCCGGGGGAACCTCAACTCGGCGACATTAGACGAGATTTAGATAGATTCAACCGCTCTTTAAGAATCAGAGACCAGTACAGGTCCCTTCGCAGACCCCTCTAGACTTAAACTAAAGTCGAATTCCAACTGGACCCCCCCCCCTTTGGCCCCCCTAACCTTGAAAGTATCATAACGATGAATGAATTAGGGATCCTGGCAGCGGATATAGACCCCCCCACCAAATACAAACTACCAACCAGCCAGAGGAAGGCCATAAAGGGACTAGCCAACAACAACGATATAGTCATCAAACAGGCTGACAAAGGAGGGGCAGTCGTTCTACAAAATAGACAAGACTATATAAAGGAAGGCGAGAGACAGCTCAAAGACCCAAAGTTCTATAAAGAGCTCCAAAACGACCCAACCGAGACTCACAATGAGAGAGTAGAAGATCAACTGGAGAACATGAGGCTATGTGGAGAAATCACACAGAAAGTCAAGTCCTTCCTTCTTACAAGTGAACCACGGACGGCACAGTTCTACCTATTACCAAAGATCCACAAGGGCACCACGCCAGTCCCCGGTCGCCCTATAGTGTCGGCAAACGAAAGTCCGATCGAACGAATATCAGCATTCGTTGACCATTTCCTGGCGCCTATTGTCCAAACAGGCACATCCTATGTACGTGACACAACCGACTTCCTTAATAAGATAGCCGCGTTAGATGGCATCACAGGTGATGAGATCCTACTCACCCTGGACGTCAGCTCACTGTACACGAACATCCCAAATGATGAAGGTTGCAACGCAGCATACCAGGCCCTGTGCAGACATAGGGCACTAGGTCAACAACCAAGCAACCTCTCACTATTGGAAATGTTGAGCCAGGTCCTCACTATGAATAACTTCCAGTTCAACAACACCAACTACCTACAGATAGGTGGCACCGCAATGGGCACCAAGGTAGCCCCTTCATATGCCAATATCTTTATGAGCGATTTCGAAGATAAACACGTCTACACCTACCCCCTGCAGCCGAAAATATGGCTTAGATACATAGACGATATGTTCTGCATTTGGCAACATGGTGAACAGGAGTTGTATAAATTCACAGCGCATCTAAATAAGGCGCACCAGTCCATTAAGTTCACGGTTGAACGGTCAACTTCCCAGGTCAACTTTCTAGACACCACGGTGTCACTAGAAGGCAAGTCACTGACCACCAACCTCTACTGTAAACCAACAGACAGGAATAACTTCCTGCTGTTCAATTCCGCCCACCCCTATCACTGCAAGAAGGGTCTCCCATATGGACAATTCCTACGATTACGACGTATCTGTAGTAAGGATACAGACTTCATGTCCAACTGTGCCGACAAAGCTGCCCTCCTTATCCAGAATGGATATCCGGATCAACTCCTGATCGAATCCTTTCGGAAGGCAGCTGACACAGATAGGGAAACCCTCCTCAGCCCACCCCCTAGAAAAGCCATGAAGAAGGATGTACTTCCCTTCTTCCTCACAACAACCTACAACCCCACAAACAAACAACTCGGAGACCAAGACGGTAAGACCTGGGACCTCCTAGACAGGTCCGCATCTACCCGTCACCTACACAGTAGGGACTTCAAGATAGGACATCGGAAACCCAAATGCCTGAAAGACATCCTGGATAGGTCCAGACTGAAGGACCCACCCAACGATCGGGTCCATGATGAGTCAAAACACAGGAAGACATGCATGACCAAAGCGTGTAGATATTGCCCTAGAATAAACAAAACCGGGAAAATCAAATCAGACGTGACAGGGAAGAAGTACTTCACCCGCCAGCAAGTTGACTGCAATAGCAACAATCTGGTCTATGCAATTGGCTGCAAAAAATGCGGGAAACAGTATGTAGGTCAAACAAAGAATAGCGTGAAGAAACGCTTCCAATCCCACTTCCACTATATCATGAACGACCCAACGAAGACTGAAGTCTCCAGACACTTCAACTCCACAGGACACAGCCGCCTGGACAAGGTTGAGATCTGGATTCTACAATTTTGTAAAACGACCCCGGGCAAGCCGGTGGCCCTCCAACAGAAGCTTAATGCTGAGTTTGATTGGATCCACAGGCTACGTAGCCAGATACCGATGGGCCTCAATACCATCAACACGGGCTACTAGAACCCAACCTCGAGGGGCACGCCTCAGACACCTGTTTCTATTGGATCTGGTTTTGTGACACTATTTATTTGCTGGGCCAGATTATTTCCTATGCTTGCAAAGAATGAATTGAGTATGTTTGCAATTTCACCTATATCTTCAGATATTTGGCCATGTGGGTTTGTCATCTTTGTAAATGTACTGTTTTTTTGTTTCCCTCCTAAGTGTTCATTTAGTTGTTTCCATAGCTTCTTGTGATCTTTTTTGTTTTTATTTAGTGTTTGTTGAATTAAGTCTCTTTTAGATTTCACTATCTCCCTGTTTAATGTATTTCTTGCCTCTTTGGCCTCTGAAAGGTCAGCTTGGTTTTTAGTTCGCCTAGCTTGCTTGAAAGCATTGTCTCTAAAATTCATTAGCTCAAGTAGATCGTTTTTAAGCCACTTTGGTCTATTTTCAGTGATTTTCATGGTTTTATAAGGTGCATGTGTATCACACACTCTTAGAAATGTTTCTGTGAATGCTTGCCATTTTTCTGTAGATGTATGAGATTGAAAAACACTATTCCAATCAGTATTTTTCAAGTCATTTATAAAGTCTTCCTTACAGTAGTTTTTGTAGGACCGACCAATGATAGTCTTTTTTGGATGTTTTGTTTTATGCATTTTTCTGTTCAGAAAAATTCCTACATGATCGCTAAGTCCTATATTTATAATGCCATAGTGAGGAAGTTTTTCTTTCATATTTGTCATTATCAGATCAATAGTAGAAGAACTATTATTTCCAATCCTGGTAGGTCTGCTTATAATTTGCTCAATGTTATTATTATAACAGAACCATTTTATCTTCTGTGCAGAGTTTGTGGTTTTATGCAGAGTGTCTAGATTGAAATCACCTAATATGTATAGTTCATGTTTTTCTATTGGTCTGGCCTCATTTAGTTGCTTAGTAAGAGTAGATAGGCTTAACTTGGCTGTAGCATCTGGTGGTCTATATACAACAGATAATATGATTGGGATAGTAAATTTCAAGTTGATCCTAAGCCAGATTGATTCAAGTGATTTTATATCATCTTCAGTTTCTGGTAGTTGTAACAACTCAAAAGTGATGTTAGACTTCATGTACACAACAAGTCCACCACCTCTTTTATTAGATCTATCCTTACGCACTAATGTGTATCCATCTATCTTGATAGAATTGTCACACGTATTTCTTGTCATCCATGTTTCAGATATGCAAAGAATATGTATAGTTGCAGTGCATAGCATCATCTTGATTTGATCTAGTTTATATAGAAGACTTCTTACATTCAAATGCATTATGTTTAATCCTTTATACTTTAATTGGTTTACATCTAAATCTTCACACAATTTTGTGGTGTTATCCATTTTCATTTAATGTCAAAATGTGTGAGAAAAGACATAATAACCCAGTCGCAGCCATTTTGATAGCCAGGGTGGTAGGCCCACCGGGTCATTTGGCAGCGAGGGAATATTAGATTTTTGATCATCCATGCTGAAGATCTAATGCTTGTGTATGTAGAGATCTATGTAGTGTCTTCAGAATATGGAGTAGGCTCATCTTTTTCATGTTTTTTGACGAAAATGCTTCCATCGGAGGTCCAGGCTGCAAAAAGGATGCCATTGGCTACTTTCTTGCGTGTTTCGTTGAAGAGACGAGCTGTGGATCTCGTTAGGTCATCATTTACAAAAATGTTGTGACCTTTCAGCTGCCTTCTTGCATGGATAAACTGGTCTCGGGGATTTTGTTTCCTTGACTGAAGGTTTTCCTATGCGACGGATCACATCGATGTCGCCCACTATGTCATCAGTGCTGAGCTTCATCACTGTACAGATCTTCCGGATCTCATCCTTCAGGTCTTCTGTTGGACGTGACTCTGGTATTCCATTTACTCGCACATTTTTCAGTGTGACTCTGGTATTCCATTTACTCGCACATTTTTCAGTCTTGTGTCATTATCAATCTCATCTTTTTCCTTCTGGACGACACGCAGTTCTTCTCTCACTTTTTGCATCTCATCAAGTAGTTTCTTTTCTGTATTGTCAATCTTCTCATGACATTTGGTGATGCATTGATCAGTTAGTAGACTAGCTTTAGCCATAGCTGCTGCTATAGCATCTGGTAGCGTACTGTCAATAGCCGATTTGACAGCATTTGAAATAGCAGTCATGAATTCTTCATCGGCATCTTCCCTCTCTCCATTGGTCTTTTTTACAGGTGATTTGGTGATTGTCACGTGGGGGGTTCGTGATTTCCCTCTTCCTGTCATTGTAATTTTTCTTTCCTTTTTCCTTTCCACCCTTTTTTTTTATTAAATAATAATTCCTCTTCTTTTTTTCTTCTTGCTGGACGCAAAATGGGTGGAGTGTTTACCAAATTATATTGGTCCACACTGCAGCGCCACCTCCTTTCTGTCCAAAGTTGATGTTACAGTTATTCCAATAAGATTTGTTTTCCGAAAGCACCCAGTAGAACCCACCAGTTCCGAGAAACAGCCTCCAATTCTTGATATAATAGATCAAGATGTTCCAAATTACATTAATGAATTTTTTAGTACTGTAGGTAGCAAACTCGCTTCTGTTTCAGCTAATGTTAAAAAACCTTGGACTTATGAGGGTAAGGAACTCCCTCGAGAGTTTAAGTTATCTTATATAGATGAATTTGAAGTGGAAAAGAAAATTATGAAAATAAATATTAACAAATCTTCTGCCATAGATAACATCTCATCACATATCTTGAAAGATGCTTTTATTGTCTTGGTTCCCCAAATGACCTACTTATTTAATCTTACAATTATAAATAGCTCTTTTCCTATTCTTTGGAAAAAGGCTAATAGTGCTGCAGCATGGGAGGTAAAATGTCTGACCACCGATGACCCAAAATTAATAAAGGTTGACATATATCATCGCGTTCGTGAGGTCCTAAGCTTTTCAAAACTGCCTGATGCCAGACCGAACACGAATTACAAACTTCAAGGTCACAGGTCAAAGGTCAAAGGTCACCAAAAAAAGTAAAAATCTGAAAAATATAAGTTTTTATCTTATAGCTCCACATCCATAATAGATGGAGCTTAGTTATTTAGCAAATATTTAGCCACTCATGGGGCCTAACTGTGATTTTCATATTGGTGACCTTGCCCAAGGTCAAGGCCATCAAACTCAAGGTCAAACTTCAAAAATGAGCATGAAATGAGGATCTAACCTTTTATCAATTCTAATAAATGTTTTAATATCGCTAATATCAAGTGTTATTATTGAACTGTTTGACAGAGGAGATCATGAGCTTTCTTTTGATACCTCATTTGGTATGATAGGGCTAGGTTTCCATGGTAACAGAGCTATCATTTGTCACAACCAGTTTTGCGAAAAGACATGAAAATAGGTGAAACATACCCAGAAAACCACAATTCTCTTAATAGTAGAGTGGTCATTCTCAAAAAGAGCCTTATTTAAGGAAAAACTCCAAACAAAGCATGCCATAAATGTCTCAAATTCAAAGGATAATAGTTTGTACTGAAAGGAAATTGCTCCAGCATTATAATAAATGGCTGGTTTCCATGGCAACAACCCAAGATAAGGTATTCCGAAATCAATAGTTTTTTTGACATATCTCCCTTAATATTTAAGATAGAAGCACAAATGAGACATCAATATTAAACATTCCTAAAGTTCTATGGGATATAAAGCTGAAATAGGTTGTCTTGGTTACTGGGTTGCCATGGTTACCAAAATTATCCTAGAAATTGACCATAATTTCAGTTTCTCTTCTGTTCCTGTCACCATAGCAGCCACAAATACGGGTCTAACAAGACATAACCCATCTCTCTTATGAGTACATATACATGGAATCATGTGTTTTTGTTTTTGAGCTTATGGTCCCTCAAAGATGAACCTAAAACCCTCCTACAATGCTCTTAAGATACACCTAAGCACCTTTGATGCACCTAACATAACTTGAGGAACATCTAAGATGTGCCTATGATACTCATAAGATGCTCCAAAGATCCCCCAAGGTGTGCCTTAACCCTTTAGACACCACTAATTGAGATGTATTGTATTACAGTATTGCTGGATTTCTCCAGGGTTTCCATGCATTTCCCTAGGAAATTCATTAAGTTTCTAGTCACTACTGAGAAACTTCAAAGGATGACCCATCCCTATCAATGAAAATTATTGATACCTAATTTGGAGTATTGGCACGGGAATTAAATGAACTTCTAAACAATATATTTGCTGTTTTGTATGTTGAATACTCTTTAGAGTGTTCCCTTTCGAAAAATATGGAAAAATTACAGGAAAATGCCTATTTTACTGGGTGGCTAAGGGTGGATCGGGAAGTACACCCTTAGGCAGCTGTGGCCAGATTGGGATCTTAAGGGTTAACCTTTGGACCCCAATCCAGCCGTAGCTCCCCGTGGGTGTGCTCCCCAATCCAGCTGCAGCTGCCCTGAATAATGTAAATTTTTTCATTATTTTTCCATATTTTTCAAAGGTGAATATGTGAATGAAAAATCGGCCAATATATCATTTAACAGCTGATTTAATTTCCTATCTAATGCTTCAAACCTCATTTCCATAATGTTCATTCATAGTGGTTGGTTAGCCTTTGAGTCTGCTCAATTACAAGGAAATTAAGGAATTCCGGAGGGAAATCTATGGATATCCTGGGGTAATCTTGCAAGTTGTGTATACAAACTTTGGGATCTAAAGAGTTAATGCCCCAAAGATCCTCCTAAATGCCCCTATGATGTGTTTAATATGCCACAACCATGTATCTGATATGTACCTAAGATCCCCCTAGTGTTTGCCTAAGATGTACCTAAGTCACCCCAATGAGGCACCTAAGAGGTGCCTAAAGTGTGTGTACGATGCAGTCCTCATAGGATTATTATAATGATCTCTTAAAATGCCCAATAGATGCATCCAAGATGTACCTCAGCAGGCCTGTAGCCAGCTTTTCTCAGAGAGGGGGGGGGGTTCCTTTTCTAAATAATAGGGCTAAAATGCAACCCCCTGAACCCCCCGTGGCTACGGGCCTGCTCAGATCCCTCAAAGATCCACAATAAGATAGTACTGTATAAAACATAGGCTAGGAGGCCTAAAACTTTGGAGGAAATTCATTTCATTTTTAATCATACCACTCAATTTGATGCAGATCAAAATCCTTTTTTGAAGATCTTGATAATGAAAGGATATTCGAATCCTCATAAAATATTGAATTAAATGTGTTCCCCACCTCATAGTTTAACCCTGTGGACCCTGTAGACCCCAATCTGGCCATACCCGCCTGAGGGATTACTTCTCATACTAGCCATACCTGTCTGGAAAATAGTTAATTTTTCCATATTTTTCCACATTTTTCTAATGATAACAAATCCAATAGAAATGTCAGAGTTACACTGAATGAGGCAAATACAAGCTGGTTGAAACACTTAAGCCCTAATTATACTACATGTCAGGTGCCTGATCGTGTTGGGTAACGTTGCCCAATGCGAATGATTCGCATTAGAGCCATTTTAAGAGCATATCACACTACCTTGGGGACCCAATGTGATCCAACTCGTATTACATTATACTATGCATTTGGCAAGCATTGGGGGGTCGTGTTGGCATGTGTTGGGTCACATTGACATGTTGGTTAAATAACGCGAGTCAGACGGGCAATGGGCAATGGAGCCCAATGCAACATGACCTGACGTGTAGGTTGCCGTCGGAGGATGTACGAGCTTTTCATTTACAACATGACCCGACACATTGAGTAATATAGCCTTTACAAAAAGCAACATACCTTATGTCCTAATCATTTTATCATAGGGAACACAGGACACTTTGAAATGTGAAAAAATCATGCATTTTTAGGAAGTTTCCATGGAAACCTACTATGTGCTATAAAATCTCTGGGGCCTAAAGGGTTAAATTGTCATTAATATACCTTTGAACGGGCAGTTGGGGCTACAGAGAGTAATGTTGTGACATAGTTTTGATGTTCATGTACAGAGCGGTAAGGGTGAAAAGGGGTAAAGGGATAGAGGGTATTTTAGGGACATGTTTGGGGAAAATTGGGGGCATTAGGCACGTCTAAGGGAAATCTTTGTGGCATTTTTGTGTTATCTAAGGTGTTTCAGTGTTGTGGGTTAGGTGCTTGGCTCTCACTTGGCTAGACTAAGCCTGGGCTTGGCCCATTACACTACCTTGCCTTGCTTCTCCCCCCATAGATACAATCACTGTGCCTTGCGCAACCCCAAAACCATGAGTTAATCCTGATATAGCTGAAATATTGCTGATATAGGTGAAATATTGATGAAGTGGTTAGCACAGCTTTATGATGTGTGGGTTTGATCCTGGGTTTGGCTAGCCAAGGCTGCTACACCCCTCTGCATGTCCCTCAGTGGCAACAACTGTGTTATCAAAGGTCTAAGAGCCTCCTGCTGATGTGTATCTAGCCCTGTCTATGGAAACAGGCACATCAAAGAACACCTGCCTTGGTAAATGTGTAAGGGTATATGGTCTCTCTTCATAGCTTCAATTATCATCAACCTCAATATGACCCTGGTAGTTGATCAGGGCATAAAGCAAACAGTAACCAACCAATCTAAGATGTGCATAAGATGACCAAACGATGGTATATGGTTGTGGCATACTAGGCATATCTTAGGGTCATTTTAATGTGATTTTTCGGGCATTAAGGCGCATCTTTTGGCCATCGTTGGGGCATCTTACAAGCATTATAGGCACAGTTTAGATGCTCCTTAGGTTTACCTTAGGTGCTCCTTGGGTTTACCTTAGGTGCAACTGCAATTATTGTAAATTCTGAGTTCATTTGTGATTATCATGGCAGCTGAGTACCCAGGAAAACTAATTTTGATCTCCTATTTAATAGAACATTCAAAGTGTATTAATTTAATGTTTCACTTTTGCTTCAATCTTGAAAATTAAGGAAGATAATTATAACAATTGTAGTGTTTATTTTATGAAAGAGATTGTACTCTGTTATACCTTAAAAGCCATGTTCATTGTTGCTATGGTAACTGAAATATGAGGGAAACTGAAACAATTGTCAATTTTGAAGTTGTTTTTGGTTATCATGGCAACTAAGTAAGAGGAACAACCAATGTTAGTATTTTATCCAATAGAACTCTCAGAAGGCATCAATATGATGTATCATTTGTGTTTCTATCATGTGTATTAAGAGAGATATATCCCAAATACTGAATTTTGAGTGGTTTCCATTAATTTTTATTAATGATTTGGGAAATCATCTCCAACATTCATCTTATAAGTTATATGCTGATGATACAGTTTTGTATACTAGCCCTAACCATGATCTTCAACTTGACCCGACCTTGACTTTACACAGGGACTTTCTTTGCTTGATTGACTGGTGTAATTCAAATGAACTAACAGTTACCAAGACAATGGTCTTTGGTACTAAGTACCAAACCAAGAATGCAAGGGCACTATACATAGCCACCGATGGTATACCTTTAGAAGATGTATCTGAATATAAATATCTGGGTACATATTTGGATAAAAACTTAAATTTTGTTAAACAAACAACAGAAACAATTAAACTGGTTTCGTTCAAACTTTATTGTATAACAAAACTCAAAAAATTTATTGATACACCCTCGATGATTCGATTGTACAAGGCCTATATTCAGCCCTATTTTGACTATAATGACCTTTTTACTGAAACGACTACATCGTATTTTTATGATAAACTACATAAGCTCCATTTGAGATGTCTGCGGAGATGTCTGGCTGATAGTCAGTCATATACTGAAGAAGAATTATATTTTCTAACAGGTGTAAATTCTATTAAAGATAGGGCTGAGAGTCATTTGTTGAAATTGATCATGATGTATTAAAGTACTCAGCAAGAAGAATATCTCTGTGATCAAGAGAATCGAACCCGGGCGTATGATGCTCCGATATTAAAGGTACCATTTCCTAATAATGAATTGTTTAAAAAGTGTGTGCTATATAGGGGATTGTTATTTCTCTGGGTTTCATATATGTATTACCAACTACAAATACCTTTTGTTATTACTATCTAGTGACTAATATTAATTAGTCCGAAAGTTACTGCTTGTAATAATAAATGAAGTTTTGTTATTTCACTTCCTTTAATAGGGTATAGAGTGTATGTTTGATAGTATTTCTCTTAAACGTTGTAAAAGTGACTTCACAACAATAAAAACACAGGGCAACACTCCATAGCTATTTATATCGACTTTCGGAAGGCATTCGATACAGTTGATCACCAAATTCTCCTACACAAGCTTAGATTATATCAAATAAGCCCAAATTCGCTGAAATGGTTCAAGAGCTATCTGTCCGGCCGTAAACAATTTGTGAACGTTAGTGGGGCCTCAAGTTCATGTAAGCGAATGACACATGGGGTCCCCCAGGGCAGTGTTATGGGCCCGACTTTTTTCCTCCTTTATATAATAAATCGTTGGCTGAGTAATAAAAGGTCGTATCTCAAAAAAATCTTCTTTTTTTTTTATTTTTGAATATGTTTCCTTTCCCTCTAAGGTTTCAAAAAAAATTGAAATTTTTGGAATTTTCCAAATCTTTGGAATGTTATAACCCAGTAAACAAAGGTCGTATCTCCACAATTTGACTTTTGGTTGAGTAATAAAAGGTCGTATCTGAAATAGGCCAATTTGATTTTCTTAGTAAAATATGCTAATTAATGCAAAATAAACATATCTTATGATTCAGTTTTGAAGATAACTATTATATGAACCTTATCGTAAAATATTATGGTTAATTTTTTTGAATCAGTATCAGATACAGGAATATAATTCCAAAATGTTGGATACAACCTTTGTTTACTGAAGTAGTGGTCCCTGTGTTGAGTAATAAAAGGTCGTATCTAGTGTTGCAAATAAATCTGATACTTTTAATGTCACATAAAACTTTAATATTTTAGAGTAACCATATGAAGTCAATACTAGAATATTGGTTTTAGTTCAGAAATGTTGTTTTGTGTAATTTGTATCAGTTACATTGATTTAATATGTATTTATCTGAAATTTATATAAGCCAGATACGACCTTTTATTACTCACTAATTTTCAATTTTTCTCCTTAAAAATGAGTAATAAAAGGTCGTATCTGGAAAAAACTATGTATATGTTACCATAGTTACATCTTAATGATCTAAATGTATTCATAATTATAATAAAAGTACCTGTAGCATATTATTCTTCCTAGAAATAAAATATCATGATGATTGACCAGATATTTATAATCATACAGAGCTTTAAAATACACCATTAACCTTTAATCAGCAATTACTCAAAATGACCATTTGTCAGATACGACCTTTTATTACTCAGCCAACGAAATGATGTAATAGCACATGTCCAAGACCATCACGTTCAACTGTATGCGGATGACATGGTTATAACGACCAGCATTGATCCTGCACATGATATCTCGTCTATCCCTTTCCAAAAATCAAAAGATGTACTCCATGACTGGTGCAAATTTAACAAACTTACCATCAACGTTGATAAAACAAAACTGCAATTTTTCCCAAATGTTAGAAATAATGATTTTGTTGAATGGCAAAATACTCATCCAGTCACACTGGCAGAAGTACCTTTAGAATATGTAAATAACTACAAGTATTTGGGAGTAAACTTGGACAATAAATTGGACATGCAGGCTCATTACACCCAAGTTTATAAGCTCGCAAGCCATAAATTACATTTACTCAGACTAGTAAGACCAATGCTCACTGTCCATGCTGCTCTGAGTATTGTTAAATCAATGTTCATTAGAGCACTTGACTATGGAGGTGTAACTCTGACAGACATACCGCTAAATCTTAGCAATGATCTTCAAACCTTACAAAATCATGCTTTACGATGTAGTTTGAACATTAGGGATCCAATGGACATGCACATTGAGGATCTACATCAACAGACTGAAACCCTGCTGGTTGATAAACGCAGGGCTTATCACTTACTTATGATTATACGAGAGAAGGCCATGGTAAAAGGCAACATTCCTTTTATTTCTCATACTGTAAGAACACAGAGAAATGATGGCCTAACGTTGCACTTACCAATTCCACACACTGAAGCATATAGAAGATCCCCCCTTTACTATGGCTCTGTTATATGGAACAGTTTAACATATGAAGTGCGTGCCCTGCCATCAAAAATGACTTTCAAACAAAAATTTAAGAGAATGCTTGCAAATGGAGAGGTTATAATCTAGATATGTATGCGGTTTCTTTGTCTATATGAACCCTTTTGTCTATGAGCCCTGTTAGTCTTTTTGTAACAAAAACACTGTGATACAACTTTGCTACCCATCTCACTGCACACATCTCATACACTGTACCACTCATCATTATTTAAGCATTGTAAAATTTGAAATCTGAAATGTGGAATTATGCCGCTATTATAATATCAACATCGTATTGTAACCACCATATGTGGGTGGAGCGGGAGAACAGGTGTAAAGCCTGAAATCCTCCCAGAATAAAAATAAACCGATTTAAAAAAACCAAAAAAACTACCTACCTACTACAGGTGGGCGGGACAGCTATGGGTATGCGAGTCGCACCATCATACGCGAATATATTTATGAATATGTTCGAAAACAAGCGTGTCTACTCTTACAAGCTGCAGCCGCTAGCCTGGTACCGCTACATCGACAACGTCTTCTGTATATTGCAGCACGGTGAAGCAGAGCTTAACAGCTTTGTTATCCACCTCAACACCTGCCATCCGACCATCCAATTCACCGAAGAACGCTTGACGAGCAGCATATATTTCCTGGATACGACCGTCAACAGCGGTTATGGCAAACTGACTACCAGCTTATATTGTAAGCCGACAGACAGAAACAACTACCTGCCTTACGACTCCGCGCACCCGTACCATTGCAAGGAGGGCTTGCCCTATAGACAATTCCTCCACATCAGACAGATCTGCAGTGTCCATGATGACTTCTTGATACATTGCCAAGAAAGGGCGCCCTTCTTGTCCAAAAAGGGTATCCCATCGAAATGCTTTCGAAGGCCTACCTGAGGGCTGCAGGTAAAGATAGAACCGAAATACTACACCAGACCAAACTGACCCCACAAGCGGGTACAGAGTGCCCCACCTTTCTCACTACTGACTACCACCTACATGAAGATGACTTTCGTAAGCAGGTCGACAAAACCTGGGACTACCTGGACCGCGCAAGCAGTACCAGGAATGTACACACCCAGGGGTTCTGAGTGGGTTATAGCAAACCTAAAAGTTTGCATGACACGTTAGTCAGAGCCAAACTTCCAGAACAGGCTACTGACAACTTTCCTTCCGGTACTGTCCTCAACCAAAGTCTCATGTCACTTCAACCTGCCCGGCCACGATGGCATCAAGGATGTAGAAATAGATGCTTTGGAATTTGTCAATCGCAATCCGGGCCCTGATGGGACAACCGAGAAAAGGCTACAATTGGAATTTGACTGGATCCACTATCTGATCTCGCAAATACCTTATAAGGCCTGATGAGGTATTGCACCGAAACCGTGTTACAGTCCCCTAGTGCTACCGGCCCACCACTTGGTCGGTTTCCAGTGTTTTAGGCCTGAAAAGGCTTTTTTCACTGGTAGTGCACTCCCCAGCATCCCCGAAACCCCTTTTCCTTACCTCTCCACCATGCCACCATGGAGGTCTAGGTATGCTACCTGAATAAATTTGGTTATATACGCGGACCCATTTTATATTAAAAATAGGAAGAACACGGTCTAATTTCTATAGAAAACACATTCCCCGCTTTTCTCGAACTCCGTGCTCGAAGTCCGCGTTATTAAGGCATCCTATGTGCGCGGACCCAGACATCCGCGTTTACGTGCACCACTATACACGCGGACATGAACTCGGGCGGCGGGGACGGGCGGGTGTGCTGGTCTTGAAGTTGACATCATGGCACTGCAACTGGTAACCGCTCGTACCATGTTCACCCACCAACCCCAGGCAATAAAACCAAATACAACCATTACTTAAATTTGTACTTGAACTAGCAGTGCATTTAATACGTTCTTGTACAAATTTCTTACCACAATATATATATTTGTATTGAACCTATACTAGGACGCCCTTGTTCGAATACAAATCCTTTTCGAACCGCTAATTAGGGTGGGACTCAGGCCGGGTTTATCATTACTTTTTTGCGCCATTTCGCCTGCCCACATTCTGTCTGTTCACTCCGCTGAATCATATGTTATCAACCAACATGTTATGAAATTGCTATAATAATATGTGTAAGTTTTCTTCTCCGCTACATGCAGGATTTTGCAAAAGCGGGGCGTGCTATAGGAAAATTTTCACCCGGACAAGAGTTTTTCTTTAAAACAATCTCAGTTTGGCCAGAAAAAAAAAATGGGGGGGGGGGGGGGAGTACGCCCGGCACGCCCCCCCGGCCATAAATCCGCGCCTGGACTAAGTTGGTAATCACAGGTTACGTTAGGTTGTCGGAGTCCAAAACAAACCCCCAACTGTAACGAGTTATTTCTGTAATATATCAAAAACGGTGTGTGCTTCAATTCCAGTGAGGGTCATTGTGTACGTAAAACAGTCTATTAGTCATGCTGGTTTTAGGCTGCAATATTCAATAAAATAGCTACTTTAATGTCTTTGAAAGCATCTAATAACTCCAACTTTCAAAAATATGTTGTCTTTTCCTGTACAATATCATGCTCGTTTTGGTTAGCCGTTTACATTATCTGTACTGTCCCTCTAAACTAAACTAGCCGCTGTCCTAAACCGGCAAGTTGTAGTTAGATTTTTTCCCACCAGATGATGCCCCGTGGAGTCAGGTGTAAACGTCTCGTTCTCACGGCTTCCACCAGGGGTGATAATGTCTCTGTATAACATCGTATGGATTTCCTTTGCGAAAACTATGAATAACCACGCGCTCCCCTCTATATCAGGAAAGGGGCATTCCTGGATTTTAGAAATAACTCCATTATCGTTCCTAAACTTAGTAGCACAACCTACTTACTGAAAATGTTATTTATGAACTAGCCAAAGACTCAGTAATTTATGGATTACACTGATTTGGAACCTAAGAAAGGCACTACCTTCTTCATTTCTTGTGTGCAATATATATTAACAACAACAAATAATTCATAGTAACAAATAGTTTATTTTTTTATGATAATTATTCTCCAATTAGATAAGGTTCATTCCAGCCTGTGCTTGTTGGCAACTAATTAAGGCCACACTATAAAAAAAATCTGTTTCTGATGGACCACCCGACTGGGTGTTAAACCCCCGACTGGGAGAGGTTTTAGTTCAGATTTTTTCAGATTTTTTATTTTTTTTTATTTTTAGTACTTTCCCTACCCAAAAACAAAAATTCTAGAAAAAAAAATCCGACCTTGTCCACTGGAAACAGATTTTTGTTTAAGGCTGGCCTAACTCCCTTCCTTTCATCCCGTGCTTAACTGTAACCTCCATATCACTGTCTTTCTTAATGGGACCTAGCATATCGACATATAGTCATGTATATAGACATATAGTCTATATCGATCTATAGGCATTTGCACACGCTCGATGTTTGATCTGTTTAATGGAGTGCACAACAACTGATAAGTGTGGTTCTCGACATCAAACGCAAGAACGGCCAATTCCAGTCACTCATACCCTATGATCTATTACAAATTAACTCTTAAATAATAACGTTATGTTAGCCATGACCGCCAAAATGCGACTGATTTTTGTTTGTGCATCTCCCTCCAAATACCCTCTATCTTCATTACCATGTACAGTTCCAGGGACATCGTTTCCCTCAAAGCAGTTATAAATACAGGGAACAAAAATTACCATCAAATCCAATATCATAACATGACTTCACATTTGTTAATAAATATAATCGGCCTTATAATTAATATATCCTTGAACCATCTGATTCCAATTTAAGCAAGTTGGCCACATTTTGTGGAAGTAGCTTATCAACATATTCGCATAATCAATCGGTTTACTAAGTTTACAAAACATTATAAACACTCTTGTATTCTATATTCGTCCTACCCTTACCGCACTCTGTGTTTATATCTCAATATGTAATTAAGGTGTCGCCACGTTATCCAGTCTTCTATTAGACTGAGGGCAAAATTGGGTGATTTTCCCAAACCTCCCATGTGTTACACATTCTTTTTATGATAAAAGTACACCAATAATCTATAAATGTCTATCCAGAAGCATCTTCTGATTGGTTATTGGTTTCGTAGGCGCAGCTTCACACTATTACCTGCTTTTATTACACTATCTGTGTTTAAACACGGTTGCTTCAAACCGGTCTCTTTTTGGCTAACTATTTACCATCCCCAAACTGTGATACTTGTCAGTTTTCAGTGTGTCAAACATATATCAGCTTCCTAAGCACGTTCAATGTCTTTCAATTTTCAACTGCATCCGATGATCCCATATCTTCTGTTGCGTCGCCTACACTTGGTTCGACTTGGAAGCTGAGTCCGGGTTGAGGGTCGACCGTCTGATGGGGGCACTTGGGTTGCCTCCAGTAAGCCCTCGTTTTTTCTCTACAATAAATTGGTCGGGCAGTAAATTAATATGTGAAAATGGTTTGCACAATTAGCCATTACCAAAGAAATATTTAATTAAATATAGTCTGCAATGTTAGTCGGCACCAACCAATGTGTATCAAGCTTTCGACACTGTCGACCACAAATCTAGATTGAAAGTCTAACATACTGTCATCCGTGGAATTCCTGATGTGAAATACGCAAAAGTTTAAGTCTACCTCTCTCCTTATCAATCTCACAGTACGTAATGCAAAAATAATCACAGGGGATTGTGTTCGCTCACTGGGGCTTATTGTTAACTTCTTTTTACCTTTGTTTTTTAATATCCGTGCTGGACCCGGCTGTAAACCCGCCAATCTCGGAGAACGGCGTGTTGGCAGTGCTGCCCTGGAAAACAACACACTTGTTTTAATCTTTGTTCACTCCCTACCTTGTTGAACAAGGTTAATTTGATGGCACACTTGGATATTAGCCATATTCGTACAAAATGAACAGATAGAGAGGTTCACTTTACAACTCTTAAAACCGGGTTGGTTCATTTAATCAAAGAACTATATGTTAAATACATATTTTTCTGGTATCATGTCATATATTAACTTTAAGAAAGAGGAGGGTCTCTCCCAGGGGGGGGGGGGGTTCGTACGAATCCCCCCACCCCCCTTCCTACAGGCCTGAATCCGGTACTTTTGCAGGAAATACTGCAACTTGTCCATCTTCACCTAACCTTGGTAACGGTCATGTTTCATAATAGTAATCATTGAAACTTAAACACCGTATGTTCCTTATAAAACAACCCCATGGCGCACAGCTTATCCCTTAAAATCCCATGGAACCATGCTTTATTTCAATGGCCTTACTAATTAGAATTAGTACCCCAATCTTCACAAAAACAAAAATCTTCGAAAATCAAGGAACCCACTAATTCAGGATGTCAAAATAGATATGCTTTTTTTTTGTTAAGCCCTATCACTTTCTTATAACCATATGGCTCTGTGTTAACAGGGGCGGATCCAGGGGGGTGGCCGGACGGGCCTTGCCCCCCCCTCCCCCCCCTTGCCCTGTTAAATCCCCCCTTAGGTGGGTGGGTGATGCAGTCAGTAACCAGACATTTTCCAAAAGGGTGGTTTATAGATGGGGGGGTTGCATGTCACATGTCGAATTTATAAAATGTCCATGTCGTTTGTCCCTAACTCTTGTTCTAGACCCATGTTCCATGTCGAATTTAAGAAATAGCTATGTCCCCTGTCACTATCTTTTTAAAGCTCCTGTCCCCTGTGGAATTTAAGGAATGGGCCATGTCATTGTCACTAAATTCCCATGTCCCATGTCGAATTTAAGAGATGGCCATGTCGCTGTCTCGAATTCAAGAAAAGCCCATGTCGCCGTGGCGAATTTCAGTGTCTACACCTTCAAATGGGGGGCGCCTTAGCTTATGTTTAATTTTTCCGCCAGGAATTTTGCAACAAAAATCTCCTATTTTCCCCAAATTAACCACTTGTTGATATACAAATATAAGTGTGTAGGCCATTGCAAATTCTGTGCCCTAGTTGTACCCAGGAGTTGTACATACCGGCTCTGCTGTTTCCTGTAAGTCGGCAGTCCCTGGTCGCGTCTTGAATCACTAGATGTCCACATTTCACAGCGATTGTCCAAAACCTTCACAATCAGTTTGCTTCCACAATTCTCGCAAATGCAGTAATTTCCTGGTGGTTTCTCACTGTTTGTGTTCTCATCCCAGGCATCCTCAGGTTCAACCTTGATTTTCTTGGATGCAGGTTCGACAGCCGACCCTGCCAAATCGGGGCCTAGTTCCTGCGAATTTCCGAAAAATCCAGGTGCTTCTCCCTCTCTGTCAGCTCCCTCAAAAGTCTCAAGCTGTAAGCCAGGGATGCCCTGATCATTCTCCATGGTGCCGTCATCATACCCACCAAATTTTGATCGCCGCAGGTGTCTGAGTCCGACTATTCCTAGTGCTCCTGCCCCTGCGAGTCCCGGTCCAATTCCCATTTCCATAAAAAACATCTCTGGATGCCTAGATCTATATATAGCGCAAAAAATTCCGGAATGCTCCAGGTGAAACCTAGTTTCGTCTTCCCTGGTTATCTGAGTGGTTGTCGCCCGTCATACGGGTGTGTTTGACAACTCTATTTTCCACAACTAGTTTTTTCCCTTCCCTCTATCTGATTCCTCCTCTAATCAATCTGTCACCGATCAAGGTTTTTCGAACACTCTCGGCGACCGCATCATCCACGCTGCACCATCGGGCGTTCCATCATCTAGGCCCAGAAACGCCAGTCACTCACAACGTCAAGACGCAAGACGCTGCTCGTCCGTCGGATCGTCCGCCCGTTTCAACACACTCTTCACAAAGGTAAGGGTTACCATTATTGTCATCGATTAGGTTTAGTAGAAGGCCGTTTATCCAAGGTTCTTGGGGGGGGGGGACGCAGGGTGGTGGGGGTTGGCGGCTTTCGGCCTCGTGTTTGAAGTATCTATTTCGAAACGCTAACACCGGGGAATCCCCTCAATCTGTCGTTGCTCGTCTCTGGCACTGACTAAACTACCAAATTGCCTAACCGTTTCTGACATTCTGACATTGAGACCGGAGGTCCGCGTGAACTGTATGTACGCGGAGTTCCGCGCGGATTTTGTACGCGCGGAGTTCCGCGTAAATTGTGTATGCGCGGACGGCCGCGTTTACTTTGTCTGCGCGGACCCAAGAAATTAGGGCACGTATTACTTGTATGTTGTAGCGTAATCTTTGTTGCACATTCATTGGTTATCCTTGTTGGTTGGTAAGGGGGGGGGGAACAAAACACAGACCACTTTTAATGTTAGGTCGTCGCTACCATGAGGGGCGGACCAAGGAATTTGTAGAGGGGGGGGGGGGCAAAAAATTGAATGTACGGGGGGGTGGGGCCCCCGTCGAACATGATTTTACAGTGGAGGGGGGGGGGGGGGGCAAGGCCCGTCCGCCCCCCCCCCCCCCCCCCTGGATCTGCCCCTGATGTCCAATACGCCGGGACTTGGCTAGTTTTCGTGCACCGGCTAGTAAAATGATTTTAGACAATAATTTTCAATTACAAAATTATTCCCTATGTCATTTCCTATCATGTAACAGCAGGTATGGCTTATTTGGATGAAGATGACTGTACTTATTGTTCTTAGATATAGGAGGATGTTGTGGTCCAAAATGTACTTATTTACTATTATTTGTAGTATTTTACTATGGTTGTACTAACAAATTAAACATAAATTTGTATTTCTTTTATTAATTATAAAGAAACAGTGTTGACAAGTTATGTATGGGAGGTAATAAACCCTTATAAACGTGATTTTCATACTTTGATAAGAAATTTCATGTTATTTATGACCTTTTTGACAAAATCCAAATGATGATGGTGGCCACCTTGAATTTTCTATGATAATGCCTGATTTATGGTGGTTTTTCATAAGAAAAAGGGCTGGGCTGATTTGTAATTAACTTAGGAAATAATCAGAAGGAAAAGTCAAAGGTGATTATACATTACAATCTAATGGTATAATACATTTTTCATGCCTTTTTAATTTAATACATATCATATTCCCAATATTTAGATCATGAATAATCTTCAAAATCTGAAATCTTATTGTTGAGAATATATGATCAAATTCCTATTGGGCCGTAACTAAAGGGTTAATAAAGCCAAACATCTTTGTCTTTACAGGGGCGGATTTGGGAGGGTGGGGGGGGGCAATTTTTATTTCGGTGCCAGATGTTATTTTATGAATTCTACCATAAGCTGTAATGTATATCTCATGGTTACCCTTACAAATCATTTAATACCACACTTCTTATGTCGTCATATTACTTTAATAACCACAATTTTTACTCAAAAAGCGAATTTTATGATATCATAATCTCAATAATAAGCATAGACGAGTGGCCAGTGTGCGTCGTATACTTTTATATGGATCCTGAATTAAATAAAGACAGAAATAAAAATTAATATGTAGTCTTTATAGTTCAGTGTTAAAAAGCTGATTGTCTGATGGTTCTTACAATAAACAGGAAATGTAAAAACGTGTGGAAAACCCACTAAAATACCGAATTTTTAAAACGACAATTTTTTGTGACAATTTTTTTACCATGCATAGCTCCGTGGTCCTCGAAAATAGACCCTTCACAGTTTTGATGAGTATTCCTCATGTCGTACTCGTAAATTTTGAGACACGTTCAATCTTCGATATAGTTGCTCAAAATTTCAGTCCAAAATCTTTATTGGTTAATGGTTCACAAAAAAAAAGTTAAAAATGCAATTTTAAGTTTTAATTTTTGGTACTTTTGGCTCTTTATCTCTAATTATTATCTCTTATATACTGGATAATTTGTTACTTCATGCACAATAGTTGCAAAGACGTGTTGTAAATTGTAATGTTGGTTATAAATACCATCGGGGGATAGGAAAGGTTTAATTATTTGGAAAATAGTTGGCTAATGGTTACCAATCTATGACCCATCCGTCCTCGATACAGGTTTTAAACGCCGTTTTTTCATTTATTCAGTTTCACACAGATGTCACGCTTTCTCCATGGATGAAGAACGTCGGGACCGTATTGCTATGAACGGTAGTAGGTGGAGATTGTTACGTCGGATCTTAGTTCCAACCTACGGGAAGGATGAATCACAACGGACTTCGGTATGTTTTTTATGGCTGGGGCTGAATTTGAATTACTTTCCATATATAAAGTGGCCGATACCGCGCCAGAGCTGTGGGCTACAGGTTCGGCTAAGAATTTGTTCTAGGGAAAAATTAGTGTTATAACTCGTATTTCTTTAGCCTGGTTCTTTACGCCGGTATGAAGTCGCATTCTTAAGCCTGTTATGGTACAGACTCTAGTGTCAGTTAAATATCCTAACTGCAAACTTACTGACAATTCTAGAACAGAAATGATTGACCGATTTCTTCTGTCCTAACCTAGCCGAAATAAATAACACACATTCTTAAGAAACAGGTTAAGCTTTCCCTCCTTTCGACCTTGTTCATCCAATACAACACTGCCTTACTATACAGAGCTCTTATCTGGTACGTACTATCTTTTTACAGAAGTACCGCAAGACGAAGGACGAAAAGTCGGAGGAGGAACTTCTAGCTTACAACTACAAGAACATGATGCGCATGAGGGTCCAAAGGGCAAAGCAGAAAGTGGAGAAAATGTGTACGTAACATAATCACTAACCTACTGCCTTATCCTCCATCTTTCATCTGACAAATAAATACTTGACGGATTGATACGGATTATTTTTTGTATTTTAATAATTGTTTTTCTATAACAATCAGTTCGCTTATTAGAACTAATATTGTTTTTTATTGTTTTTTTTTATCACAATAAACCAAGGACCTAAATAAAAGAGTTCGGGGAGCGAATAAGCCACTTTTGGCAATCCAAGGTTGTTTGTTTCCGCATCTCTATAATAAATAATACTGTTTTATAACCATTCTTGAATACTCCAATCTTGGGGTTGTCATATAAATATTAATGTCATCTTTCTTTGGGACTACATGATTTTCTGGAGGTTTACTCCTACATGACCTCCCATCATGTACTTTTTACTTAGAAAAAATGTTATTCAATGTGCCAACCTTCTTCTGTTTACAGGTGCCATCGCATGGGCCAACGCTAGACAGACCCAGACTCCTGAAGATTGGGAGGACCCAAATACTGCTGGCGATGCCGACCGCATTATTTGGGCCCGTACGAGCGAGGAAATTGCTCGAGCAGCCGCGAGTATGCGGTATCGTGAAGGGATGATAGACAAAGGGTCAGAGTGCCCTGACAGATCAGGCTCCTCTCAAAACAACAAATCATACATTATATGGGCCCGTACCCCTGAGAAAATTGCTCAAGCATCCACGAGTGGAATGGAAATTGCTCAAGCATCCACGAGTGGAATGGAAATTGCTCAAGCATCCACGAGTGCAATGGTGGACACAGGTTGTGAGTTCCCCAATAGACAGTGCTCATCCCTAGGTGAAACTCCGGGGGACGAAGCAGAAAACTCCTACCGTCCTCCGCCTGAAATCCCATCTCCAGAGGAAGAGGCTTGCCTCCCTGATAGACAGTGCTCATCCCTAAGTGCAACTCCCGGGTATGAAGCAGAGAACCCCTGCATGCCTCCTCCGGAAATCCCATCGACAGAGGAAGAGGCTGGCCTCCCTGATAGACAGTGCTCAGCCCTAAGTGGAACTCCGGGGTATGATGCAGAGGACCCCTGGATGACTCCTCCTGAAATCCCATCTACACAGGAAAAGGCTTGCCAAAACACAAGGGCGTCACCTACTGAAATCCCATTTCCCGGTACATCCTCCGATGAAAATGAATCTTGGGTGTCCCCTCCTGTTATGCCACCCCAAGATGAACATGCTTGCCCGGGTGTCGCCTCTACTGAAGAAAATTATGGCTTGTCCCCTCCGGACAGCCCATCAACAGAAGAAGAGGTTTTTCAGGGTCTCGCCTACATTGAACAAATCTCATGCGGGTCCCCTCCTGATATACCACCTGCCGAAGAAGAGGCTTGTCCAGGTCTCTCCTCCATTGAAAAAACAGGGACACACAACCAGTATAACTTCGGTGAATCAACAATTCCTCCAACTACATACTATCTTGAAGAAGTAAATGTCGACATTACTAGTCTTTGCCAAACTCACCCTGAGTCACACAGGTCCCTGGATAACGCGCATGAGGACCTCCATGAAGACGCCAACTTCTCCAGGCTGGTTACCCTTGATGAAGATTCATTCTTTCTTGACTACTCACCAGACACGTCTTGTGTGCTGTATGTGGAATATGTCATGGGTTTGGGTCCAATTGAAAAATGTCCGGAACCTATCGAGGAAAATATATTAACTTCAGACCAATGTACTGGCGAGAGCAGTGACCTGAGCACCCCTTCAGATACCGACATGGAGTATGTAGTGGGACATGGTGGAGGTGAGCTTTGTCTGCCCAATGAGTCAGGTTCGGTAGGCCCCCGTCAGGAAGCGCCCGATTCCTCGCCTTCTGGGAGGCAGGGCACCTCCACTCAAAACGCTTGTGAAACTGGAGAACTAGCTGATCATCCTCCTTCAACTACGACCTCCACTCAAAACGCTTGTGAAACTGGGGAACTAGCTGATCATCCTCCTTCAACTACGACCCAACCTGAAAAACGTGAACATGCTGTTCTCCCTCCTTCCAAAAGAGCCTCATTAGAAAACAGTTTAACTCCGACCCAAGTTCAAACTCGTGAACCTCCTGTTCTCTCCTACCAGTAAATCATCTTTAGAACACAGTATTTCCCAACTTGATTTGGGCGGACCCAGCGTGGTAGAAGCACCGAGTGTTAAACGTGGAGGTGATGGCTTCAGTGTCAGATGGGACGATGGTCAGAAGTCTACTGCCGGGGTTATCGCTTCGGCTACGGTACTGTATTTGGGACATTCAGGAAACTTCGTGAGAAATACTGTTGTGTATCCCCCTGGTAAAAAATCAGAGGATGGAAACAGTGTGACAGAGAGGGACGTCGTGGAATTCAACGATTATTTTGCTGGGCTTGATAGTGAGACCAGTCCAGAGTCAGGGGAATCCGATCTGAACCAAGACACTAATGTACCCTCTCAAGGGCCTGTGCTTGAGGATGAAGCGCTTGAACGTTGTCGTGGACGGAATCGGTGCATGCAGTCCATCACGGGAGAAGACACAGACTATAGTCCAGAGTCATATAGTCCAGAGTCCTTTGTATCAGATCCACCCGATGTCTGGTCAGAGTCCTTAAAATCTGATTCTCACGAGGAAGCCTCCCGAGGGGTGTATGGAGAGTTTGGTACTGGACCTCTTTCTGTAAAAAGGGCCTCATCATCGGATTTGCCAAGTGATCTTGTCAGCTGTGAGCATGCAGTTGAGTCATTGGAGTCGTTTAAATCCGGAGAGGAAAACGAGTCACAAATTGAGTCAGAATCCGACGACAATGCCCTGTATGAAAACTCGTCCACCTCCTCACTTGAGAGCTTTATTCCACCTGACTCAACCAAAACTTCTGTATCGAACGTTCTTCCTAGTATACCCTCTCCAACAATTACCAGCGAATGGGACGAAAACTGGTGTAGGCAGTTAACAGGTATGTCCTCATGCACGTCTAAATCCACACCACCACCGAAATCAGCAACAGGAGCGGTGTCTGCCGCAGCAGCCTGTCCGTGCGACCCACCAGCTACGGAGACTCGCGAAGGTATGTGGTTTTTTTAATGCAAAGGAAACCCAGTAAAAATTTGTAACACGGTTATGTAGACAAGAAAAGTATATTTCCTAATACATTTTTTATGATTAATAAAATAAGATCGATATAATCAGTTCCCTGGCCTAAATAGCCACCTAATTTTATTTTGGGACTCTCAGGTAACTTGCTTAGAACTCTAGTCAATACACTATGACTGTCCTATTTTATGAATTGACTCTGTAGTTATCCAGTTTAATTGCGAAACGTTAACCAACATATCGATTATTAACTTCAGATGTAAGGACCGATGCCTTCTCGAGTGACGACTCGTTTGTGAGCACTGGCTGTGCATGCGGTGATGCCGCGGGAGGTAAGTTCAAATGACTGCAATACCAATTATACTTACTGCTTTTTTGTATGTCTTGTGCACTGTTGCCTTACTGAGTAGGAGTACAATCCAGCTTCCTGTGTTCCTATCTGAGCCATTCTTTAAATGAATTAAGGGTTGGTCTTACTCCCTAGCAAGGGAAGGAGTCCTTGAATGCTTACCAAGTGAAGAATTCGCGATGCCATTTACATCTTAATGGTCTAGGTACGTACTGAAATACAACTTATTTTCTCTCTATGTCTTAGTTTGCAGAAAGCGTGTGTCCGTGCTACGCTCCCCAACCACCCATAGATACAAGAACCGGCCACTTCGACGCAAGGGTATTCACAAAGGTACTACATTATTTTTATTTGATATCTTTATTTGCCTATCCCACTTTTGTTCCATTTTTAATTTATCTAAAACATATTATACGTGAATTAAGTTATAAAATATTATTTCAAAACAGTTCAAGAACTGGTGAAATCTGTGAAATACCAAATCAATGTAGTTTATTAGATTGTCTGTTGAGCTGAAATACTGAGGTCCACAAATCACATCGATCTAAACCTCTGGCCAAAAAAGTAATTGAAAATGACAATCCATAGGCGTAGTAATTGTATTATTTCTGTAAATGAAAATTACAACCCCTAGGCGTAGTAATGTTATAATTTCCGTGTACTGTTTTGTTACAAGTTAGAATAAGAGCTTAAAATGATTTTTGATCTAAGGCAGAGTAAATGTTCTCCTTTCTTTTCAGATAAGAAGCACCTTATCAAGTGGCTGAGGGAAATTCCGCGACAGAACTGCCAGGCCCTCGAACATGACCAAGACGCGTAGTCAGCCTACCTATCCTGCCTTTCCGTGGAAAACAGGGATCGTACCGACATGCAAGAATCAAGTACACTGGGAATTATTTGAAGTCAAGCACTAACTGCGTGGCATTGTAGTGAACGTGTAATTATTGAGATCAGTTAGTTAGGATTATTCTATATCTAATCGAGCATGGACGGGTGTGTACTGGCTGAAACCTTAGCCCAAACCATTGTAAGAAAATTAAAGAATTTAAGAGCTCCAGTCCAGGAGTGTGAGTGTTCTGATGCTATTACCTGCAAATGGTTTATTGTACGAGATGGCATTTCAGTGAGAGCAAATTCCCTCATAGCCTGAAGTCCATCAGGAGGTCAACTTGCCAAGTCGTTGTTAATCCAAATATTGTAAGGCTTCAACTGTTATTCAACCTTCTAAAATGCCACCTTGTTAGACAATGTGCGGATAAATGTTGGACAAATAAGTTTGACGCTTTGTATGCTATAGCTGCATAATAACCTGACTGATTGGTTAGAAATTTGGCCTACATGGTATATTTGCCATAGTTTCTGGGAAGAATGCTCTGGTTTTGAATCTGGTTATCGTTTGTTAGTACCATATCTATTTAAGGTTTTCATGTCGAATCCACAATGGATGTTGTGGAACTTGTTATGCAGAAGTAGTAATTTAAAACAAGAATTTGAACGTTGTGAAAAGTCGCCATAAAGATAATTACATTGGACTCTTCTGAGACCTTTTGCGGCCAGACGGAGTTTTCTGAGGAGAGTGCAGAAATTATGTTTTCCTAAATTGTGTCTCTAGTTCAGAGCCTCTAGTGGGAGTTAACTTGTACAAGTCATAAGTCTTTTTTTATGACTTGTTTTATTATATTGTCTGTTTGAACATGTCGCATGTCTTTATTAGCCTGTTTGGATATGGGAGTCTACTGTTTCTGTGACCAGTTCCTAATACAAAAAAAACGGACGTTAAATTTTAAACTATTTTGGTTTTCGCTTTGGTTATAGATTTTTATCGACGACCTGAGGAAAGTAACAAGAAACTTGAATAACGTGATCTCATTTAACTTACTTGTATTTTGTCTGTAAGGTTCCTCATTGATTTCCTTAATTATCCAACCAATGATTGTTGTTTTACTTGAAAAGTTTCATTGTGGGTGGACGCGTACAGGTTTTAGTACTTAATTAACTAATGGCGAGTTGATATACTTGATTACCTAATATTCACTTAGTCGGCTGGATGCATACTAGCCTTTAATAGTGTACTGTGCTATTTAACAGGATGGTTCACAAGTCCTTATTTGGTCCGGTTTATTTTTGTTATAAATGTGTAATTCTTATCAATTCCCTAGACAATGACTTGTTTCTAAAATAATAATTGTTGGTAAACTCTGTCATCATGTTCCAAATCGCGACTAGTCACTACCCTCGTTGTTAAATAGTATATAAGGATAAGGTATATCTAAGGGTTCTTAAGAAAGTTGACGTGGCGGATGGTTGTATGGAACGTATGTACAAAATACAACGTTCAATTTTAAATACGTGTTTTCATATGACAGTGATTTTGAAACGACTATTTCGTGGCCCTTACCCACTAGTAAACCCAATATTTGTATTTATGACGGCCCAGAGAGCATGCCACTTATAATATTTCGAATAAAGACAATTAGACCAATCATTAAAGAGAAGGATTTTATTTTTATCTTGGCATTTTTACGAAGCGCGCTTGATTACATAAACTACATTCATATGGTATAAAAACGTTAAAGGAAACAACACGTTGTATTACAGTACTATACTGGGCAATTGACAGACACCGAAACTACATCATCATAGAGTGAGGAAATCGGTCATATCATAAATAATAATATTAACAAAAGAATTCCATACTACGGGTCATTGGAAAATCAGCGAACATAAAATATCTACTATCGATAAGGCCTAGACCATTGATTAAGGACTCCATTCCCATGACTATCAATACATAGAGTGAACTGTTCCTGAGATAGACGGCTTCGAAGCTATAAGGTAGTCAGCGTGGCAGGCAGCTGGACAAGTGCACCACGTGTCCCTCTCCTGCTGCTCTGTCTCTGGATAGGGATAAAGGAAAAATGCCACGTTATAGAAATTCCTCGATATGATACAAATATAATTCGACTTAACACAAAAGGTTCAAAGGACAACAGAAAAGAGTGAAAGTTATATTTCGCCAAAGTGAACATTAATTGTGAGTGAACAGGTAGTATCACTTTGCAGATTTTAATCATTTCTTAAATGACTGGGTTTACGCTTAACTTAAGTAAGCCAATGAGTTAATTGATTCTTACCAAATTTGGTAGATTCCACCGCCAACAGGAAATCGAAGCCTATGAAGTCAGTCTGAAGGCCTCCGTCGCTGCCGCTGGGGGTCTCGAACACGTCGATCACTGCGGGGCCGCCTGCGTCCCTGCCGCTGGGGGTCTCGAACACGTCGTCGAGGTAGTCTTGGTAAATCCCGTCGAACTCCACCTCTTCTCCATTTACAAGAGTGTCTTTAGTGGAAGCATGACCCCAAGCTGGACCCCCCTCACAGTTTGACCCAACAGAGGAGATAGAACTATGCCTGGAGGAAGAAGAGGCAGTCCGGGGAACAACAGCTGGGGTCTGAGGGGCACTGCAGTTTACACATGTCCATTCAAAATAGCAGCCCACCTTAACTAGATAACGGTAAAAGTCTCTTGTTATGAATGACTGGCACCTCCTGTGACACCACAAGTCGCACCCATCACACTGAATTGCCTCCTGTCTGGGGCGTACCTGGTATGAACAGACTACACAGGTATGCACCTTCTTGGGTCTCCCTGCCCGGGCAGACGTGGAGGTAGGGTTCTGGAATGGATAGCTGGCCATCTTTGGATGAGAATGCCTGTTTCGATCAGAGGTGAAGAACAAGTGTACCTCTCCCGTTTTCGACAGGGTATTTATTGGAATCCCATGCGTGTGAGCGGCTCACCCAGGGTTGGGCCGGGCGGCCGTGAACCGACTGAAGGAAGTCGTCCTTCCTCGCACCTTACACCCCAGTCCCCGGATACCCCACCGGTCGCTCTCACACTTCGAGAATGAGAGATGATTTCAAAGCAAGTGCGGAACGCCCAAAGGCAGACCACACAACCCATCAAATTTTTAATGTGTTCGCGTCCAAACATGCATGACCGTTTCATGTTTCGCATGAAAGGCGGGCGGCCGGTGTTGCACTGGGCTTCCTTGTGTTGGGCGGAGACCATGGCAGGAGTCGCTCCACACCTGTTCTCTTTGACCGGCGCGAACGGGGACTAGCCCTGGCCAAGTTCAGAAAGAGTTTGTTCTTTAGAAGTGATCATTGCGGTCTTTATCCATGAACTCATAGTGTTGGTTAGACTACAGAACTGGTTCCCTCTGATATTCAGGGCCGCTCAACATTTCATTATCTCATACAAGGCAAGCACATTGGGAAGTTTTTTCAAACCTAGGGGGGATTTTAAAATCAATAGTCTCAAGTGATGTCGCTTGCTATTTTATACATATAATTTGTTTGCTGTTTTGGGACAAGAAACCTAATGCTTGTTTGGTCCTGATGCCTGTGATGGACTGAGTGTACTTGTTAGGAGGGGCAATGTTTGTGTTCCACTATAACCAGTATGCATCACACGCATCGTAAGGCCGACGCCGGTTAATCACCGCATTACATTCGTGTTATGGTACCATATGGTTACAGAGATGGAATCAGTCCTAATGTGTTTTTTATTGCCCCATCAGCCATCGTAATTAGCAGCAGATAAAGTTTCAACCCCTACCACACCTAACCAGAGCTAAATATAGAGTCGCCCCGCGACCGGCCCTCCGCGGTTACATAACATTAACTACCCTTACACTTAACCGCGCCGCGTGGGGCCACTTGGCCACGCGCCTGATACACATCTACCCATAAGGCACAAGGAGAGAGGGAGTTCATTAAATCGGACGGTTAAAAATGCTTTAACAAAATGTTTCTTCTCGCTTGAAATTATATTGGTGCGTATTTTTCTAAGTTGGCAAATGTATTACTCCTAAACCCCAAGCCGCTCGGGCCGTGGGTGGAGGCCGAGCCCACCCCCCCCCCCACCACCCACCCCCCCACCCACCCCCCACCCCCCACCCGGCTCGTGAGTCGGGCCTGAGCGACTGGGCGGCCTAAGGTGGGTGGGAGGGGGTTGGAGGCAGAGCACGCCCGGCTCGTGAGTCTGACCTGAGCGACTGGGCGGTCTAAGGTGGGTGGGACCGGGTCGGAGGGTCAAGAGGTCATTCACGCACCGTACTCTGCCTGGAGACAATGTTACCTGGAGTTCATTTTTGATTGGTCATGTGACCATGTATAGCCAATCGCTGATCATACTCCAGGGTAAGGAAGAGTCGACCTCACCTTACTTAAGGGCGTGACCTGTCCGCGCGGTCACTTTCTTTGCGTTCGGCCCAGGAACCTTGCACCTAAACACGCGTCGGCTTCTAAGGAGAATAACTAGCACACAAACATTGGAGATACGTTGCGCCCACCATCAGCCATGGCAGAAGGTGGTGCCGCAGGACCATCTTCTCATGATCCAACGCCGGGTTACCCTGAGGATGACATACCTGAATTCAAGGCAGGGGCAAGGTATCGGACGTGGGCTGACCTATGGACAGCGGCACAGAGGTATGCGGTTCGGAAGAACATAGTTTTTTCCAAAGGTGAGTGAAACACTTTTTCGATATAAGCCTCGAGGGGTAAAGTAATTTGGTTTGTACTGGTTACTTAATAGGGGCGCTCTTGGTTCTTGTAGTAATTAACTACCGTTTGTAAGTGCACTTTATGTTAAGAATATAGACCGTGAGTAGATTGGCACCTTCTGTTGAACATTGAGTTAAGATGCAGAAAAGTAGCGAAGATCCGCATTGTTTTTATTACTTCGTCGGCAGGAACCAATCAATTAGTTGTATTATGCCGGACTGAGGTTTTAATTTTTGCAATGCACGTACCGGATTGACCAGTCAGTTTGTCTGCATTTCCATTCCTCATTTAGTCACTCTAGTTATTGCTTTTACAGAAAACATGAAGACGGTCGAGAACATGAACGCGAAGATGGCGGCCAACCACACCAGGTTCCCTGAACATTTCGTCTACACAGGTGGCCACCTTGCTTGCAAACATCATGGTGTGACAAGAATGACAGGCAACTACGAGCGACCGGAGCAAAGGTAATGTTTTATTGGCCAATCATGCCGGAGATTATTGCTACCTTTTTGAATGACTTATGATCTGCGTTTCCAAGCGGGTACGGCTTTGCTAGGCGAGGGGCGAGGGGCGAGGGGGTGGGGTGCCCAAGGAATACTGCCGGGGTGACGAGGTCTTTCTCGATAAGGGTGCCCACGGAAGTTTTAAAGGTCGTATTTAGTTTTGCTATTCATAAAGGTATTAGGAAGGTCTTATTTTCGAGTCATCGCAATTTATCACAAGTATAAAGTGCTCCCCCCCCCACCCTTAATTATATTAGTGTGTTTTATCAGTTTAAGATAATGGCATCACGCCCACTCGAATTTACAAAAAATGTGAGTGACCTGTTGAAAGTCCCTACAATGACAATTCTCCCTACCACGGTTAGGTGATTTATAGTGTTTTATGCAGGCTGTCGACAAAATCCATGGAAAACCTATAGAAAATATGCAAATAATTCCTATAAATCCATCTGCAATGAATGAATTTGCAAAGAACTCTGGAAAAATCAATGTACATGGATACTGATTTAAAAAATAATGATGGCAAGGTTTTCACCAAGTTAATTTAAAATTATAATGATACAATTTATGAAAATTGTTTTACAAAAACCATGAGTTATGTCGACATATTACCCAGCATGCATCCTGTTTTGGGCTAACCTGCAGGTAAAACCCACAAAACTGGTTATCCGTGATTTGGAGAATTAGCCGGGTGTGGGGCCAGAGATTGGACAGCGATAATGTCAGTCATTTAGTCTCACTCCCGTTTCGTCTTACACACTTAGTCCCCTGTTAAATTTACTATCTGTATAACCCTAAGTAAAGGCTATAAAGGCTATAATGGCTTCAATGCACATTATTTTCCAAGATTTAACGTTTTTGCATTAACTTCTCTGTCTTTTCCGAAAAGTATGCCAACACAAAACGTACTGAAACGGCCAAATTATATTGAATTACAATCAACAGTACATATGAACACCACAATGAGAACAGACGGCCGAAACAAATCAAAATATGAACACCTAACAGCTAACTGAGAAGACTTCCCACAACACAGGAACCCACCGTATCTAACAATGCTGACAAGGGAACAAACAAGAGCAATAATAATGGCAAGAACAAGGATGACAAAAGTAAAAGCAAACTACAAAAACATGTACCCAGACCAAAAGTGTAGGGGGTGCGGCCACCACGAGGAAACCCAAAATCACATATTTGAGGACTGCCCAACAATCCACTCCAACAACAGCACAACAATTACTAGCAACGAAATATTCAACAACAACGGAAAAATAAACAAATCAACAAGTACAAATATAATCAACATCCACAACATACTCCAACAATGGGAAAATTCACATACCACAGCGTAGCTCGCCATTGGCTGAGCGGCCTGGCCATCCGGGCAACACGCACGAAGAAAAGAAAAGGAAGAACCCTCACGTCATGCCAAGAATGAGTAGGAATAGGGTGGCTTCAGTGGCAGCTCGACCCAGTCCTATCTGTAACAACTGAAACAGAAGTTCCATTACTGATTAATATCAATAAATTAAGCGGCAATCTTACCTTGCGCAGCAACCAGCCTGCCCTGTCATATCCTTGTGCCCTTGGAGGGTAGATGCTTGACATCACAAAGACAGTTTTCCGAACACAGCTGTTAACCTTCCATTCCAAGTACTGGAAGTAGCCCATGACGTGCTGTATAGCATAAGAACATAGAACTATTAAGGACTGATAAGGTGAACGCTTATTGTTGTTATGCTGTTCTTTAACGATTTCAATGATTTCAGATGCAAGATGGCGGCCGAGTAAACACACACCTCTAGAGGCTCCTGCTCTTAACACGCTGGATTAGTACACGGAGGCATGGACTATCTACTAAACAGTAAATAATTTTCTCCCTGTATCTTAGAGAAAAGTTATTATCTGTATTTGTAGAATTCGATTAGAAGTTTTGACGCACAGAAGCCATACAACTTCGATACAAGGGCTTTATGCTATATTATCGCCCATCCCGTGTCACCGGTAAACACATCCAATTTCAACAATGAAAGGTAGTAACAAGCCCGAGACAGACCCAATGGACAAAGGTAGGATACTCAAACTGATTCTGACCAAAATGATTTGTTCATCAATATTGACAAATTAATAACCAAAGTCGGTAATCTAGCCCCAACAGTTACTATTATGACTGAGAAAATTGATACCATGGACAAAGCGGTGCAGTCAGTGAACCAAACCCTAGCTGCATGCGCCGGGGGAATTGGAAAAGTCAATGAAAGAAAACATTTCTCAAATTCAAACTGACGTAGCAGATGTAATCGACGCCCAAGAATATATGGATGCAGATATTGCTATGCTTTAGCAAGAAGTCAAAGATTCTGCGAGGGATAGGAAAAATCTCAAGAGCCGAATTTAATTAAAAGATCAAACACCAAATAAATGCACATGTGATCACGATCAATCTGACCTTGCCTCACGCAAACATAATCTGCTCTTCACAGGGGTAACGGAAAGAAAGACATAGATCCTCGATTTATTATCTGTGATATTGTCTCAAACACCCAAATTAGGTTAGACCCTAAAGAAATAGATAATGAGTGAGTGAGTGAGTGAGTAATGGATGCTTTACGCCATTTCGACAACTAAGGTCATATTCATGGCGAAAACAGTTATCAATAAAAGTTGTCAATAGAACAACATGATATATGTACAAGATCTTATCCTAAGGATAAAAAATATATTAATATACTAATCATATCAGTCCATACAGACCAGCTGTTTTCAAAAATTGAATGATACGATCAGACTGTACAGTGTTAAAAAGTTCAGGTAGACCAGCTACCTGATAGAACTGTCTACGTATCTGTTCAAAATCTGGGCATTCCAAAAGGAGATGCTTGATGGTTAAAGGTTCATTACAGACAATACATTCTGGTGGGGGCTCACCCTTTAGAAGGAAAACATGTGTAAGTCTAGAATGACCGATTCGAATTCTGATAAAAACAGTTTAATCATTTCTAGTCTTTAAAAGATGAGGTTTTACCTCTTTGATAGTTGGGAAAATAGAATGCAGTTTGTTATTGGGAAACTGGTCCCATTCATTTTGCCATCTCTCATTGATGTATTGAACGAGACTTGGTTTAAAATCTATGTGAGGAATTGGAAAAGGAAGGACTGCTTTGTCCAATCCCTTCTTGGCCGTTTGGTCAGCTAACTCATTACCATGAATGCCTACATGACCCGGTATCCAACAGAACTGAACATCAAATCCTGAGTTGGCCAACTTTTGTAGCCAGAGAAGAATTTTCATAATGACTGTATGTTCAGTTTTCAAATATTGCAAAGCCTGAAGACAGGACTTCGAGTCAGTGAAAATGATGAAGTTCTTTTCCTCTGCCTGCTGAATGGCTTTCAAAGCAATAATAATGGCAACTGCTTCAGCTGTGAAAATAGAACTGAAGTCAGGTAGACGGGCAAACTGTTTTTTACTGCAGCAGACAGACGCTGCTGCAACACGTTTCCCATCCTTTGAACCATCAGTGAAAACAGGAGAATGATGAGGAAATTTGTTTCGAACTTCATGGTACCGGGACACGTAATCCAATGGTTGAGTCAGTGACTTTTTGGATTTGGTGAGGTCAAAATTGATAGGAGGTGGTTTGAGTCTCCATGGAGGAATGACTGAAAAATGAGGCTGTTTCAAAACATCAAGATCCACAAAGGCATTTTCTATGTGAGGTTTCATTCGAATGCCAAAAGGTTGGATGTAGTTTGGTCTGGCAGCATAGAGATGTTCATTTTGGGGTTGAAATACGCACTTAAAGGCAGGATTAGAAGCATTTGTTTTTAACTTAATGATGAATTGAAGGGAAAGTTTTAATCTTCTATTGGTTAATGAAGAGTGAGTGAGTGAGTGAGTGTTGGGTGTTTTACGCCGTACCGACAGCCAGGGTCATTTTCACAGCGAAAACCAGTTGGGACGAATTCTGTCTTTGGTGATCGAATCTATGAGATGAAGGTGACAGGGTGGGCAAGCAGCAGGGGATCAAAACCTGGCAATCATTTTTGCTGCACCTCATCCCTTAGTGAACCAAGCACTGACCGGGAATTGAACCCAAAAACCACTTGGTCAGTGCAGGGTCCCCCCTATCGTCGCCTCTTACAATCAGCAGGGGCTACTGAGGGCCTATTCTTACCAGGACCCCCACGGGGCAGTTAATGAAGATTCCCCCGCCTCAACATAGAGGCTTAGGACTGGCGATGTCCTAAAAGCACCCAATGCCAGCCGCAGCCCCTGATGATGGACGGAGTCTAGCTTCTTGATATATGATGCGCGTGCTGACCCATAGACCTGACAGCCATAATCGAGCTTTGATCTAATCAAAGCTCTATAAAGTTGTAACAAAATTTTGCTGTCAGAACCCCAAGTGGTATTTGCCAGAACTTTTATAATATCCAGAGCCTTGTTACATTTTGTCCTTAGAGTGTTAATATGTGAAATAAAAGACAACTTTTGATCAAAAATCAAACCTAAAAACTTGGTCTGTTCTACTACTTTGATTGGATCACCATCCATCTTCAACTCAGGGTCCAGATGGAGGGATCTCAACTGACAAAAGTGAACAGCCACTGTCTTTGCTTTGGACAATTTAAAACCATTATCTATTGACCATTTGTGGATCTTGTTTAATTTAATTGAATTTGCCTCTCTATAATGTTCATGTTTTTGCCCTTATAGCATATGAGGAAATCATCAACATATAAACTACAGGACATCTCTTTTTGTAGACACTGAACAATACTATTGATTTTGATGCTAAACAGGGTCACAGATAAGATGCTTCCCTGAGGAACACCAAGTTCTTGATTGTGAATATCAGACAGAGTGGTGTATAATCGCACCGTAAAGTGACGATTAGATAGAAAATTCCTAATAAAAATGGGTAAACGGCCACGAAATCCCATGTTATATAAATCTTTCATAATACCATATTTCCATGTCGTGTCATATGCCTTTTCCAAATCAAAAAAGACTGACATGACATGTTGCTTTTGAATAAAGGCATCTCTGATGAAAGATTCTAATCTTATCAAATGATCGAGGGTGCTTCTTCCTCGTCTGAACCCACTCTGAAATTCTGAAATCTGATGTTGAGATTCCAGCATCCAGACGAGTCGATCATTGATCATCCGCTCCATGGTTTTGCAGATGCAAGATGTTAATGCCATAGGCTTATAATTAGAAGGATCATTATGATCTTTACCAGGCTTTGGAATAGGAATAATGGTGGCTTCCTGCCAAGACGTTGGCAGTTGGCCACTATCCCATATGTGATTGAAAAGATTCAAAAGAATCTTGAGCACTGGTTTAGGAAGATGTTTGAGAAAGTCATAATGAATTTTATCAGGACCAACTGCTGTATTATGAGATTTATTGAGAGATTTTAAAAGTTTGTCTATGCTGAAAGCTTGATTATATCCCTCTGAATTATCCGATGAAAAATTTAATGGTTTTCTTTCTTCTCTGATTTTAATTGGTTTGAATTGGGAGTGACAGTTGGCGGAAGAAGAATGATGTTGAAATGTTTCGGCCAATCTTTCGACCACCTCAACAGGAGAGGTCAAAAGATTGCCTCCATCTTGTAGGTGCTGGACTCTGGCCTGGCCCCCCTTGCCTTTTATTTTACAGACCATAGTCCAGACCTTTTTCATGGGTGTCCGGGAGTTAACCCCCGAAACATAATCCCTCCAACACTGTCGTTTTGATTCCCATATGATTCTTCGGGCCTGAGCCCTTTTTATCTTAAATTGAGTTAAATTGTCAGCAGTTGGTCTTTGTTTAAATTTTCTCAAAGCCTTCTTTCTATCTTTAATGGCCTTTTTGCATGCATCGTTAAACCATGGATTACGGATGTGCTTAGGAACTGTCGAGGTTTTGGGGATAGTTTCTTCTGCTATAGAAAGTAACTTGGTGGAAAATTGAATAAATGAATCGTCTGCTGACATAAAGTCTGGAAGGACTCCCAATCGGCCTTATTGAGCCTCCATTGAGGCTCTTTTAGGCCTATATTTGGGTCGTCGATAGTGACTAAGATTGGAAAATGGTCACTTCCATGGAGGTCATTTAATGCTCTCCAGGAGAGGTCCAACAGCAGACGAGGGTCAGCTAATGTTAAGTCAATAGCAGAATACGTACCATAACCTGGATGTAAACAGGTGTTAGAGCCATCATTTAAAACACACAAATCTAGATCATTAATAATATCTTCAATCATCCTGCCCTTTTCATCATATCTGTCACCACCCCATAAGGGATTATGACCATTGAGAGTGAGTGAGTGAGTGAGTAATGGATGCTTTACGCCATTTCGACAACTAAGGTCATATTCATGGCGAAAACGGTTGTTATCAATGAAAAGATGGACTAAAAGTTGTCAATAGAACAACATGATATATGTGCAAGATCTTATCCTAAGGATAAAAACATGTTAATATACTAATCATATCAGTCCATACAGACCAGCTGTTTTCAAAAAATGGATGATACGATCAGACTGTACAGTGTTAAAAAGTTCAGGTAGACTAGCTACCTGATAGAACTGTCTACGTATCTGTTCAAAATCTGGACATTCCAAAAGGAGATGCTTGATGGTTAAAGGTTGATTACAAACAATACATTCTGGTGCGGGAACACCCTTTAAAAGAAAAACATGTGTAAGTCTAGAATGAGCAATTCTAATTCTGGTAAAAACAGTTTGATCTTTTCTAGCTTTAAGAACATGTGGTTTAACATCTTTGATGGTTGGGAAAATAGAATGCAGTTTGTTATTGGGGAACTGGTCCCATTCATTTTGCCATCTCTCATTGATGTATTGAACAATTCTCGGTTTAAAATCTATGTGAGGAATTGGAAAAGGAAGGGCTGCTTTGTCCAATCCCTTCTTGGCCGTTTGGTCAGCTAACTCATTACCATGAATGCCTACATGACCCGGTATCCAACAGAACTGAACATCAAATCCTGAGTTGGCCAACTTTTGTAGCCAGAGAAGAATTTTCATAACGACTGTATTGACCATTGAGATCTCCCATTATGAGGACTGGTGACGGTAATTGGTTAAAAAGATTTTCTAATTCTTGTCTATTGATGTTTGAATTTGGTGGAAGGTAGAGTGAACAGAGAGTAATGGTTTCATGTAATGTCACTCTGACTGCTATTGTTTGAATATTGGTATTTAATGGAATAAGACTATGCATGATATCTTGTCTTATTAAAATGGATGAGCCCCCTGAGGCTCTTCCACCATCAGGGGCATATGTATTGTATATGCGGTATCCTTTAAAGGTGATATTGTCTTCTCTTTTTAAAAGGGTTTCCTGGAGACACAGGGCAAGAGGATTATAATGACTAGCTAAAATTTTAAGTTCATTAAAATTGGCTCTAAAACCTCGACAGTTCCATTGGAAGATTGATCTTCCTGCCATCAAGGTGGATGGACAGGAGATCGTCCCAGGATCTTATTTTGGGGGGACATGCTGCGACTTGCAGCCGCAGCTTCTTCCATCTCAACTTCGTTTAAATTCTGGAATCTAGAGCCCTAGAAGAGCTTCGACTGTTAAGACTCTTTTTTCTATTCGTTGGAGCTTCTGATGATGGAACAGATGAATTTGAAGTTGATTTTGATGTACTAGCACTAGTTTCTGTTTGAGTAACCTTTCCGGCTACCACGACCTGGATGCCTGGGGGACTACGCACTGGTTTATCCAATTTCAACCAGGTGTAGTCTGTCTGACATTCAACTGTCCTGAGTTTTGGTTTTACCGCGGCTGCATAGGAAGTGGCTCCAGGGACTCTTATGGTCCCTTCCACCATCTTCCTTGCTTCCGGGTAACTGACACGATTTTCAGTTTTTACCTTTTGGATCGATTTTTCTTTGATCCACACAGGACAGTCTTTCGACGTGGCCATGTGGGCACCTTGACAATCGATGCATTTAGCATCGTTGACACATTCCACATTGTCGTGTCCCTTTTGACCACATCGGAGACAGGTCTGCTCGTTAGAGCAGGAGTCTCTGCCATGACCATACCTCTGGCACTTAAAACAGCGGAGTGGATTTGGTATGAACAAATCCACATCAACGCGGAGATAACCAACTTTAAGTTTCTTGGGAGGAGAAGGTCTGTCAAAAGTGAGGATATAGGTGTTAGTCGGAACGACATTACCTTCTTTCCTAATGGATATCCTTTTGACAAAGGAAACACCTTGAGGACGCAGTTCTCTAGTGATTTCATCCTCACCAACATCTCGAAGTTCTCTACATCGGATTACTCCTTTGCTTGAATTCAAAGATCTGTGAGGAGAGGCTTTCATGCCAACACCAGCAAGCGTAGTGGCACGCTGCAGGTTGGTGGCATGGGCCTTCTTTTCACACTCCACAAGAATTTGGCCAGATCGTAGTTTACCAATATCCTTCACCTTGCCAGCTATTCCTTCAATGCCTTTATTTATGGCAAAAGGAGATAGCTTGGACAAAGGATTCGTATTTTCGGAAGGCTCAAGAATCAAAAACCTAGGCCAGTATTCATTTTCATTTTCAGTATTCTGTAAATGTTCCGGGTCTTCATCATCAGTTAACGGACGTTTGTTGGGGTTGTTTTTGTTATGTGCCATATGAGTACACAAGTTGTTCATCCCCCTTGCTCCCCACCCACCTCGGAGTCCTACAAGGGGATGTGCAGAGCTGCGGAAACCGTCAGATACACACCAGAGATACAAGAGGGATATACTCTAATAGTAAACCAACTACTAGATTAGCCCTAGCCACTGCCTTCTAGGATATAAAAGAAAATAGATTGTTTGAAATTGTTAGAGAAGAACAACTATCCAATTGAGTTTGAAAAGCCACTGATATTATGGGCAAAATAAAATGACAGCCACCGATGTTATTGGCAAAATAAAGAGAAAGCCAAAGGCCACTGAAGTTATTGGCAAATTAAAGCCACTGATGTTATGGGCAATATGAAAGGAAAGCCACTGATGTTATGGGCAATATGAAAGGAAAGCCACTGATGTTATGGGCAATATTAACTTTCTGTATAAGTATCCCAGGGCTCAGCATGACCAGCCGATTGATTGGATCGGGCCTCTCCAACCTCCCGTCTAGATGAATTTGGAGCCAAAGTGCAGTATTGGGCAAGAGGAGGAACACTATGAACCCGCAATCTTCGAAGGCCCATAGCCTCGCAGATGCCCACATGACACCAGGATCTCGGCCTCCAAACAACACGGGTCGCAATTCACGGCCAACAAATTGCCCCATTTGTCGCCTCCTACGATCAGCAAGGGGATGCTAGGGACCTATTCTACCCAGGAGGCTCCCGAAGGAACCCCCACCCCGGATCCCCACGGGGGAGACCGAGGTTAGATATTGGAAAAGTTATTCCCTGGGTCTTACAGGGTCGAGGGCCGTAGCGTAGCGCAGGCCCAAGATCTGGGTCTGTACTGGATTTATTTCAACCAGCCCAACTATATGAATTGAGATGGACATTGTAAGGGCTAATATCTCTTCATTACACTTTTTGATTCACGGAAATTTATTGGATATTAGCAGAGATTAAACAAATGGATGAAATGTGCGACCTGGCAACGCAGCCTAGCAACGCAACCTGGCAACGTGACCTAGATATTCCATTGGTGCGTTCTGATTGGCTGAGAGTATAAGGGGGCGTGGCTTAACTAAAAGTTATTCCCCTGGCTCCCTGTATTTCTAATGGTTTAGTCTGAAAAAGGGGGCCTGGCTGAATGTTTCCTTGGTTTTCCAGGGGAATATCAATTTGTTATTCCCCTGGTCTCTGTACTTAAGAGTTTAAACCAGGGGAATATCATTTTTGTTATTCCCCTGGATGAATAAAATGACGTGTAAATAGGAGATGTACAGACACTACGCCATTAGGGGTGAATTAAAAAGAAAAAACCTAGAAGACTCTGAAGCTACAGTAAACACCCTACTAAACCAAGAGAGAACAAACCAGAAGAGACGAAACAGGACTAAAGTCCTCACTGGGGGAGACTCCAACATGAGAAGGTTGGAAGAACACCTACAAGACATACACCCCGAAATAGAGATCATGCCACTGCGCACTTACACAACCGACAAACTGCTGAGAGTGTTACCGACGTCAGACAAAGCCATCAGGGATGCTGACGCCATCCTGATACACGTGAGAATAAACGATCTAAGAAAGGGACTAACCACCGACAAAATCGCCTACAATATAAACAAAACCATCAAAGCAATAGAAATAGCAGCAAAGAGCAAAACAACGGTAATCACTCCCCTGCCAATAAAGACCAGTATCAAAGACGATATAGAACGACGGCGACTAACCTTAACCCTCAAAGACAAAACTAACGACAGACCATTTCGACATTCACAAAGACACAACCCTGGAAGATGACAACATTCATATAGACACTGACTCCATAGCGAAAGCAGCAAACATCATCGAACACCACCTGCAAGAAAGAACAACTAGGAAATGAACAGACCAAACCAATCCCCAAGAACACCAGAACAATGACGACCAGAACAACGATGACCAGAACAAAGAAATGAAAGACAAACAGAAGACCAGACGAGGACTATCTACATACCGCAGATAGCAAGGGCCCGCATCATCAGGAAGAAGGGGAAGAACCTGAGCAGGATGACAACGGAGTTCAAAACAACCGTCAACCTTAACAGTGGGATCCAACGTATAACGGGAAAAGATGCAGATGTGGAGAAAGCACTAGAGGCCCCAAGAAAAATGATAAGCATAGCAGAAGAGTCCTCCACAAATAAAAGCTCCCCAACACGCCACAGAAGAGACACTGACAACAAACACAAACCCGACTTCGATGACAAAGACTGTTCATGGGAAAGAAACAAAAGATACAAAAGAGGAAAATATGAATAGGGCCATGGCCGGCCAAAGCATACTAACACCCATAACTACCCAACTAAACTAACCAATAATCACCCAACAATAACCAGAATGCTAGAATCCCAACCAAGACCCACTACCTACCAACAAACGAAACATACAACCCAACAAAGAGACACCCCCCAACCACGAACATGAACATGACAAGGAAAGACCCCCGACCATGAATACAGAAACAAACAGAACAACCAGAAGATGCCCCCCGACCACGAGCCCGAAAACGCACAAAATGACCAGGAGACGCCCCCCCCAACCACAAATGAGCATAACGAAATACACCAAACTTGGAGATGCCCCCCCCCCACCTCACACAAACCTAACAACGCACCCAAACAACAGACTAGGAGATGGCCCCCGACCTCACATGAACAAAACAACGCACCAATGAACCAAATCAGAAAACGCCCCAGGACCACACACGAACCAGGAAACGCACCAATGAACCAGACCAGGAGATGCTTCCCGACCACACATCAACCAAACAGTACACCAAAACCAAAAAGAAAAAGAAGAAAGAGAAGCAAGAAAAGAAGACACACCAACCACACTGAAAATCCTCTGCGCCAACCCAAATGGGATAAACAGTTAAGTAAACAGCCTAAAAACAATCATGGGAATTCATGACACAGTCATAATTATCCCAGCAGAAACCAAGATGAAAAAAACACCAAATATCCCAGGCTATACATGGTTCCACAAGCCTAGAAATACAACAGCAGGAGGAGGAGTAGAAATACTACTAAGAGACAACCTAACCAAAATAGCAGAAGGAATTACACCATTATAAAACCCCACAGCAGAAATAAATTGGATAAAACTTCAAAACAAGGGACGGCCCACCATTATTGGATCCTTCTACCGACCACAAGAAAAGGTGAACAACGGCGTAGCCCAACGCATATACAGCGAACTAACAACACACATAATACACTTAAAAGAAATAGGAGACGTATTACTATTTGGCGATTTCAAAGCAAAACTGAACATCAAAACCACACACATAAAACAGGACGAAAGCAGGAACAGATACGAGTTTAGAGTTTAGAGGAACTTGTAGAGAAGACCAACCTCCACGTCCTCAACACCCAAGAACCTGAAATCAAGTAGACAAGAGAGAATCGGAACAACCCACTAGAGAAATCCATAATTGACAACTTAGTGGAGATGTACGTATAATTTCTTTGGAATGGTTTGAATAAATAATTTTATTCATCCAAACAAAATCATTTTTCATATAATTATACTACCTAGAGTCTAAACCATATGATCAATATGAACAAAGCCATACTAAAACCTACAAAATAGGAAAACTCAAACAACAAAGACCTATCATTAATACCAAGTCTCCACACCAGGGGACAGCACTGCACAGATCACATTAACACTGTGATCTCTGTGACCAAACCAAAAAAAGTACCCAGATCAACTGATGAGCCCTAACACGGCGAAACCACTATAAACCAAAAACTCCCTTGAATATAAAATATCTCTGTATATTAAATAACCTGAAATGTCACTAAATAATAATCCCCCTAAGGGAACTACTTTCTGCATTATGCAAATAGGACAAATAGGGCCAAGGTAAGACCTTGACCCCAGACATGTCCCACACCTTGACCAATCAGGAATCAGGGTAGAATGGACAGAGGTCAGTCAACAAAAGCTGACCAGTGGGCAGTCATGTTACAGAATCCACAGAGAACTGTGGGATAGGCCCCTCCAAAAGGGAGGGAAATTTGAGAATGCTTTGTTCATAGTGGTCTTGAGAAGGGCACCAGCCGCCACGTCCAGCCACAGAGATGTACGTATAAAACCACGAATACATAACCTAGAGATAGATGATATAGAACCCTACCAACTAAAAAGTAAGAAACTGAGTGACCATAACACCATCACACCATCACACTAGAGTGAGTGAGGAATGGATGCTTTACCCCATTTCGATTGAAAATTTGGAAAGTTGCAAAATGCATGAACCCAGTGATCAAGATCATAATTGGGTGGAGATCGCGAAGGATGTTCAAGAACAAAGTGGCCGGAGGAGCGAGGAGAGGTCTCCTTGGTACAACTGGCGCACTGGGAAAGAGGTGTTGCAGCTTGGTTTGAATGAGTTGGAGAGCACGTACAGCCTGTACGCATTGCTAAATATGCCATGGCAAGCCTTCCGTCAGTACCTCGTGAAGAATGGATTGTTGGCTAAGAGGATGTGGTAAGGTGTGCTTCTTGAAGGAAAGGAAATTGACGGGATGAGGTGGAAATGTTGTGAGAATCATGAGACCACAATAAGAAAGTTCTCCATATTGTCTGGCTCCCATTTTTTTACTCAGGACCTTGTTAACTTTTTTGTGAGTTATGTCATGGGCTTCAGTTTGTCCAGTTGCGCTCGGATTAGCGCTCTTTCTTACAAGAACACCGCGGTCGATTGGGCCTCTTTCATGAGGGATCTGTTCCTTCAATGGTTCCACAATGACGTGAGGAAAGTTAAGTTTAGTGGAACCATTAAGGTGGATGAAAGTATGTTTGGGAAGATGATCAAACACCATCGTGGTAGGCCGTACGGTCTACATATCTGGATCTTCGGGTTAGTTGAAAGGGAGACAAACAGACTACTTATCTACCCTGTGGCGAAACGTGACTGTGAGACGTTAGAAAAGATCATCCTTCAACATGTGGAGTTAGGGTCAACGATTTTCTCTGATGGGTGGCTGTCTTACAGTAAATTAAATGCACTTGGTTACAACCATTTTGTGGTTGAACACAAATATGCATACAAAGTTGAGTACAAAAACACCGGAACAGGATAACAGGAGGTACACACCAACCAAATAGAAGGTGCATGGAAACATGCCAAAGTAATACTATAAACAATTCCATTTGAAAGGTTTAATTTAAAACAAATAATGATAAATATTTTAATAATTTTAATAAATATCATAATAATGCTAATTCATTTTATTGTCTCCAATATTTATAATATTATTTGCTCTTCATTTTGTTAAATATGAATATTAGTATTATAATAACGTTTATTGCCCCTTCATTTTTTTAGAGTCATTTCCGCAAGATCAACGGAACCTCCACGAAAAACTTTGAGAGTCATCTCTGTGAAGTCATGTGGAGGAACTGGCATAAGGGCCTCGGGATTGTTGGTCGTTTCTTTGACCTCCTCAAATCCGTCTAAACCTTAGATGCTGACCCAATCCTGGATGCTCCATCACAGGAAGAACTGAGCCTCGTGTCGTTTTCGCTATTTGCTGCGCAACAGCACATTATGTACACTGTGCATCAGCATGCGTCATTACTACTGATGCACAAGTTTAAAGTATGACTGATGCCAGAATGGCATAAATACTACTACCCAGCAGCAGGCAAAGTTTGGGCAAAGTTTACCTGTGCCCCCCCCCCTCCCCCCCCCCCCTTCCCCCGCCCACCCCGCCCACCCCGCCCAGCCGCGCCAGGTTACATAACACCCTGGTCGCGGCCAGACCTCTACCCCTGTCCCAGTGACTTGTCCACTAATCTTTCACCTCCTTAAGTTGACCCAATGACCTAGATAATATTGTATTGTATATGTCTGTATGTATGTATGTATGTATGTATGTATACATGTATACATGTATGCCATCCCCCCTCCTGTATGGTTTAATAACACCTGGAGGCCGGGAAATGAGTAAAATAACTTTAATTAAAGAGGGGAAACCGGGGGCATTGAGTGGAGGCCGGGAAATGAGTAAAATAACTTTACATATACAGTGTGGGGGCCGGGATATGACAGGGATATGTCCAGGTAGGTCCCAATAATGTAACAGGCCGGGGGTAGTAGGGTAAGGGTGTGGGGGCCGGGATATGACAGGGATAGGTCAGGAGTGACTGGAATGACTTCCCAGAAACAGTTGAGGCTGGTGCTCCCCATCCCTCGAGCAGATGACTTGTGGAAGAAAAGAATCATTTAGAAGGGTTTTTAGGCCGATTTGAGCACTTTGAAAAATTTTCAAATTTGAAATATTTATGGCTCCCATAAAAAGTGAACTGTGTGTGAAAAATGAATTTGAGGTTGTAGCCCCGAGTGAGATTGACCATTATAAACTAGTCAGCAAACTGTCTGACTAATAAAACATTTTCTAGAAATTTAGACAGATTTTTACCTTAATTCTTACACTGAAAAACCCAACCAATGGATTTTGATAAAAACTTGCATAAATGGTATCTATGCCTATCTCATGCCAAAAACATTGTTGGATTTATGGGCATCAAATTATCAGGGGCCACCTCAGGGACCAAGGCCTCAGGGGCCAGGCTGAAGTCACTTTACTCATTTCCCGGCCCTAGCTCCTTGATAATCTTAGGATGGAAAGGGCAGATGACTTGTGAAAGAAAAAAATCATTTAAAAGGGTTTTTAGGCCGATCTGAGCAATTTGAAAAAAAATCAAATTTGAAATATTTTTGGCTCCCATACAAAGTGAACTATGGGTAAAAAATGAATTTGAGGTTATAGCCCCGAGTGAGAACAACCATTCTATACATGTCAGAAAATTCTGTGATGATTACAACATTATATAGAAAATAACACAGATTTTTGACATTTTTTCCATACAGAAAAACTCAGCCAATAGATTTTCCTAAAAACTTCCAGAAAAAATAATTAGGTCCAGCTAATGCCAAAAATATCCCCTAATTGATGGAAATATTTTTACATATTTCCCAGCCTTTACTCCATGTCCCTGGCCATCCCTCTATGAAAAGCCGCCCCTAGCACCCTGATATTCTCAGGTTACAAAGAGCTGATGACTTGTGGAAGAAAAGAATCATTTAATAGGAGTTTTAGGCTGATTTGAGCAATTTGAAAAATGTTCAAATTTGAAATATTTTTGGCTCCCATACAAAGTGAACTATGGGTAAAAAATGAATTTGAGGTTATAGCCCCGAGTGAGAACGACCATTCTATACATGTCAGAAAATTCTGTGATGATTACAACATTATCTAGAAATTTAGAAAGATTTTTCACCTTATTTTTATACTGAAAGACTCAACCAATGGATTTTGCTAAAATCTTTCATAAATGATAATTAGGCCCATCTTATGCCAAAAATGTCCCCTAATTGATGGAAATCCTTTTACATTTTTCCGAGCCTCAGGTGAGGGGATAGGTTGGGGGGGGGGGGGGTTACTGGAAAGACTTCCAATAAAAGTGCTGAGGCCGTCAGGTTAGAGGACAGAAACCCCACAAAAACCCCAACCCCGGCCTCCCCTACTCACCCCAGTCTGCAGTCAGTAGTAGCAGGGTTCTCCAACTGTTAGGCCCTGGGGAAAACCCTGAACTGAGGCCGGTGCTCCCCACCCCTCCAGCAGAGGACTTGTGGATGAAAAGAATCATTTAGCAGGGTTTTTAGGCCGATTTGAGCACTTTGAAAAAATTTCAAATTTGAAATATTTATGGCTCCCATAAAAAGTGAACTATGGGTGAAAAATGAATTGGAGGTTGTAGCCCCGAGTGAGAATGACCATTATAAACTAGTCAGGAAACTGTGTGACTAATAAAATATTTTCTAGAAATTTAGACAGCTTTTTACCTTAATTCTTACACTGAAAAACCCAACCAATGGATTTTGCTAAAAACTTGCATAAATGGTATCTAGGTCTATTTCATGCCAAAAACATTGTTGGATTCATGGGCATCAAATTGCCTGGGGGACATCTCATTGATTAAGGATGGGTGGAGGTGCCCAGCCTAATATATCATAGCTATATTGGATGGGTACTTCTGGTAGGCTTGAGCCTCAAATCGGCATAGGAAGGGCATATTAAAGGAGTGGGGAGGGGCAGGTATAACTCCACCCCGCCCAGACCTCTACTGGAAGGACATCTCCATCCCCCACTATAAAGTATTAGGCTGGGCACCTTTACTGAGCCCCTGAGGTGGGCCCCTGAAAATTCCCCCAAGTTCAACAATGTTTTTACCATTAAATAGGCCTGGACATTATTTATGCAAGTTTTTAGCAAAATCCATTGGTTGGGTCTTTCAGTATAAAAATAAGGTGAAAAATCTTTCTAAATTTCTAGATAATGTTGTAATCATCACAGAATTTTCTGACATGTATAGAATTGTCTTTCTCACTCGGGGCTACAACCTTAGAGTCAGTTTTGAACCATAGTTGACTCATACTGGGAGTCATAAATGTTTCAAATTTGGAAAATTTTCAAAGTGCTCAAATCGGCATGAAAACCCTCTCAAAAGGTTCTTTTCTTCCACATGTCATCTGTGAGGTCAGAGGTTAAGGGCATGGACTGGAGGCCGGGAAATGAATAAAGTGACTTCCGCCTGCCCCCTGAGGCCCTTGGCCGGCCCCTACTCCTCCTAATCCCGTCAGCATGCCACAACAACGCACGGGAAGGCCAGGGGAACTGCCCTGAACCCTACCCGGCCTCTACCCCTCCTAATCCCGTCAGCATGCCACAACCACGCACGGGGAGGCCAGGGGAGGCTGGGATTGGGGTTGTGGAGGCCGAAGGGAGGCCAAGAAATTACCACAGGTTTAATACAGGCCCAGGTTAAATATAGATACTGCCTGACACCCACAGGTAAAAGGCCGGGACCCTGGTGTTATGTAACCTGGCGCAGCTGGGTGGGAAATGCCTGCTCAGTGGGCGGGCCGGGTGGGTGAGGGGGGGTGAGGGGGGGTTATGTAACCTGTGCGAAAAGACCCTTCACGCTGCAGTGGTGAGAGCTGCGCATCAATACAATTTACGCACAGTAATTTACGCACAATCCAGCACAATTGAGCACAGTGTGACTGACAAAACTTTGCTGTTTGTACAGAATGTGCTGATCCGCAGCAGATCTCGAAAACGACACAAGGCTCAGTTTTTCCCGTGCATGCCCAGTTTTTGTCACATGGGAGCTTAAAAAAGAGGTAAATAAAATATATAAAGCATCTAAATAAAATGATTATTAGATTATTATAAACGAAACGAAGTGCATTGAATAATAAAAAAAAATTGACATGTAATTTTGTAAGAAATATTCAATTTCCTATTATTAGTTTGAAAAATTTTATTTATCATTTAGATGGATTATCTGCATGACACCATTCATAGATTTGGAAGGGACGTTGAACCAGACAAAGATGACCACAACGACGTCCCCTCAATTGCTGAGCTTGCTCAAGTAAGAGCAGAAGTTGTACACGAGCAGACATTGAGAGGTATAAACCATTTGATCAATTACGATGACAAACACAGGTTGGCCTCGGATATTAGGGCTATGGTTAGCCCCATTTATTAATAACAAGAAGAAAGAAGATAAAAATAAAAAATAAAAAAAAAACCACTCTAGTCCATGAGTACTTGTTGCCGGGTTGGCGGACTGCAGGCATCTGAGGCAGTTTAACCCCTGTATGTGCAGTTAGTGAGTATCAGTAGATCATAGGGGGAGGCACTAGGTAGTGTACCCAACCGCCATCTACTGTTTTATATCCATATAATCCATTATATGATACAAATAATGATTAAAATAAACTTTTTATTTACTTAAACACAATGTGAAAAAACAATAAAAATAATTCAATTTTAATCTAATTTATCACAGAGAAACAGTCTATGCCAACAAGCCACAGCAGCTCACAAGAAACTGACGTTCACCAACCCATCCTACCAAGGACCGTGAGCACAAGGAGAACTAAAGAAAAACACACAACAGAACCAGGTATTAAGTCTAAAATTATAATATAAAAACACATCTAAAGATTCATAAAATGAAAGTGAATTAAACTCATAAATTATTAAATTTTCAGCATATGTTGCCCGAAGGAGAAAAAGAATGTCTTACATTCTGGAATCACCTGTCGGAGAGCCAAAAAGAACAAGCACACCCATGACTGAACACTCCCATCTACCAAGACACAAAGCCACATCTACCAGCAGCTCATCAACTACAAGTGAACCAACAGGTAATATTACATATAATTAAAGAAGAAAAAAAGTTATATTACCACTACAATCATTATAAAAATACACATATTTTCTTATTCAGAAATGGCAAACTTCGACATCATGATGAAATGATCAGCATCTAAAAATACCAGTAAGTACAATAACAATCTTTTTTTATTTTAGCACAACCAGAACAAACCAATGAAGAAGACGAGGTCGTCCAATTTGTGAACTATCATGGAGGTAAATAATGTTAAAATCATAAAAAAAAGACAATAAAAATATGAAATATCCATAAACATATTGGGTAATTATTTACAGGATATGCGCTGCCAACGTACACTACATACGGAAAGTCAAAACAAGACTTCTCGGACACTTTGTGTGAAGCCGGAGAACTAATGTGCGATGACGTTTTTCTGGACGTGTTCTCAGAGAAGGGATTCCTGACAACTTCCAGGCGGGAGAGCATGCCAAGCTGCACGACTTGCGACTTCTCTGACATTATCAGTGATGCCGGAGATCTGATGAGCGATGGCGTTTTCCAGGACGTCATGGCAAACAAGGAATTCCTGGCAAGTTTCTTGGTGGGTGATTGGACTGCGGCTGCCACCATGGCCAAGAGCGACAATCCTTCCATTTCCTGATCACCTAGGCTTCCCTTGATCAACAATAGCAATGACTTTAATTGATGTAAACTTACCATTGTTTCTTCGGTTTGTGTGAAAGTTTGAGTGCGAGCCCGACACCTGTATATATATTTATCTGTCCCAGTTGATTCTCGCAAAGTTTTAGCCCGGCATCTAACAAATATGCTAATGTTTAAATATTTATCTCTACATCATTTGTAATAAACTATGAGTTTCCACCAAGTGTTTGTTTGCGTGTCTGTTCCAAGTACTCATGCATCGTACTGTTCATACTGTTCTATACTTAACAGCGATATTTGTTTGGTTGCTGACTCTCTATAAATTTGCGTTAGCCCTGTCCGCATAAGATCCATTGTTCCTGGTCTTTTTAAGTGCTAGGTGTCTGTCCCTCAATAACTTGATTAGTTCACATGTAAGCCAGGCTGGCTTGTCCTTCTAAGCTTTGAACTCTCTAACCGGTATGATGTCATCGGCTATTGCTAGAACAGTTTGATACAAAAAGGCCTGATTAACATTTAGAAATATTCATTTTGTCGACCAGGTGGAGGTATGTGCTTTTTGGACATGGGTCCGGCTTAAGCTTGTCCTTCTTCAGACGCCTTCCATGTAAAGACTAGGCAGGGGCCATGGGGACGCGATGTATTACCAATTGCAAGTGACGCCTGTTTTGCCTTAAAAACCAAATTGTGAGGAAACAATAGAGTTATATGCCCAGGCTGGCATGATTTTCGGTGAAGAAGTCTATGAGGTTACCCTCTTGTCTTCGTCAATGGATTTAATGGATTGAAGGGTCAGGACGCACGTGGATGCATGGTAGACATGGGGAATTAGAATTAGAATCACAAAGACTTTAGTTTTAAGCCCATGACACACGCACCACGGTTGATGAACATGGTTTAATGGTACGGACACACAGTGACGCATAGCAGACATAGGGGATTTAACTCGAACTTAGCACAATTGCAGCAGAGTATCACCGTGAATATCCTTTTACACTGGCGCGCAACTCCACTGCGCCTCTCCTGTGCCAGTGGCTGTGACTGGTATGGCTGTGGACATTAGCCGCCATATACCTTTTGCTCAAGGGGGGACAGTAGGCGGGAACGTACGTGTGCACAAAACGGCTTTCCCGCAGGCTGGGGGTCAGGATACAACAGGATACTTGTTGCGCACGTGCTGGCGCGCGACGCCAACAAAATATGAAAGGGGAGTTGAGAGCGTGAGCGTACAGGCTGTACAAAGTTTTAATGCGCTCTGCTATGCACCTGTTATCACAAGCAGATTGTGAAGATACTATACCAGAGACGCACAGACTGATTGCACTAACTGTGCCCGACTTACATAATGTGCTGATGCGCAGCAAATATCGAAAACGACACAAGGCTCAGTTCTTCCTGTGTATGGTGAGAAAAAACCACACAACCTTGAATTTCTCAATGACTTTATTGATGAACTTCTGATTTTGCAAGATAAAGGTATTGTATTCAAAGGGGAAACACTTCCTATCAAGATACGCTGTGTTGTATGCGACACACCAACTAAAGCCTTAGTCAAAAGGAATTATCCAATTTAATGGTAGATATGGATGCGATAGGTGTGAAGAAAAAGGTGTGTGGGATGGCCGTATGATGTTCTTGGGAGCAAATGCCGCTTGTCACATTGACAAATCATTCAGGAAGGAACGGAATCCCGAACATCATAAACAAGTATCAACCTTTTGTAGACTGAATATTGATATGATTCATGATTTTTCCCTAGATTACAAGGATGAAGTTAACCTTGGTGTAACCAAAAGGTTGTTGCTGCTGTGGACACAAGGAAACACAAAGGGTCATCTCTCATCACAACAGAAAAAGTGCATTAGCACGAAACTTCTACAGATAAAGCCCTTCATACCAAAACAGTTTGCACGCAAGCCAAGAACTCTATCGGAAATGAAGATGTGGAAGGCAACAGAGTTTAGAATGTTCTTACTCTATACTGGACCACTTGCCCTGAAAGGAGTAATGAGGGGGCCAGGGACAGATCTGGGCCGCCAACCAGCAGGCTCCTTATATCACAAACGCCGGGTACCAGTTCCCCGCATGTTCCCGGCGTTACACCTGTACACAGGTGTCGCTGGTCGGTGGCCCAGAACGGTCTCCTGCCTCCCTCATTGGGGAAGATTACTATGAGCACTTCATGTGTTTGAGCATGGGCATAACTATCCTCATGAATGAGGCATTTGTGAAAGCATACGGAAAATATGCCGAAGGCTTGCTCAAGTATTTTGTAAGTCAATCAAGAATCCTGTATGGTGACCAGTTTGTGACATATAATGTCCACAGTCTCATATATTTGTCAGATGTTGCTACACGGTTTGGGTCCCTTCATAATTGCTGTGCATATCCTTTTGAGAACCATTTACAATGCATTAAGCGTCTAGTGCGTTCGGTAAGTAAGCCTCTCATTCAGATTGCACGAAGGACTGCAGAAATAAATGCAAACAAAGTAGCAAAGGTGCAAAGGCAAACAGAAAATGTACTAAGCAACATGAAACCAAACAACTGCTTCTTCCTTGTCAATAGGTCATACTGTCTTGTCACAGACCTCGTCATTGATGACACCATTAAATGTGAGGTATTTGAAAAAGCTGTTTGCCTATTCAAAAAGCCCTGTGACTCAAGACTGTTTGGAATCAAAAAGGCAAGCCGACATAAAACTGTCATGAGTGAGTGAGTGAGTAATGGATGCTTTACGCCATTTCGACAACTAAGGTCATATTCATGGCGAAAACGGTTGTTATCAATGAAAAGCTGGACTAAAACTGTCATGAAGCAAATTCGGTGATGTGGACCACATCAGGGTAATAGGAGGTGTGCATGGCGGGCCACACTTCTAGCTTCTTCCACCTATGGTGCCCCCACCCTGGATCCCCACAGGGGGCCCAAGACACGTAATCCAATGGTTGGGTCACCCCAGTAAGTTGAATTATTTAAAGACAAGAATGATGTTGACCTTGGCCTGCTGCATACAGACTTTACTACATTTTGAACCATCAGGTACTTTTATCACGTGGATTTTGCAAGCCAAATTTGATCCTACATGGAATTATTATGTGGTAATTACGTGGAAAAGAGGGACATTATGCCACCTAAAGGAATGCAGAGAACTGGGTCAAGTTCAAGGCCAGACTGCGGTGACAACAGTGCACCAACTAAAATGGATCAGGGTTCGGACTCCAACTATGAGGTAAACAAAGTAAGTGGGGTGCAGAAAGACATTGACAAACTACTGGATCATGAACTATTAATCAAAATATTGAAAAGTCAAGAATCCGCATCTAAATTATCCCAAAGAAATTTTGTCAAGGAATACAAACAAACAAAAAGTTAAATTCACTAAAGGTGAAGCAGTGGTTTTGATGGTGTTGGGGAGCGTTGTTGAAAACTTACTCAAGGACTTAGACATTGAGTGAGTGAGTGAGTAATGGATACTTTACGCCGTTTCCAAAACCAAGGTCATATACACAGCGAAAAACAGATTGCGATGAACAACTCTGTCCATTTTATAAATGGTCATTTTAAGGCGAATATCTTTCAGAAAATTGAAAAACTGGGCAGGAAATAAGAATGGAGAGGAGTACAAATTTTTGATGTTTTATCCCTGCAAAATTCATCAACAAGATGACCTGAGAATCATCACATACGCAAAAGGCAAGGACACGTATGTGAAAATACAAGGAAAATCATTAATTATTGATGTTACAAGGTATACACACCAAGAGTGAGAGTGAGTGAGTGTTGCGTGTTTTCGCTATACCAAAGGCCAGGGTCATTTTTACAGAGAAAACAAGTTGGGATTTTGTCTTTGGTGATCGAATCTATGAGATGAAGGTGACAGGGCGGGCAAACAGCAGGAGATCGAAACCTAGCAATCACTTTTGCTGTACCTCCTCCATTAGTGAACCAAGCACTGACCGGGAATTGAACCCAAAGAACCACTTGGTCAGTGCAGGGTCCCCCCTATCATTGCCTTCTATGATCAGCAAGGGCTACTGGGGACCTATTCTTAACCGGACCCCCGAGGGGCTGAAAATGTATTGTTTTTCATTCGCTGGCCCCTCCCCTTAGGGGGTGATGCAGCGTTGTTTGGGTAAAGATAACTGTGTGTTCTACAACATCATTTAACATATATTTACATGCTATATGTATTCATTAAGATAGGCAAGAATGAAACTGAAAATCAGATTTTTCAATTGTATTTTTTGAACAAGGATATGTCAGTCACCAATAAAGATAAACTTCCGAGAATTTCAATGATTGTTTCTAAGCCCCTTACCGAGGGATGCATGTCTCATACTCTAGATTTAGCCCATAGTATTTGTTTAATGGTATGTCTCTTATATGACTAATTTAAAAAATATGAATAAAGAATATTGTACCATATCATTCATCCACTCCTTGTCCTGTGACAGGATATTGACATCACCCGATGGTCACACCTGGTCTGGAAGTGTCATTCCTCTTTGGTGGTTCCTGGACCTCTTTTTGAGAGAGGTGTACTTTTGGGTGTGTAGGGGGTGTGTAGGGGGTGTGTAGGGAGTTTTAATTTCCTGCCCTGCTTTTTCTTGCACTGCTCTGGTAGTAGAAGGGTGTGTTTAGGTAGAGTGAAGGGGTGGTGTTGGGGATGATATTCAGCTCATGATCTGTGAAGACAAGTCGATCAAGTGCTGGTACAGGTCCGTCTGGGGGAATATCAGCAAAGAAGTTAGAGGGAAGGGAGATATCATCACTTGTGGATGCTTTCTTGAATGGGGTTGGGAAGGGGTCTGGGTAGAGTGATGCATATGCGGTTGGTTCCTGCAGCAATGATCGATGGCGGTGGACGGAGAAGAAGGACAGCGCTCGAGATTTAAAAAAATGTTTTTGCAAAGAAGCCCTGAAGACAAGATCAGAAGACTGGAAATGACCCCTGACAACGACCACAAAAACTGATAAGTAAAAATACTCTATTATCCCGCGGGGATGCAGCTCTGGAGGAGGCTATTTTAGAAGTACGCACCCGTGCTGCCGAAGAAGTCCTACAGCTGGTTTCAGATCACGCCCAGGACTCGGCTGCCGTCCTTGAGAACAAGGGAAATGGCATACTGGCGAAGCTCGAGCAAAAGTTTAGCCCAAATCAGCAGATTCACAGCCGGCAGGATATTAAGGAATATTCCAGCAAGGAGAAGGCCATGCTGCAGAGAGAGCTGAACCATAACAGGGAACTAATGCTCCTCAATCAACCGATGCTTACAGAGATGCTAAACATGCGACCTGAGCATTGGGTCCACCCCGGGCAGGAATTCAAGTCCGCCAATCCCAACCCGCTGCCTAAACGCGCTCATACCATTAAAGCCAACCCCAATCCTTCACCCTGACCCAAACCGGCACAACCCCAGAGGGTGAGGCCACAGCAGCAACAGCCTGCAACGCAGCAGAACGCCCAACAACTGGCCCCAAGGGCACAACCGCACATGGCATACCAGCCCGCCCCTACCACCTACAGCGCACCTCCACAGTACACCCAGCCGCCCCCACTGATGGAACAGTGCGTTGAACGAAAGACCGAGAACATCCAGCGTGGAGCTAGACCTCGCCGCGTTACCCAAAGGGGCTCGTGTCCCACCAAAACCAGACCAAGGGGCCGCACACCAAGCCACACCGCCCCAAACCCAGCCTATACCACCGCAGCCGAAAACAACTGGGCCGACACCACCTCTAACCAGGCACCGTGGAACAACAGCCACGACGGAACGCAGGAAAATTTCCCCCCGCGGTCCTGAGCACACGGGTCAGCTCGGAGACCAGCTGGACAACGCCCAAGTCGCCAGCCAAGAGGCCGTAGGAGGGAACTCAGCCGCCAGTGGGGGGAGCACCCCGAGACCCGCCAGGAGCCCCAGGGACAGTACCAGCAATACGGTCAATACTAAGAGACCAGAGAGACAGAACAGAGGTTTACCTTTCCAATAATCGTGTATCTGTCTCTACAACACAATGCTGCATTCCCGACTTCTATAATAAAGAGCGACCCCCTGAGGAAACAGAAAAGGAGACTGATGCTACCCCCACCAACACCTCCCTCCACCAAAAGGTAGATTCCTTCATTCAACTCACCAAGGTTTCCCTCAAAAATACTCCCCAGATCGATAATCATCAACCTTTCTGGCCACACCTTAAATGAAGATGAAATTAACCTCCTCAAAAACGGTCTCAAGTTCTGTCCCACTCCGGGGGAACCTCAACTCGGCGATATTAGACGAGATTTAGATAGATTCAACCGCTCTCTAAGAATCTCTTGTTGGCTAAACAAAAATATCAACCAACCCAGTATCGAACCAGAGACCAGAACAGGTCCCTTCGCAGACCCCTCCAGACTTAAACTAAAGTCTAATTCCAACTGGACCCCACCCCTTGGCCCCCCAAACCTCGAAAGTATCATAACAATGAACGAGTTAGGTATTCTGGCAGCCGATATAGATCCCCCCACCAAATACAATCTACCGAACAGCCAGAGGAAGGCCATAAAGGGATTAGCCAACAACAATGACATAGTCGTCAAACAGGCCGACAAAGGAGGGGCAGTCGTTCTACAAAATAGACAAGACTATATAAAGGAAGGCGAGAGACAGCTCAAAGACTCAAAATTCTATAAAGAGCTCCAAAGCGATCCCACCGAGACTCACAATGAGAGAGTAGAACATCAATTGGATTGCATGCAGTCACGTTGAGAAATCACACAGAAAGTCAAGTCCTTTCTACTTACCAGTGAACCACAGACTGCCCAGTTCTACCTATTACCAAAGATCCACAAGGGCACCACACCAGTCCCCGGTCGCCTGATGGTTTCGGCCAACGAAAGTCCTACCGAACGAATATCTGCGTTTGTTGACCATTTCCTGGCGCCAATAGTCCAAAAGGGCACATCCTATGTACGTGACACAACCGACTTCCTAAATAAGGTAGCCACGGTATATGACATCACGGGAGATGAGATCTTACTCACCCTAGACGTCAGTTCACTATACACCAACATCCCAAATGATGAAGGTTGCAACGCAGCGTACCAGGTGCTATGTAGACATCGGTCACAGGGCCAACAACCAAGCAACCTCTCACTATTGGAAATGTTGGGACAGGTCCTCACCATGAATAACTTCCAATTCAACAACACCAACTACCTACAAATAGGTGGCACCGCAATGGGCACCAAGGTAGCCCCGTCGTATGCCAATATATTTATGAGTGAATTCAAAGATAAATACGTCTACACCTATCCCCTCCAGCCGAAAATATGGCTCAGATACATAGACGATATCTTCTGCATTTGGCAACATGGTGAACATGAGCTACATAAATTCACAGCGCATCTCAATAAGGCGCACCAGTCCATCAAGTTCACGGTTGAACAGTCAACTTCCCAAATGAACTTTTTAGACACCACCGTGTCTTTGGAAGGCAAGTCACTAACTACCAACCTCTATTGTAAACCGACTGACAGGAATAACTTCCTACCGTTCAATTCAGCCCACCCGTATCACTGCAAGAAGGGTCTCCCGTTTGGACAATTCCTGCGGTTATGACAGATCTGTAGTAAGGATACAGACTTTGTGTCCAACTGCACCAATAAAGCAGCAAACACAGATAGGGAAACCCTCCTTAGTCAACCCCCCAGAAAACCCAAGAAGAAGGATGAGCTACCCTTCTTTCTCACAACAACCTACAACCCCACAAATAAACAACTGGGAGACGAAGTCGGTAAGACCTGGGACCTTCTAGATAGGTCCGCATCGACCCCTCACTTGCACAGCAGGGACTTCAAGATAGGGCATCGGAAACCCAATTGCTTGAAGGACATCCTTGTCCAGGCCAGACTGAAAGACCCTTTTGACCACCGGGTCCACGATGGGTCAAACCACAGGAAGGCATGCGGGACCAAAACGTGCAGATATTGCCCCAGAATAAACAAAACCGGGAATATCAAATCGCACGTGACAGGAAAGAAGTACTTCACCTGTCAGCAAGTTGACTGTAACAGCAACAACCTGGTCTATGCAATTGGCTGTAGAAGATGCGGCAAACAGTATGTAGGTCAAACAAAGAATAGCGTAAAGAAATGCTTCCAATCCCATTTCCACTATTATCATGAACAACCCAACGAAGACGGAAGTCTCCAGACACTTCAACTCTACCGGACACAGCCGCCTGGATGACGTCGAAATCTGGATTCTACAATTTTGTAAAACGACCCCGGGGAAGCCGGTGGCCCTCCAACAGAAGCTCAATACTGAGTTTGATTGGATCCACTGGCTACGTAGCCAGATACCGATGGGCCTAAATACCATCGATACAGGCTACTAGAACCCCACTTTGAGGGGCAAGCCTCAGCCATTTATTCGTATCACCCACGACCTAATCCGTCAAACCCCAACCCACTAAGCCTGCCCCTCTGAGGACCCACACTAAAAGGATATAATTATAGATATAATTAATATATAATTATAGAGAAAACCACCTTGGGCGCATGGCATTTTGTAAACAGTAACAGTACTCGGACAAGTGTGGTTTCCCTTTGCTTTTATTAGACTAGGAAAACATACGTGAGACGGACAGCCGCTAGGATTGGAGGGGAGGAGGGGAGGATGAGGGGTGGGGGAGATCATGATCATATAGGCTCACAAAATCGTCACCAGTGGTTTTTTTTTGTGTCTCAGCCCCACGATACCTTCAAAAATAATCCGATAGTTTCGAAAAATATACCAACGGATAGATCTCGTCAAGACAAATTCGGGGCATTATACTTTTGGCCAGCTGCGATTACTAGTTCCGGGTGAAAAATGGCCGCTAAGTTAGAAAAATAACCAAAAAAGGCTTTTTTTGCATGTCCCCATTCAAAGTTAAAATGTAAACAGTGTTGTTTAACCATTTAAATGTATTAAATGCCAGATTTTAATATTTCATCATGGAGTAAACAGGTTAAGGTAGTGTGTAAAGGCAAAAAAAAAATTATCGGGCCATAATTTTTTCAGGGTGGTCGATTTAAAAATTGTCCCAGAAATCGTTGGTTTTTACCTCAGTTTGGCATTTGCAACTCAGAGTAAAGCAAATAACCCCAATTACTAATGATCAAAGCATAAATATTGGGGAAAATATGTTTTCTAAAGCATCCCACACATTTTTTTGGGCTATTATCAATCAATATCGATCCAGGTCCCAAAGTGTGAAGTAGAAATGAGAGATTTTTTAAGGATGGTTTTTACCTCAGACGATTATTTCATATTAATAATTATAATTGAGCAAAATCATTATTATGGCATAATACTAGCATCATATGCACATGATATCAACCTTCATATCATTTCTGCATTGATTCATTACAACACTATGCTCCTTGAAAGACGCCGACTGGTTTTTACCTCAGAAATTTTTACTTCAGTTTGGCGGGAAATCTTCGTTGCACCGGCTTCAAGACGCCGATTGGTTTAGCCAGACCGTGTTTTACATACCGGCGGTTTCCGCACACTTCCGCCCAACTCTCCGAAGCGAAAACACGGTGCCCAACACGATTTTTACCTCGGAAATTTCAAGTTTCTCGACAGAAAAGTGAGTAGATTCTTGAACCTGGTGTACAAACTTGCATGTAGATGTTGTAGAGCATGTGTAGAACCAGAAATAATGGTTCATTTAGGTAGATTAGACTGTATACGAAGCAAATTGATCGGTCACGTGGGTAGTTGTTGTTCGAAAACAGCGCCATAAGCCGAGCAAGCCGGTGTCAGTCGGAGACTGAGTTAAAAACTGGATCTGAGTTAAAAACTAGAATTTCCTCTCCTGCTGCCAAACTATTCGTCTTAGAATGCCCACGAAGGTTTCATTGGAATGCCCTAAGGACGGACTACGTGTAGAAAGCATTGTATTTCAAATTTGGTATATTTTGGTCGAGTAGTGCACGAAATGCATCTGAGTTAAAAATCTGGAAAGTTGAGTTGACAGGGCAGTAAAAGTCGCAATGTCTAAACCACTTTGAATAGAAGGTTAATATTCTCCATGCATGTTCCTGACATATACATCTCTAATCTTAATTACAATTGGCACTAATATAGTTGATTTTTCTACATTATTTTGCTTATTCATTAATGATACAGTGAAATCTGAGTTAAAAACGGTTTTGGTGTTTCTGTCAGTTGTAGTCCCAAATTCAATGTATATATGTCTAAATAACTAACTACAAGTAGTTGTATGCACACTAGAATAATATTGGTATATAGTCTATTGTATTTATAGCCTAATGTTATATAATTTCTGTAATTCTGTGTTAATAATTGAGTGTAATTTTTCATTATTTACAGATGGAGGCCAAGCGTGCTGCGGATCGGATCTACTCCAAGAGGTATCGCCAGCGGCAGCTTGCAGAGAACCCGGAGGCGTACCTGGAGAAGCAGAGGCAGCACATTGGGGCTCGGTACATCCCCTCCGACCAGCTCAACGATGTCCAACGAGCAGAGCGCAACCAAAAGGCGGCGGAAAGCAAGGCCCGGGTGGCGCGCGGTGAGGGCAGGAAACGTCGCACCAAGGCCGAGATTCTCGCCGCCAATGAGGCTGCCGCTGTCCCACCCTCAGGTGTACGTATGATATTGTACTATTGTTCAAAATGTATTATTGTACTCTTGTTCAAATGTATCAAAAATTAATGTTGATTTGGTTTCAGTAATGTTAAATCTGTTTCAAGTGTAATTATATTTTGTGGTGTAATTATTTTGATGTTTAATTACCATTCTGTGGTGTAATTATTTGGAGGTTTAATTATTATTCTACAGCATAATTATTTGGAGGTGTAATTATTATTCTATAATGCAGCTGAGGCTGCTGCACCCGCCCTGCCATCCACGCCTCCCACTGGCCCAGCCCCACGCGACCTTCCCTCGACCTCCCGTGGAGTCAGGGGTGAGCGACGTCGAGCCCGCGTCGTGGAGCTGTCGGACGATGACGACGATGACGTTCCCGCTCCTGCGCCACTCAGGAAGCGGCGGGTGAGCGCCCCCGCCACAGTACCGGCCCAGGACGAGGAGGAGGAGGAGCTGCAGGAGAGGTTGCTATTTACTCTTAGGATTTTTGTCCAAATATATATATTCTTATTTTATAATATTCAGATTATAATAAGTGATTTAAAAAGATCTTGTTTTTAATACTATTTTAATATCATCCCATGATGTCACCCTGTTAAGACAGTAACTTTTATCGCATTATTATGTTACTTTTCAGCATCTGCGTAGCTTTGGAGGGATACTTCCTGACGGACTAGTTTTTTTTTTTTTTGTTTAGCTTAGTTGGAGAAGCTTAGAAGTAGTTGGTGTATCCTAGTATGCTTTATTTATCGGTGCTTTATTTTTATGTCTTTTATTTAGGGTGCTGGTAATTGGTGCTTTGGTTTTAGTTTAATAGAGATTACCAGATTCACAGGACTGAAAGAGATTAACCAAACTGAAAGAGATTAACAGAACTTTTAATAGACTTTTATTTGAATTTTAAAGAGTAATTGTCATTACAGTTTAATAAATCAGTCTTCGTATTGTCTTTAATTCTAAATGCAGTTGAGTTTATTTATTATGACTGATGTGATTTACAAACTTTTAAATACAGTACATGCTCACATTTTCAAACTAACACTTGACATGTATGCATAACAACGAAACACATGACCCTAACACATGATACAAACTTGCAGCCTCGTGGTTCGACTCCCGTTCCCGTCCTCGGCCGCGGCGCGCAACACCCGGGTGCGCATCAGTAGGCGTGACTCAGCTCACCGTCGGCAAAGGGAGGCCCTCTTGGTCGCCAACACCGATCTCCAGAGGAAGGTGTGGGCGCTCAAGAAGCAAGTTCAACGTCTCCAGGGCCGACCCTCTACCCCACCAACGCCTGCGGTGTACCTGCCGTGCCTGTCGTACCTGCCGCGCCGGAGCCTGTGGCCACCCCAGTGCGCGAGGCGGACCAAGTGCTCTGCGCTGCAGGCCTCAGCCCGTCCAAGTTACCCAGTGTCAGGAGGCATCTGGTGATGGGCAACGCGGTGGTCAAGGCCATCAAGACGGCGCACCCTGCGGTGAGGCGTACCGTGATGCGCAACGCCGCCCTGACGAAGATGGCACGTCTCCTCTCGCTGTCAATGAAGATGTCCCGGAGGACCAGCGAGCGCAAAGGGGAGACGCACTGTAAGGTGCTCGCGATGATAAACAGGCAGCGCATCCAGCGCTACTACAAGCAGAGCGACGTCAGCTCCTGCCTGCCTGGGAAGTGTGACACCGTAACCATCAAGGGGGTGAAGCTGCAGAAGTACGTCCTCACCGACAACATCACCGTCATCTTCAAGCGGTACAAGTCAGAGAACCCGGACGTCCAGGTCAGCTACGCCGGGTTCAAGAAGGCAAGGCCCGCAAATGTTCTGCCTGTCTCCAAAACCAAGCGACAGGTGTGCTTGTGCCAGAAGCACCAGAACTTTGCGCTCAGACTTGAGCCGCTTAAGGAAGTGGGAGTGACCCAGAGCCCTGGGGAATTTGCACGGACCTTCACCGACGAGGAGGCGGTTAAGAAGATCGACGAGCTGGGTCGCAACCACGTGAACTTCCGGGTGTGGCGCCAAGTCTCCGGGATCAACAAAGGGAAGCCGTTCAAACGCACCACCCTTGTTGACGACACCGAGGACAAGGCCGTCTTCCGGGCGCACGACCTTCATGCCGAGTGGCAGAACAGCCAGTTCAAGCTGTTGAGGTCACGACTGCAGCCCGGTGAGGCGACCGTCCAAGTTGACTTCGCCGAGAACTACGTTTGCAAGTTCAAGGATGAGGTGACCACGGCGTACTACTTGAAACGCCAGGTCACCGTACACCCGGCAGTGATCCATTACAAGGTCGAGGGGGAGGAGGAGTTGGCACACCAGTCAGTCGTGATTCTGTCGGCGGTCCTCACACACACCGCGCAGGCGATCTTCGCCATCCTCAAGGCCCTGATGGCGTGGGTGAAGGTGAACCTCCCACACCTGACACAGCTCCACTACCTGTCCGACTCACCGTCCAGCCAGCACCGGAATGCGAGTATGTTCCGCCTCGTGCACAGCCACCGAGAGCTGTTTGGCATCCCCGCGACGTGGAACTACTTTGAGAGCAGGCACGGTAAAGGACCCTGTGACGGTGTGGGAGGGTCTCTGAAGCGTTCGGCAGACCACGAGGTGCTGAAGGACAAGGTGCTCCTTAAGACGGCAGAGGACGTGTTCAACTGGGCGACGAAGCTTACGGACACGGTACTCAAGTTCTTGCTGGTCACACCACAGGAGGTCACCCTGGCCACAGAAGAGATGGAGGCCTTGGGAATGCATCGCATCCCAAACACCATGAAGGTGCACTCGGTTGTGCCAGTGGGAGATGCAGTGTACACCAAGGAGGAGTCTTGCTTTGACCAATGCTGCTGGTCAGAGGGCGTCTTCCACCCCAAGTGTGCCGGCTGGATCCGCCATGCCGTGCCCCTGCGAGTACCCTCTGTCGTCCCAGCTCCGACCCCCGACGTCGCCGACCATGCTCCGACCCCCGACCTCGCCGACCCAGCTCCCACCCCCGACCTCGCCGACCCTGCAACGACCACCGACCCTGCTCCGACCACCGACCCTGCTCCGACCACCGACCCTGTTCCGACCACCGACCCTGCTCCGACCACCGACCACACCGACCCTGCAACGACCACCGACCCTGCTCCAACCACCGACCATGCCGGCCCTGCAACGACCCCCGAACAGACCCTGGAAGCGACACGTGAACCCGTTCCCGTCGGCACCTACGTCATCACCAAATACAACAACGAGGCATACGTAGGGTGCGTCATTGGCGAGGACGAGAAGGAGGTTCAAATCAACTTCATGGAGAACAGCCCAAAGAACCCCCTTACCTACCATTGGCCTCGCCATGCAGATGAGCTATGGATCCCCCGAGGCGATGTTCTCGCAACGATCGACCCCCCCATCCCTACAGGAAGATCGAAGCGAGCCTTCACCCTGAGCAAAGCAGCCCAGGATAGGCTCAAGGAGGTTGTTTAGGCTCCTAGGGGTTGGGGACGGGAAGGGGGAAGGGGGTAGGGGTTATCACCATACATACATTAAAATCACCAAATTCATCAACACGAACACATCCCAATCATTAGTCGATAAAGCAGTTATAATAGACAGTTACCAAGCCACCAGTCGACCCGTACCATCTTCAAGACTGGGTGAGTTAAATCTACAATATTTAACCATCTATTAGAATGATAAAATGTGTGCTTGTTGCCTGTATTTGATTCCAGGAAAAGTCTAGTTTTTACCTCAGATGTACGATACACCGTGATGATTATGCAGTCCTGATTCCTTGTGGATTCCAATTTACAGCACTTTAATTGCTTTTGTATTGATGTAGGACTTACAACAAAGATTGAATTATGTTAAAAGGTATAATTTCCAGCGTTGAGGACAACTTTTGTAAGGTTTTCTAATTTACGTGGTTTTTACCTCAGGCGCACAGGGGTCTACCGGCAGATGCATGGCTCCACACTGTGATGTAGTGGGGCCTTCATATTACATATTTAGAAAGGGGAGAGGTTGGGCTACACTGTGGAACAGAAATGGAGGGGTTTGGATGTGTTTTTTTTCACACTTGGTGCCCCGATGTGCCAGCATGCAGTAAAAACGTAGCTTTTTTCGTCGTAAAAATGAGAACCCGCAAACTATTTTTCAAGTCTAAGGTCTAATTTTGCTCTGATTGACTACCCACACCCCTCAGGACCATGTATGAACTTCAAAAGGATGTTAGAAATGATAAATAGGGCCCGTGGGGGGCCTTTGGTCGGACTGCGTCAAAGTTGACGATTTAGTGGTTTTTACCTCAGACGCACAGGGGTCTACCGGCAGATGCACGGCTCCATACTGTGATGTAGTAGGGCCTTCATATTACAGATTTAGTAAGGGGAGAGGTTGGGCTACACTGTGGAACAGAAATGGAGGGGTTTGGATGTGTTTTTTTTCACACTTGGTGCCCCGATGTCAACTTATAAATTATGCTGAGCTCCAACATCTACAAAAAAAAAAGACAGAAAAAAAGACAACCAACTAGCCAATACCCCTCCCCCCCCAAAAAAAAGCAAACAAGTCCAACGCCACAAAAAAAGACACAGACGACGACGAAACAGATGACCCCTTCCTCGAATGAACTGACAACGAAATAGACCATGAAAAAGAAACAACCACCAACACCAAATGCGCAGATTGCACTAACAAAGACGAAACCATTTTTAACCTTGCCAGACAGCTCCAGACATATGACAACACCCACGCAATGCAAGAAAAATCAATGAAGGGACTAGAGGAGGAAGCAAACGAAGAAAGAGAATGGAGGAAAGACATACAAAAAAAGCTAGAAAACCTGCAGAGGGAAAAGGAGGAACATGAGGAGAAGATGCAAGAACAAGACAAGAGCACGAAAAAGAAAGAATGCTGTGAATCAGAAAAAAAACAGAAGAAAAGAGAGAAGAACGAATCAGACCTCTGCCATCCTGATTCATGTTGAGACTAATGACTTTAAAAAGGGACTAACTGCAGACAAGATAGCTTACAACATAAAAAAGACCATAAAATCAATAGAACAGACAGTGAGAAGCAAAACAATAGTAATCCCCCTCCGCCCCCAACCAATAAAGGCCGACTGATCCTGACCCTCAAAGACGAACTGACGACTGACAAACTTGACATACACAAAGACACAACCCTAGAGGACGACAATATGCACATAGACACTGATTCAATAGCAAGAGCAACAAACTTCATCAGACTCCACCCACAAGAGTGAGTGAGTGAGTGAGTGAGTATATAGACCCCCCCACCAAATACAAACTACCAACCAGCCAGAGGAAGGCCATAAAGGGACTAGCCAACAACAACGATATAGTCATCAAACAGGCTGACAAAGGAGGGGCAGTCGTTCTACAAAATAGACAAGACTATATAAAGGAAGGCGAGAGACAGCTCAAAGACCTTAAGTTCTATAAAGAGCTCCAAAGCGATCCCACCGAGACTCACATTGAGAGAGTAGAACATCAATTGGATTGCATGCAGTCACGTGGAGAAATCACACAGAAAGTCAAGTCCTTTCTACTTACCAGTGAACCACAGACTGCCCAGTTCTACCTATTACCAAAGATACACAAGGGCACCACACCAGTCCCCGGTCGCCTGATGGTTTCGGCCAACGAATGTCCTACCGAACGAATATCTGCGTTTGTTGACCAAAAGGGCACATCCTATGTACGTGACACAACCGACTTCCTAAATAAGGTAGCCGCGGTAGATGACATCACAGGAGATGAGATCTTACTCACCCTAGATGTCAGTTCACTATACACCAACATCCCAAATGATGAAGGTTGCAATGCAGCGTACAGGGCGCTATGTAGACATCGGTCACAGGGCCAACAACCAAGCAACCTCTCACTATTGGAAATGTTGGGCCAGGTCCTCACCATGAATAACTTCCAATTCAACAACACCAACTACCTACAAATAGGTGGCACCACAATGGACACCAAGGTACCCCCGTCGTATGCCAACATATTCATGAGTGAATTCAAAGATAAATACGTCTACACCTATCCCCTCCAGCCAAAAATATGGCTCAGATACATAGACGATATCTTCTGCATGAGGCGCACCAGTCCATCAAGTTCACGGTTGAACAGTCAACTTCCCAAGTGAACTTTTTAGACACCACCGTGTCTTTGGAAGGCAAGTCACTGACTACCAACCTCTATTGTAAACCGACGGACAGGAATAACTTCCTACCGTTCAATTCAGCCCACCCGTATCACTGCAAGAAGGGTCTCCCGTATGGACAATTCCTGCGGTTACGACGGATCTGTAGTAAGGAAACAGACTTCGTGTCCAACTGCGCCAATAAAGATGCCCTCCTTATTCAGAAAGGATATCCGGATCAACTCCTGATCGAATCCTTCCAGAGGGCAGCAAACACAGATAGAGAAACCCTCCTTAGTCAAGCCCCCAGAAAACCCAAGAAGAAGGATGAGCTACCCTTCTTTCTCACAACAACCTACAACCCCACAAATAAACAACTGGGAGACGAAGTCGGTAAGACCTGGGACCTTCTAGATAGGTCCGCATCGACCAGTCACTTGCACAGCAGGGACTTCAAGATAGGGCATCTGAAACCCAAAAGCTTGAAGGACATCCTTGTCCAGGCCAGACTGAAAGACCCTTCTGACCACCGGGTCCATAATGGGTCAAACCACAGGAAGGCATGCGGGACCAAAACGTGCAGATATTGCCCCAGAATAAACAAAACCGGGAATATCAAATCGCACGTGACAGGAAAGAAGTACTTCACCCATCAGCAAGTTGACTGTAACAGCAACAACCTGGTCTATGCAATTGGCTTTAGAAGATGCGACAAACAGTATGTAGGTCAAACAAAGAATAGCGTAAAGAAACGCTTCCAATCCCATTTAAACTACATCATGAACGACCCAACGAAGACGGAAGTCTCCAGACACTTCAACTCTACCGGACACAGCCGCCTGGATGACGTCGAAATCTGGATTGTACAATTTTGTAAAACGACCCCGGGGATGCTGGTGGCCCTCCAACAGAAGCTCAATACTGAGTTTGATTGGATCCACAGGCTACGGAGATGGAGATGGTAGGCCTCCATCTGAGATCCGGGCACCCCCTCACCCTCACCCACCCCCCCCCCCCACCCGCAATTATCGACAAGACCGGTTAGGACCCACGATAGGACTGCACCCCCGTGACACCTAAGCAAACTGGCCCCTGCCGCCGCTTAGACCAACCTCGACCACCCACCACACTACCCAGACTGGATAGCGTGGCCCTTGCCACCTCTGTCTGCCTTCAACCTCCATATAGAACTCCTAATCAGTTCCACTTCCCAACACCCCTTACAGACCCAGCACCCCGCACCCCTGATTCCCAATGTTACCCCGCCGGACCTCACTTGGGCCCCAAAAACCACAACATGGATATGAAAGAGCCCCAACTGACCAATCAGGTAAGCAATCAGGTAAGCCACACTAGGCAGAGTGCTGTGTTGGAGAGTGAGACACCCCTCACTTCACGGTTGCCGACAGAGGAGAAAGCATCATTCGTATTCAACATATAATCTACAACCCTGTATCTACACATAACAAACAACCCCCACCCTATATAACCATCAATACTCTCCCCCACTAGAGAATGGAAGGACACCTGACGTTGACATGGATTATGACTCGAACCTTGAAGAAACCACCGACCCTACCCAGAAGGTGAGCAAAAACTGACTGACCGACCGCCAACGAAACCCCAAACACCGAATACAAAGATGACGAAAAACAGAGGAAGAGCGAAAGAACCAAATTGACTATAAATTATGCTGAGCTCCAATGAATAAAAAAACATCTACAAAAAAAAAGACAGAAAAAAAGACAACCAACTAACCAATACCCCCCCCCCCCCCCCCCCAAAGAAAACAGCCCACAAAAAAAGACACAGAAGACGACGAAACAGATGACCCCTTCCTCGAACGAACTGACAACGAAATAGACAATGAAAAAGAAACAACCACCAACACCCAATGTGCAGATTGCACTAACAAAGACGAAACCATTTTTAACCTTGTCAGACAGCTCCAGACATATGACAACACCCACGCAATGCAAGAAAAATCTATGAAGGAACTAGAGGAGGAAGCAAACGAAGAAAGAGAATGGAGGAAAGACGTACAAAAAAAGCTAGAAAACCTGCAGAGGGAAAAGGAGGAACATGAGGAGAAGATGCAAGAACAAGACAAGAGCACGAAAAAGAAAGAATGCTGTGAATCGGAAAAAGAACAGAAGAAAAGAGAGAAGAACGAATCAGACCTCTGCCATCCTGATTCATGTTGGGACTAATGACTTAAAAAAGGGACTAACTGCAGACAAGATAGCTTACAACATAAAAAAGACCATAAAATCAATAGGACAGACAGTGAGGAGCAAAACAACAGTAATCCCCCCCAAAACCAATAAAGGCCAACTGATCCTGACCCTCAAAGACGAACTGACGACTGACAAACTTGACATACACAAAGACACAATCCTAGAGGACGACAATATGCACATAGACACTGATTCAATAGCAAGAGCAACAAACTTCATCAGACTCCACCCACAAGAGTGAGTGAGTGAGTAATGGAGGTTTTAGCCGTATGGACAGCCAGGACAGGCAAACAGCAAGGGATCAAAACCTGGAAATAATTTTTGCTGTAGGGTAGGGTGGGGCAAGACGCCCAGGTGGGGTAAAACGCCCACCCCCTCTAACTTTGCATAATGCACTATTATAATAAAAGTAAGATTGAAAATTAACTTCATAGAGCTATATTACTTTATAGATATTATATTTGAATGGATATATACATGATTAAAAGAATTATGAACATTTTTATTTTTCAGGCCCTTACACAGTTAATTTTTGGCTTTATGAATTTATTTCCAAAATTTTCAGGGTCGTCCCACGCTGAAAAATTGCATGTATTCAGAAAGTAACACCCTTGCTGAATGTAAGGGGATATATAGAGCTGTTATACACACATTTTCTTACAAGTCTTATACATTTCTAAATTGTGGGGCAAAAGGCCCACCCTAAAAATGGGCAAAATGGGTCAAGATGCCCATGGGCCTTTTGCCCCACACGTGGGCTTTTTGCCCCATATGGGCCTTTTGCCCCTCTTAGGATATATAGTATTTTTATGTGGGCCTTTTGCCCCACACCCCTGGGCATCTTACCCCACACCCCTGGGCATCTTACCCCACATACCCTAGGGTTGGGGCAAAAGGCCCACTTTTTAAAAATTTGCTTTTATCTTAACCCTATTCAAATAAAACCAATAATTTTTGTGTTATTTGACAAAAAGTCACTAGTTCTTTGATTTTATTTCTTTTCGTTTTTGATCCTACAAATAACACAAATAATTTTTGTGTTATTTGACAAAAAGTCACTAGTTCTTTGATTTTATTTCTTTTCGTTTTTGATCCTACAACTTAGAACAGAAATATTGGAATGTTTTCTTAAGGTGGGCGTCTTGCCCCACCCTACCCTACATCATCCCTTAGTGAACGACAGCACCAACCGGGAATTGAACCCAAAGAACCACTTGGTCAGTGCTGGGTCCCCCCTATTGTCGCCTTCTACGATCAGCAGGGGCTACTGGGGGCCTATTCTTACTCGGAACCCTGGGTTTGTCATGAATGATAAAAATCTGGCATTAGATTTATATGCATAAACTTAGAGTGACTGAGAAATAGCCAAAAATGTATTTCTCAATGTTTAGAGAATGAATACAACACAATGATTAGATGCTCAAACCAAGACTGCCACCTAGGAGCTTGGTTTCACTCCTCTTTTTGTAACTATGTCCCAGGACCAAGACATTTCGGAAGATTGGTGGTACTCTCAAGAGTGTCACAAAACAAAAGCGTCTATCTTGTGTAGGTGTAAACTGTTGAGACCAGGCCAGATGATCTCCTGTGATGCAGGTGAAGAATGCACAGAAGGTTTTTGTTTTCACCTAGATTGCATGCATCTAGCGGAGGTCCCAGGTAATATGTCATTACCTTTTATAAAGGGCTAATAGGTATTACTTTAAATTGCAAAGGTTTTATTTTTGACATTTGCCAATAATAATAAGTGGCTGCTTGGAAATAACTTTCTTTTGCTCATTAGTCGTAAATCAATTTAATTATTTTTCATGCTTTAAGTACACAAATGAAATAAAAAAGTTTTTACTTCCTGACACCTACTGGTACTGCTGTGGTGCTTGCACAGAACAAGGGGGACAGAGATAAGATGGTGACCGAAATTATGCCATTGCCCTGACATGGTATGGTTTGATGGATATGGTTCATCGCAATGCAGTGAGAGAAGGAGATGGCCTGGCAATGATGGGAATGTGGCGGTTAAACATGCCAAGATTTTGGAGTGGAAATCACAAATACCTTATCATCGCGCATTGACTTCTCTCGGGTGATACAATTAGCTTTTTTTTATTGTTCTTTTATTTAGAAAAGAAAAATAATGCTTCCTGTACATATTCTGTCAGTGGGTGTAAATAGATTATGATTTTCATATACATTATATAATTTATATCATAGGCATAAATGGTTGGCTGGTCCCAAGTCTCATTGAGGAGATCATCTGCAATTGAACCTGCAACTTGAGAGGAGGACCTGGCAACAACATTGCGATGGATCGTGTAAATGAATTATTGAACAACGAGTTCAAAGCTAAATACATTAATAATAATGATATACTTTTAACTTATAAACATTTATTTTATCATGAAAACACTTACTGGTATGCCATGAATGAGTGAGTGAGTAAGTGAGTGAGTGAGTGAGTGAGTGAGTGAGTAATGGATGCTTTATGCCGTTTCGACAACTAAGGTCATATTCACAGTGAAAATAAGTTGGGATGAACTCTGACTATGGTGATCGAATCTATGAGATGAAGATGAAGGTGACCAGGTGGGCAAACAGCAGGGGATCAAAACCGGGAAACCCCTTATTCAACCGAGCACCAACCGAATTCACTGAGACAAACCTAGCTATTGATCCTAACCACAGCCTGGGCCAGTCTAGACCCAAAAAATCAACCCAGATACCCTGCAGTAGCTTCAAACTGGTTCAAAATGACATACCAGTGGTCCCTGAAAGTTCCCACAATAGGAAGACTGGCAGGAAGACCACAAACTCAGACCAAACCCAACATCTAACCAGCCTAGAACCAAAATGTCCAAATATGGAGTGAGTGAGTGAGTAATGGATGCTTTACGCCATTTCGACAACTAAGGTCATATTCAAGGCTAAAACAGGTTTAAGCCACTGATGTTATGGGCAATATTAACTTTCTGTATAGGTATCCTAGGGCTCAGCATGACCAGCCGATTGATTGGGTTGGGCCTCTCCAACCTCCCGTCTAGATGAATTTGGAGCCAAAGTGCAGTATTGGGCAAGAGGAGGAACACTATGAACCCGCAATCTTCGAAGGCCCATAGCCTCGCAGATGCCCTCATGACACCAGGATCTCTGCCTCCAAACAACACTGGTCACAATTCACGGCAAACAAATTGCCCCATTTGTCGCCTCCTATGATCAGCAAGGGGATGCTAGGGACCTATTCTTCCCAGGAGGCTCCCGAAGGAACCCCCACCCCGGATCCCCACGGGGGACCAAATATGGATCTCAACAGCAAAAAAGTGGGTCGACAGTTGCTTTCAACCCACCAACTGTTATCACTCAAAGTAGCCAACAGGAAACAGGATAAAATCCCAACAGGAAAAACAAGAATTCTCCTTATGATTTTGAGAGCTTTGACAAAACGGCTCTACTGGCAGACATCAGGTCAACCTTCGGGATCTTCTGCACGGACTGCTCCATCTCGGGCCAGACCAAGATAAGATTGGAATTCATCAAGGACTCAGTGAAAATTGGACACAACGAACCATGGGCTTTCGCCCTGGAAAAACTACTGAATTATGTGTCGGAAGCTGATTAACTGAAAAAAAACTATCATCTAACCTCGCACTGAATGTACCACCAACATAATGCGTGAAACAACCAAATTTCTCAGGACCAAATATGATGTGCCCAAGAAGACTTGCGTATGTAACCGCACAACAGTGAACAACACCATAAGCAAAGAGAACCAGGATCCTGCAGAGGCGGCACACATCAACATGCAGATCAAAAACGCAAGCAACACAGTGGTGGACAGTGACTGCCACAGAGAGATGAAGTCCCTAAACAAATGCACCCAGAAGAGTATTACCAATCGCGTTAAATCAGCCAACCTCGCTGACCCATGTTCAGCAGTGATCCGTGTCAGGAGGCTGAGATGGATCCCAGGCCAAAGTGATTCTCCTGGTCAGGAGGCCCAACCTCCCTACAGATTAGGTGAAGGAAGAGGACGGGCCTGGAGCTGACCATATTCAGGAGGGCCAATCAGCCCTACCCCTATAGGGGAGGACAGGGGAACTACTGTAATCGAGGCTTCGTAACCAATTTGGAAATAAACCTACAGAACCGTTTTTCACCTCTTCTGACTATGAGTGAGTGAGTGAGTAATGGATGCTTTATGCCGTTTCAACAACTAAGGTCATATTCACCTATATTCTACACCGGAACCCCAACGGGGACATGGTGATAGATGGGGATAGGCATGACCAGGTGGCTGTCATTGGGTTCTTCATCAGTGAGAGTATTGCCAAGATGACCAAGTGAGTGAGTGAGTAATGGATGCTTTATGCCGTTTCAACAACTAAGGTCATATTCACGGTGAAAATAGGTTGGGATGAACTCTGACTTTGATCGAATCTATGAGATGAAGGTGACAGGGCGGGCAAACAGCATTTTTGCTGTACCTCGCCCCTTAATGAACCACAGCACCAACTGGGAATTGAACCCAAAGAACCAAAGAATTGCAGCAACAGGCCAACTTTTGTGTGTATCAAGCAACTCAGATTTTGTTGTTAGTTCTAGAAAAATTGATTAATCTTCAGGTCTCTCCAATCTTCTGTCTCTGTTCTTTGACCTTGAATACCTCATAGTAACATATGATTGTACTTAAGAAAGTTTAGCGGAATTATTTGAGAGAGTAGTTAAGCTAAACTGATGGAATGCTGTAAGTGTTTTTCTGTGTACCCTTTCTTATATCTTTATCTTCTTGTCTAAACTTATATGACTAACTCATCATCAGCCTGTTGCTGGAGTTAGATGTAAATTAGCACTTATGCTATTCTTTTTCCAGTTTAAATAAACACATTAAAAAAGAGAATTCATGGTATACAATGTGCACAGTCATGTTCATTTGGCTGCTGCTGTCCAAGCACATGGCACACTTGACGAATTCTCTGCCTTCTCCAGAATTGAAAGAAATCAATCCATGTAGTCAGTGCTTAGACATCTGGAACATATACAGTGTTAACACAAAGGAATGAACAAACTAGGCAAGTGGTTGGGCAGCTGGTTTACCCCAGCGAACAAATACATGTTTATTACTGAAACATGGTAAGTGAGGGGGAAAGCCCTAACTGCCAGATAAAGAAAAATATTCCAGTCTAGTCAGTTCCCAGGCCAGGTGCACTTTGATCCCACCAGTGAGTGCAGTGACATTTCCCCACTACATGGTTGCCGTTTGAGGAGATGACCCTTTTCGTACTACACATTTTCACTCCAACCACACACATTTCTTCACCTTTATATTCTTCCACTCCTCAGATCACCCTGCATGGCCTCCCAGCAGGAGCCAGAGCCAGGAGAGCTAGAGGACCAGGAAGATATGGACCATACCACAGAGACTCCACAGATTGACTTTGGAGCATTTAACCCTGTACTAACTCCACCACAGAGAACCAACAGGAGAAGAACTACATCTGTAAGTAAAATCTCCACTGTGAACTCTGTAGATCTAAGGAAATCTAACAATTTTGACTCAGATCTTGGCACCGTTCTGACGACCGTGGCCACTGTAAACAAGCCAGTGTGCGTTCAGAAAGCCATGAATCATGCAACCAACAAAACATGCGAATCACCATATACACAACACCATAACCCATTGAAAACACATAATCTGAGCTCCAACGCATCGCAGAAGCCTACAGATATGCGTTCGATTTCACAATATTTTGAAAAAATGACAAAATTCTGTGAAAGTGTCTCGCCGACCCCGCCACCGCCCGCAAAACATGCGTTTCTAAAAAACTACAACTAGAATAAAAGAACGCCCAACACAACCCAAACACCGCGCACTGATCAACGCCACCAAACTCCGAATAAAGAAGACCAGGAACGCCCACCACAACCGAACACCGCCCATTGATTAACACAGTCAAACTCCGATTAAAGAAGACCAGTAACGCCCACCACAACCAAACACCGCCCATTGATTAACACTGTCAAACTCCGATTAAAGAAGACCAGGATTGCCCACCACAACCTGGACCTATCACCCACCGAACGAAAAACAAACCCAAAACCCTTACCTCACGGATACAGACCCAACGTCCGAACCAGAAAGGAGAAAGGAGAAATAAAAAAAACTGTGAACTACAGCAATTTGGCAGGGGGAAAAACCAACAAAAGATAAAACAGCCAAAGACTCGGACGTGGACCTGGAAGAATGCCCCCAATGCCCAGAAAAAAACCACGAAATCGAACAACTTAACAACACAATAACTCAAATGGACGTTAAAATCAACAACAGAAACAAAAGAATTGAAGATCTCGAAGAGAAGGAACGGATATTCTCAAATCTCAACGAAGCAAACATCAAACAACTCAAGGAAAATGATAGGACAATAAAAGACAAGGACAGACAAACAAGAACGAACGAGAAGGCACTCCAAGAAGCGGGAAAAAAATGTAAAGACCTTGAAAAAAAACTAGAAGCCAAAGACCGAACAATTAAAGATCTGGAACAGAAGACAGCTACCCTAACAGAAAACGGAAAAACAAACCAAGAAACAAAGAAAGAGGAAACAATCAAAACCCTACAAAACCAAGTAAAGAGCCTGAAAGCCCAATGCCACGAACTAATCAGGCAGGAGTTAACCCAACAAAAGAAAGCAGGGAGACCACTATGAAAACATTGATCATAGGTGACTCCAACATCAAAATGGTACTCAACAAACTAAAAGAAAAACCCAAACACTCCATAGACTACACCACTGAACAAATCAACAGAACCAAGAAGAAATAGCCAACTACGAAAATATCTGCATCCTAACAGGAACTAACCATCTTAAGAGAGGAGAAAAGGCCAACCACATAAAAGAAGAAATAAAAGAAATAGTCCTAACAATAAATAAAATAAACAACAATAGCACAACCATCCTCGCCCCTCCCACAATAGGCAACATCAAACAAGACCTAGAGAGAACACGACTAACAATAGTACTAGAAATAGACGGCTACCGAGTAAAAGACATCTCCCCCCCGACACCCACTTCAACGCAGTGGAATCCACGTCACCAGACAAACAGCAAAGGCGGCAGCAGAAAACCTGACCAACCTTATCAAAACCAACAGCACAAGATCTAAAACTACCAAAAGAACAAGCCAAGATGAAGCAAAAGACCAAGGAGGACAACGGCAACCACGAGAGAGACCAACAAAAACCCCACTGAGACTGTCAACCTACTACCACAAACCCGCCACACAACACGACACAATAGTAAAATCAAGCGTCGCAACCACAGACATAAAATACGTCATTGGCAAACAGGGAAGAAATATCAAAAGAATTAACAGTAGATACAACGTAACAGTCAGCGTTGACCCAGAAAAAAATGAGGTAAAGATAAAAGGAAGAAAGGAAGACACAGAAAAAGCAATGCAAGATCTTCACACCAACCTTGAAACCTCAAAAGCACGAGAAAGTGAAGGACCCATAAGAACAACAAACGAACAAGGGGAAATCAGGACAATCTACATCAGCCCCCCAACAACACAAATGTCAGACAGACGAAACAACAACAGCCCCCCAACCAAACGAATGCCAGACAGAAGAGACAACGATGAACTGCAACCAAAAAGAAGAATTATTAAAAATTTGGAAAACGGCAAACACCCCCTACACACAGCCAATAACCAGCATGACCTAACAACAATAAACCACCCACACCAACAACAAAATAGAAGAAAAATCCCACATAAAAGGAAAGAAAACAAAAAAAGCAAAACCAACATCTAAACATCCTATACACAAATGCAAACAGAATAACAGGGTAAAAAGAAAGCCTAATAGCAGCCCTAAAGGAACAGGAAACCCATATAGAAATAATAGCAGAAACAAGAACAGCCATACCTCCAGTAATAGACGGATACACCTGGCACCATAAACCATGAAAACACAGGACAGCAGGAGGAATCGGTGTACTGATAAACAACAACATCCTAAGTACAATCCAACCTGAAGATAAGCCTGAAGAAAGAGACCAGGAAATAATATGGATAAAAATAAAAGACATAGGAACACCGATCCACCTTGCGGGATACTATGGCCCACAAGAAAAAAATGAAATGGACAAAGTCTACACAGAGTACCAGAATATGAAAACAAACATAATCAAGGCAAGCGAGACAGGCCACACAATCATAATCGGTGTCTTCAATGTCAAACTCTAAATCTCAGAAGGAGACATACAACAACAAGAAAGCAGGAATGGGAAATACCTCAATGAAGTGATAGAAGTGACAAACCTAGAAATACCCAGTATAATACCAGACCACATCAACTGGACAAGGGAAGACCGAACAAAAGACAACTAAAAATCAATCATTGACTATGTAATATGCAACAACGAACTAGTAAAGAAAAAAACAAGCCTCAGAATAGACACAGAAGGACCCAACAAACTCAAAGGCATAGAAGAAACTGACCACAACACAATACTCCTAACAATTAACCAGCAAATAAGCCTGATAACAATCCCAACCACAAAGATATGGGCACCAGGCAACAAAGAAACACGGGAGAAATTCAACCAGGCAATGACAGAAGACTTGAAGAAGGCAAGACCAACCTACACAACCCTAGAAAAATCTATCATAAAAAACCTCAATGAACACATAGGAGTAATCTTGATAAAAGGAAAAGGGAAACCCAAAGAAAGTCACACCATAAAAGAACTGAGAAATGGAAAGAGAAACAAAATGAGGGAGTTCCAACAAGCATGCAAGGCAAATAAACCGACCGAGGTTAAACTAGACCTAAAAAACAAATATATAAAATCCCAACAAAAGCTAAGGGAGGCAATACAACAAGAAGACAAACAAACAACCAAAATGAAAATGAATACAATAATAAATGAAGGAGGAGTAAAGTCTGAAAACTTCTGGAAAATCACAAAACGTTTTAAAATACACGTCAGATGAACCAAACAAAATAGATGAAGAAGACAACATCATACATAACCAAGAAGAAGCCAAAGACCACATAGCCGACTACTATGACACCCTGTACACAGCAAGGGAAGAGACAACTGGATACCATGAATGGACTAAATAATATACAAAACAAGGTAAACCACTTACAAACTGAAACCAAGAAATCACCCAACAAAAAATGAACCACAAAATCAATGACCAAAATTCAAAATGCCTACTATGGGTGGTTGATATCGCTCTCATCTCTAACAACCACAACGACCACCAACTGATGATGAAAATCACAGAAGAAATATCCAACAGACTCCGAATCGAATTCGGCCAAGACAAATCAAAAACCCTTATAATAGGGAGTAACAAAAACAAACAAACATACCAAATAAACAACATGATACTAGCGGAAACAAACAACTACAAATACCTAGGCGAAACCATCATCAATAAAAACAACATGTATGACCACATCAAAGAAACAACTTCCAAAGCAGAGGCAGCATTCCAGACAATACTGCACATTGATGGAGACGCCAACTTCAAAGGAATCGAAATGCAAACAATCTGGAAACTACTTGAAGTCTGCGTAATCCCAATAATAACCTATGGCAATGAAACAGGACCTCAACAAAACCCAAACTAAAAAACTAAACACTATCCTAGACAATATTCTCAAAAGGATCCTACGAATCCCACAATCAACCCCACGAGAAAACATATACAATGAACTGGACATACTTGACAGAGCATCGAATCAAGATAAAACGCCTTCTCTACACACACAAAAATTGAGACCAAACAAGATGACAACCTAAAAGAAATCACCAACTCATATAAAACACAATCATGGAACCATGCAAATAAAACCATAGCACACCAACTAGGTGCAAATTTGGACGAAGACCTGTTGTTCAACAAATGGAAAAAACTCCTGGAAGAAAAAACTAAGGAACTACAAAAAACAACACACGAACAGAAGGAAGGTAAAAATCAAAATTCAACTACATTACACATAAAAAAAACTTGAAACGCCAAACTCCGCCAATTGTGACCCGTTTTGGCGAATTGAGTCGGATGTCGCACGGGGAAGATTTTTAGTTAGGTATACCATCAGAAAATACTAATTATTAGCTTTAAAACGAGGTATAGCATGTCTAGGTCCGATATCTAGGGCCTGAGATAAGTTGCGACGAAAATAAAAAGAACCGCGCCTATACGGGTATAAGAAATTGAGATAAATGAGTTCAAAGTTTTTCTTACTGCCCGCTACCGCGGTCCTCTGATAAAGCCCTAGCAACGTACACTTGTAATCAATCCTTGGTCCTGAAACTTTACATAGTCATTCTACACTATTCTAGCTAACAAATACCAGTAATTCATGCGTTTATATACAAATCTTTTATTCATGCCGGCGCTGCAAAAAGTGACAAAAATCCGGATCTGAAACAACTTAACCTAGAATGGCAAGCATAAAGGATTACAATACCTCATCTTGGCTGCTTAAAAACGACTCTGTGATGACCCTAAGTACCCTGGGTTTCCATAATGTATCTATAAAAGTTCTTGGAATGTTCATGATTGTCTTTGGTCGTTAAAATAGTGAAAAGCCACCGAGGTAAAAATCTTAAAATCAGAAAAAGTATTAACAACTAAAAATAAGTTAACAATGTTCAAAATTCATAATAGTTTTCTCAGGTGGTCCTGGGCCTGCCACGACCACGTTTAGCATGTTTACTAGGATGGCCCCTGCCCCTAGGTGGGGGTGGGGGGCCTTCCTCCTCTGAGTCAGATGAAGAATTTGATTCCCTCTCCAGCTGTCTGACCAACTCCTCCTCCTCCCCCTCCGATCCTGATGATGTGTCTGGAGTCTGTCCTCTGCCTCTGCCTCTGCCTCTGCCCCTGCCTCTGCCCTTGCCCCTACCTCTGCCCCTGCCCCTGCCCCTGCCTGGCCCATCCCCCTCGCCAGCCTCTGGCTCTGATTCTGCATCTGGTTCCGGCGGAGGTACGGCATGGGGGCCTGGGCCGGGTGCTGGTTCTGGTACAGAGGGCTTAGGGCACATGATGTCCTTCGTGTCCTCAGTACAAAAAATCCCGAATGTTCTTGAAGAGATACCACTGTCTTTTGGCCGGGAGGCCAGGGGATTGGGTGGGCTGAGGGCCTTCCTGGGGGACAGCTTCAGGGGCGACAGTCAGCATCTTGAAGGTCTCGGGGGCCAAGTCGGCATACTGCCGGAAGGTGACGTGGCCCTTGTTCTGGTCAGAGAATACAAAGTGATGATACTGTTTTATGCCCTTGACTGGTTTGATGAAAGGGGTCAAAAAAGATTGCCAGTCATACGACTCGACAAACACCTTCCCATTCTCGTCTCCCACAAGTTGGGCAAGGTTTACACGTTCTTGGGTACTCTTCACCACAGTCGCCTCCATCTCCATGAGGCCCGAGACAGGCTCACGACGAAACCTTTGTTTAAGTAAACCAAAGCACCAGTCCGGGGCAAACTTGGTGTGCCCTGTGATCAAAAAGTTTAAGGAAATGGACGGGTGCCGGCCAGTCAGGACCCGCCAGAGAAGTTACGCTAGCACAAACTTGTTCTTGTTCTGACCACTACAGTTGTCACAGTGCATGTCCACCGCCTTCTCCCCCAGGGAATATGTTTCAAAATAGTGGTGCAGGTGTGCAATAACTGCATTTGACCCCTTACTACCGCAATGGCTTTCGTCGATCAAATAGTTCACCTGTTGGGGGATGGCCTCGGCACAGACACCGAAAATGCCGACCTTGCGGGGGACAAGGAAATACAATGGGCCAGGCTGCATAGGAAAGGAGGGAAGGTGGACCTGCTGGGCATAATCAAAACTGATGTGGACCTTCGTGTCAGAAGAACAAGGGGGGTGGGGGCCAAGGGGAGGGGACTCTGCTTCCTTGTAGGCAGCCTTGGCAGACTTGACCATGTCCTGATAAAAGGCCCTCTCCCGAGCAACCACCTCCAGGTGAAGTTGTTGCTTTTTCAGCTTGGCCTGTTTCACAATGTCAGGTAGGTTACTAGAGGCAGAGATATCCCTGTTGTTGCGCTGGCATTCCCAGCAGAGGTCAGTCATAGGGCGGGAACACACTATGCGAGGTAGACCTTAGTTGAGCAAAGAAGTTGAATATCAAAGCTACTCACGTGTACATGAACTTGAAAATGTCCCTGCAGACTGGCCGAGAACTGACGAGGTAGTGGCTTCTTTGGTGCTGCCTCTCCCCTCTCCCCTTAATCCCCTTCTTCCAGGTGGACAGCCTGCTGCTATTGTCTGTGCAGGTACTGGCGATGCCCAGTAGCAACATGTCCTTCTCGCCTAGAAAACAAAGTAGATTAGGATAATAACAATCTGTACATTATATGCATGTGATTCAAGGAATGAGGTTTCTGGATTGACCCATGAACTAGGTTAACACGCCCTAAATACTAACTTCTGGTCTGGTTGAGTGTTAATAGTTGTCTGTTATACTTCAAGACGTTGTCATGGACTATGGGGTAGTTTTGAGCGAGAACGACATAGCTACATGGTCGCGGCAACAGGTTTGCATAACATGTACCTCATGAAAAACTTACCTGAGGACAGCTGAAAGACCTCCTGCCGACGCGCGACCAGCTCCGACGTCGTGAACTGTTTACTGCACTCCTTGTCTTTGTAGTGCTTGCAGGAACATCTAAAAACAACATAGATGATATTAGACTTAGTTCACCTTCCTGAGGGCCACAATGGAATGAGACATGATTGATAACCGTTACAGGCCGGCCGGATCAGCTGACCCCATTAAGTAGGTCACCGGACAACCCCGATGGATCATCCCTGTTTATGGCATGAAATCAACTTTGAAACTTGATAAAAACTAGTTAGGCAGTTAGAATACATACTAAGGCACAATCATAGGCAGTTTCATCAACATTGAAAGGGATTTAGGCACTTTGTGTACTTGTTTCAGAGATACGGCAACCGACCGCATGTCGGCCGTTACAAAGTTTTTCAAAACTCACATGAAGCATTCGCAGTCGTCCCACTCCACCTGTAGAAGGTTATCCGTGGGGTCAGGGATGACCAGTGGCTCATCCTCATCGTCCTCAGCATCCTCCGGTTCCCCTAGATCCTCCTGAACATCTTCTTCTTCCTCGGGGGCATCGTCTTGCCCCTCCTCCCCGTCGGCGAAGAGAAAGTACTTGTTGACCAAAGTCCGCCATTGCTGTGGCTCGGCTATACCACGTAAATTTGCCTGATATATCGTATTCAGGGCATCCGCGACAGCCTCCTCGCGATCCAGGTTCTTCCCGACAATGTTGGGAGGTAATCCACATCAAAATCCAGCAGTGATCCAGGATTAAAACAGCTAAATCCGTCGGAGAAGTGATGTCGCACGTCCGTCCTGCTCGCCATGCGTCCCTTTAAATTTCCATAACAACTGAAACCGGAAGGCACGCGAGGCCTCTCAGCCAATCAGCACGCCACATTCCGCACACATGACCTCCTTGACGACGATTGTTTATGGGACGACGATCGGGAAAACACGTTCTGATTGGTCCTTGCCGGCGCGAATTCAAAATCCGAGGCTGTCATTGGCCAGTTCACTTCGCGCCCTTTCAGCATGTACCCGGACAGGCGAGCCGCGAAGTTAGGGGAAAATGGCGTGAATCGAGGGTCTTTTGTTTCAGATCACTGAGGCGTTGCGCATCTTTGGGGCTTATTTAGAGGGAATTAGAGATGGCTTTGGGACCTAAAAATTTTTTTGGGAAGACTTCTGATATAGGAGATATGAATAAAAGAAAGAAACCATTTTCGATAAAAAATGTGAAATGCGACTTCAGAGCCCCATATCTCAGTTCGACTTTCTGCGACATCCGACTCGTTTCGCCAAAACGGGTCACAATTACGTCACCTACCTCCCACGAGAGGATGTAAAAAAAACATCTTCATGGCAAGAAACAGAATGATGAACGCAAAAGACAACTATAAAAACAAATATGCAAACCAAATATGTAGGGTGTGTGGCCAATCTGAGGAAACACAAAACCACATCCTAGACGAGTGTGAAAAAATACCAAATGACACCAGAATAAAAATAACAGATATATTCACCACAAACCAGAATAAACTAAAAGAAACTGCAAGAAAACAAAGGATTATAACAAAAAAATTGACTGACTGGGACAACCAATCAGCAAGTAGCTTAGTTTGTGACGTCACAGACACTGAGCAACCCGGCTGACCCGGGAACAAGCACAAGGAAAGGAAAGGAAAGTACGCAACCGATGCGTCCCAACTCCCCAGATTGGCGGGGAGAGGAAACCGGGACGAAATGCATGATATCTTCCCGAAAACCGCATCAAGCGCATCAAAACTACATGGATCGCACAAAAAAAGCCTCCAGGTAAGCACGGAAACGTATATTTTCCAAATTGGATGCGCCAAATTTTCCCCATATTTCATCAGAAAACCGCCAAATAACACCACCGGAGGGGTTTGACAGGAGGACGCCTCAGCCCCCAGCGTTTCCGAATGCTGATGGGCGAGGGAATGCCAGCCCGGCCTCCGATCTGGCAGGAACGCATAATATCTGCTGTAAAACCGCATCAGACGCATCAAATGCGCATGAATCACATAAAACAAGCCTCCAGCTAAACACAGCAACGCATAGTTTGCCCAATTCTTTCCATATTCTATCAGAAAACCACCCGATAATGCAGGTAAGGACAGGAATGCATAGTTTATCTCATACTTGGATAATCTGTCAAAAAAACGCCCGAAGGGGATGCCTGACAGGTTTGACATGTTGTTGCCTCAGCCCTCAGCCCCCAGCCCCTAACACACTGGACAGGTTTGACAAGAGGATGCCTCTGTCTATCGATCGATCTGGTCTGATCTAGGGGGATGCCATCTCATCCGTTGATTTACCTTTACATGTTAAGGAACTTAACATCAACACCCGTATTAACACACTTCCCCTTAAACTCCAAGTGGAGTCTGATGACTCGCACGAGACACTAGATGATAACCACAGAGATTTTACATCGCTTACGTTTGACATTAGTCAACCTTCTGTCACCATTCCTGATAGCCGTCCAAGCCGTGCCCAGCCACAGCTGACCGCTAATGACTTTAACAACACCCTCGATAATCTGCGCTATCTGGATGCATCTGCGAGATCATCCCTTGTTGAGGAGAGGCCAGTCACCTCTAGCCACACCAAACAAATTATGGGTAAGTCTCAACCTAGAGTTAGGTTCAGTTTCGACTCACAACTTACACCTAAAAAAACGAAAAAAAAACACCCTCTAGTTATCGATGATGAAAATGCTGAAAGAAAACGCTCATGATATACAGCTCCCAATTCTGACTTCAGTCAGGATAGAAAAGCTTTTATCCGTAAGATCACTATGACCCCAGTCTATACGGATACCTATGCATTTGCTGTGAGTAGAGGCATAACAACCCAAAGTAGAACAGCATATAACTTTAAACCTGCTAACCGTAACACAGTCACCATTGGAAAAAACGACAACATAGAATTAACACTAGGGGATATAAACATACAAAACACAAACATCTACAAATACCTAGGAGAAACCATAAACGATAAAAGCAACCTAGATAAACACACAAACCAGATTAGGAGGAAAACCGAAGCAGCATACCAAACAATACTATACGTAGCAAATGGCGAAAACTTCAAGGGTGGTCAAATGGAAACAATATGGAAACTGGTACAGACATGCATAGAACCAATCATTCTCTATGGCTCAGAAACCTGGGAGTTAACAAAAACACAAACAAAGAAAATCAACGGAATCCTAGATAATAATTATAATCACGAGGATCCTACTAGCCCCCAAATCAACCCCAAGAGAAAACCTATACCTCGAAACAGGAATGAAAGACATAGAAACACAAGGGCAGATAAGGAAAGTAAACTCCAAGACCCGATAGTGCACAAAGTAAAGTAAAGTAAAACTTTGAGGCAACTCCAATGAGGTATGTACTATCACCACTCAATCCAACGGCGCCAACCTACATACCCAACATGTTATAACAACTAACTCTTTTACCCTCTTGTACAAGGAGTGGTATGTACTTGGTTTCAACATACAAAAGGCCTGTATCTACCGCTCCTCGTTTATGGGCACTACAACCCTTGAGTGGAGAGCAATGGAGAGTATGTATGAGTTATATAGCAGATTCATGGTTAGTGTCTTGGGCTGGGGAGTGGAGCACATACGGGCACTATGATCCGGGAAGCTAGGCACGTCACGCCTGATGTGTCATTACTTGGAATGAACGAGTCATTTGTTTTTTGTCATTATTTTATAGTTATTTTCTTTTTGCTCGGGTAGTAAAATATGGAAGACTCTTAGGGGCCGTCCTTGGTTGTCTGTATGGCCCTCTGATGGCCGGGACAATCAGCGGACTTCGCCCTTCGGCTGTCCCGATCACCGGAGGGCCGTACAGGCACCCTCTGAAGGCCCCCCAGGTCTTCTTAGTAACTTTCCAGACCATTTAATCTATATAGCTGTAAGGGTGTGTGACATGACAGTCAAGCATAGATTTAGCAAGGAGACATCGGTTCCATTTGATACCCACTATGAGATGTCTGAGCACATGATTAATCTTAATCATGATCATATTATGTACAAGTTTGTACCTACTTTTAAGTTTATGATTTGCCCCCTAGTAGGGCTATGTACAGAACGTTACCTACATAATGAAAGTGAAAATCTGCAGTACTTGTTCAACAACGCAGTCCAGGCTATAAATTACAGCATCCTCGGCTTGAACCAAGAGCACCACACCCACACACTACCTCTATCTAGTATCGAGCACAAATGACAAGGAGGCAATATTGAGCACCGACTAGACAAGCTTCATACAGACGGTATCCACCTCTCTGAGGAGATCAAGGACAACTGGGCAGTACACCTACTACAGTTGGTAGCAAAAAACTACTGGAACAGATTGCAAGTAAACCCTCATATCACCCAAACTACAATAATGATTATCAACTCTTTATCATACTTACAATTACTTCTTTAAGTAATAAGGCTGAACGTTTGACTTAACTCTGGGCCACAAGATCATTGGAAAGTATATAATATCAGTCAAAAGTTCTGGTTGATTCAGCATTATGTCATGAACGAGTGAAGCATCTGTTTGGTTAAATGATCAACACTTTCCCGAATCATTACCCTGCATTGCATTGAATTGTATTACATTGAACTGTATCATTACCTTTCATTGCATTGAGTGAGTGAGTGAGTGAGTGAGTGAGTGATAGATGCTTTACGCCGTTTCAACAACTAAGGTCATATTCACGGTGACAACAGGTAGGCAAACAGCATGGGATCAAAACCTGGAAATCAATTTTGCTGTACCTCATCCCTTAGTGAACCACAGCACCAACCGGGAATTAAATCCAAAAAACTACTTGGTCAGTGCCGGGTCCCTCCTATCGTCGCCTTATATGATCAGCAGGGGCTACTAGGGGCCTATTCTTCCCCGGAGCCCCCAATTTGAGTGAGTGAGTGAGTGAGTGAGTAATGGATGCTTTACGCCGTTTCGACAACTAAGGTCATATTCAAGGCTAAAACAGGTTTGGATGAACTCTGACTTTGGTGATCAAATCTATGAGATGAAGGTGACAGGGTGGGCAAACAGCTGGGGATCAAAACCTGGAAATCATTTTTGCTGTACCTGATTCCTTAGTGAACAAAGCACCAACCGGGAATTGAACCCAAAGAACCACTTGGTCAGTCCTGGGTCCCCCCCTATCTTTTTTAGGAGAGGTGCCACTTATTTTGGGAGTATATATAAGCGAAGATTATTTTGATATTCCCAATTATTACACCAAGAGACTTAACCAAGTAGCTAAATGAGTTTGTTTTGGGAAGAAATAGAAAAAAAGGGGCGAGGATATTTTTTGGGAAAATAAACTAATGTTAAAAAGTAGGACTTATTTAGGAAGTTTTCGACCTATTACGGACCACTACAATCTATTTAGGCAGTATGTATTAAGTTGTTGTGCATTGAAGTTTTATACTTAAATGTATAGATGGCAGTATGGGTAAAATGTAATAGTAGTTACACTGTTTAACACTAGGGGTACTGACAATGTAAAGTAACTGACCAGTTGTCCTTTTACTATGGTTAAATCAACAGTGTTTAATACTTGGAAAGATATTCGAGAAATCATAAGAGAAGCAAAATATTGGCGAAAGAAAATAAGAAAATCTTTTTGGAATCCAGATACCAACCACTTTGATAGGATATGCTTAGGAGCATTTGTGTACATCAATGGATTAAACCTTGAAATATTTCTAGAGTGGATTCAACTTATCCATTTTGACGCTTCCAAAGTTAAGCATTTTGAATACTTATTTAAATATTTTGAGGAAGGAGTGAGTGAGTGAGTAATGGATGCTTTACGCCATTTCGACAACTAAGGTCATATTCATGGCGAAAACGGTTGTTATCAATGAAAAGATGGACTAAAAGTTGTCAATAGAACAACATGATATATGTACAAGATCTTATCCTAAGGATAAAAACATGTTAATGTACTAATCATATCAGTCCATACAGACCAGCTGTTTTCAAAAAATGGATGATACGATCAGACTGTACAGTGTTAAAAAGTTCAGGTAGACCAGCTACCTGATAGAACTGTCTACGCGTCTGTTCAAAATCTGGGCATTCCAAAAGGAGATGCTTGATGGTTAAAGGTTGATTACAAACAATACATTCTGGTTGGAGCTCACCCTTTAAAAGAAAAACATGTGTAAGTCTAGAATGACCAATTCTAATTCTAGTAAAAACAGTTTGGTCTTTTCTAGCTTTAAGAACATTCGGTTTAACATCTTTGATGGTTGGGAAAATAGAATGCAGTTTGTTATTGGGGAACTGGTCCCATTCATTTTGCCATCTCTCATTAATGTATTGATCGATTCTCGGTTTAAAATCTATGTGAGGAATTGGAAAAGGAAGGACTGCTTTGTCCAATCCCTTCTTGGCCGTTTGGTCAGCTAACTCATTACCATGAATGCATACATGACCCGGTATCCAACAGAACTGAACATCAAATCCTGAGTTGGACAATTTTTGTAGCCAGAGAAGAACTTTCATAATGACTGTGTGTTCAGTTTTTAAAAATTGCAAAGCCTGAAGACAGGACTTTGAGTCGGTAAAAATGATAAAGTTCTTTTCCTCTGCCTGCTGAATGGCTTTCAAAGCAATAATAATGGCAACTGCTTCAGCTGTGAAAATAGAACTAAAGTCAGGTAGACGGGTAAACTGTTTTTTACCGCAACAGATGGAAGCAGCTGCAACACGTCTACCATCCTTTGAACCATCAGTGAAAACAGGAGAATTAAGAGGAAATTTGTTTCGAACTTCATGATACCGGGACACATAATCCAATGGTTGAGTCAGTGACTTTTTGGATTTGGTGAAGTCAAAATTGCTATTAGGTGGTTTGAGTCTCCATGGAGGAATGACTGAAAAATGAGGCTGTTTCAAAACATCAAGATCCACAAAGGCATTTTCTATGTGAGGTTTCATACGAATGCCGAAAGGTTGGATATAGTTTGGTCTGGCAGCATACAGATGTTCGTTTTGGGGTTGAAATACGCACTTAAAGGAGGGATTAGAAGAATTTGTTTTTAACTTAATGAGTGAGTGAGTGAGTAATGGATGCTTTACGCCATTTCGACAACTAAGGTCATATTCATGGCAAAAACAGTTGTTATCAATGAAAAGATGGACTAAAAGTTGTCAATAGAACAACATGATATATGTACAAGATCTTAGTGAGTGAGTGAGTAATGGATGCTTTACGCCATTTCGACAACTAAGGTCATATTCATGGCGAAAACGGTTGTTATCAATGAAAAGATGGACTAAAAGTTGTCAATAGAACAACATGATATATGTACAAGATCTTATCCTAAGGATAAAAACATGTTAATATACTAATCATATCAGTCCATACAGACCAGCTGTTTTCAAAAAATGGAGTGAGTGAGTGAGTAATGGATGCTTTACGCCATTTCGACAACTAAGGTCATATTCATGGCGAAAACGGTTGTTATCAATGAAAAGATGGACTAAAAGTTGTCAATAGAACAACATGATATATGTACAAGATCTTATCCTAAGGATAAAAACATGTTAATATACTAATCATATCAGTCCATACAGACCAGCTGTTTTCAAAAATTGAATGATACAATCGGACTGTACAGTATTACAAAGTTCAGGTAGACCAGCTACCTGATAGAACTGTCTACGCGTCTGTTCAAAATCTGGGCATTCCAAAAGGAGATCGATGCTTGATGGTTAAAGGTTGATTACAAACAATACATTCTGGTGGGGGCTCACCCTTTAAAAGGAAAACATGTGTAAGTCTAGAATGACCGATTCGAATTCTGGTAAAAACAGTTTGATCTTTTCTAGTCTTTAAAAGATTAGGTTTCACCTCTTTGATAGTTGGGAAAACAGAATGCAGTTTGTTATTGGGGAACTGGTCCCATTCATTTTGCCATCTCTCATTGATGTATTGAACGATTCTCGGTTTAAAATCTATGTGAGGAATTGGAAAAGGAAGGACTGCTTTGTCCAATCCCTTCTTGGCCGTTTGGTCAGCTAACTCATTACCATGAATGCCTACATGACCCGGTATCCAACAGAACTGAACATCAAATCCTGAGTTGGCCAACTTTTGTAGCCAGAGAAGAATTTTCATAATGACTGTATGTTCAGTTTTCAAATACTGCAAAGCCTGAAGACAGGACTTTGAGTCGGTAAAAATGATGAAGTTCTTTTCCTCTGCCTGATGAATGGCTTTCAAAGCAATAATAATGGCAACTGCTTCAGCTGTGATAATAGAACTGAAGGCAGGTAGACGGGCAAACTGTTTTTTACCGCAACAGACAGACGCTGCTGCAACACATTTCCCATCCTTTGAACCATCAGTGAAAACAGGAGAATGATGAGGAAATTTGTTTTGAACTTCATGATACCGGGACACGTAATCTAATGGTTGAGTCAGTGACTTTTTGGATTTGGTGAGGTCAAAATTGCTATTAGGTGGTTTGAGTCTCCATGGAGGAATGACTGAAAAATGAGGCTGTTTCAAAACATCAAGATCCACAAAGGCATTTTCTATGTGAGGTTTCATTCGAATGCCAAAAGGTTGGATGTAGTTTGGTCTGGCAGCATAGAGATGTTCGTTTTGGGGTTGAAATACGCACTTAAAAGCAGGATTAGAAGCATTTGTTTTTAACTTAATGATGAATTGAAGGGAAAGTTTTAATCTTCTATTGGTCAATGAAGATTCCCCCGCCTCAACATAGAGGCTTTGGACTGGCGATGTCCTAAAAGCACCCAATGCCAGCCGCAGCCCCTGATGATGGACGGAGTCTAGCTTCTTGATATATGATGCGCGTGCTGACCCATAGACCTGACAGCCATAATCGAGCTTTGATCTAATCAAAGCTCTATAAAGTTGTAATAAAATTTTGCTGTCAGAACCCCAAGTGGTGTTTGCCATAACTTTAATGATATCCAGAGCCTTGTTGCATTTTGTCCTTAGAGTGTTAATATGTGGAATACAGGACATCTTTTGATCAAAAATCAAACCTGAAAACTTGGTCTGTTCTACTACTTTGATTGGATCACCATTCATCTTCAACTCAGGGTCGAGATGAAGGGACCTCAACTGACAAAAGTATACAGCCACTGTCTTTGATTTGGAAAATTTAAAACCATTATCTATTGACCATTTGTGGATCTTGTTTAGATTTAATTGAATTTGCCTCTCTATAATGTTCATGTTTTTGCCCTTATAGCATATGAGAAAATCATCAACATATAAACTACAGGACATGTCTTTTTGAAGACACTGAACAATACTATTGATTTTGATGCTAAACAGGGTCACAGATAAGATGCTTCCCTGAGGAACACCAAGTTCTTGATTGTGAATATCAGACAGAGTGGTGTCTAATCGCACCCTAAAGTGACGATTAGATAGAAAATTCCTAATAAAAATGGGTAAACGGCCACGAAATCCCATGTTATATAAATCTTTCATAATACCATATTTCCATGTCGTGTCATATGCCTTTTCCAAATCAAAAAAGACTGACACGACATGCTGCTTTTGAATAAAGGCATCTCTGATGAAAGATTCTAATCTTATCAAATGATTGAGGGTGCTTCTTCCTCATCTGAACCCACTCTGAAATTCTGAAATCTGATGTTGAGATTCCTGCATCCAGACGAGTCGATCATTGATCATCCGATTCATGGTTTTGCAGATGCAAGATGTTAATGCTATAGGCCTATAATTAGAAGGATCATTATGATCTTTACCAGGCTTTGGAATAGGAATAATGGTGGCTTCCTGCCAAGACGTTGGCAGTTGGCCACTATCCCATATGTGATTGAAAAGATTCAAAAGAATCTTGAGCACTGGTTTAGGAAGATGTTTGAGAAAGTCATAATGAATTTTATCAGGACCAACTGCTGTATTATGAGATTTATTGAGAGATTTTAAAAGTTCGTCTATGCTAAAGGCTTGGTTATATCCCTCAGAATTATCAGATGTTAAATTTAATGGTTTTCTTTCTTCTCTGATCTTAATTGGTTTGAATTGGGAGTGACAGTTGGCGGAAGAAGAATGATGTTGAAATGTTTCGGCCAATCTTTCGACCACCTCAACAGGAGAGGTCAAAAGATTGCCTCCATCTTGTAGGTGCTGGACTCTGGCCTGGCCCCCCTTGCCTTTTATTTTACGGACCATAGTCCAGACCTTTTTCATCGGAGTGCGGGAGTTAACCCCCGAAACATAATCCCTCCAACACTGCCGTTTTGATTCCCATATGATTCTTCGGGCCTGAGCCCTTTTAATCTTAAATTGAGTTAAATTGTCAGCAGTTGGTCTTTGTTTTAATTTTCTCAAGGCCTTCTTTCTATCTTTAATGGCCTTTTTGCAGGCATCATTAAACCATGGATTACGGATGTGCTTAGGAACTGTCGAGGTTTTAGGGATAGTTTCTTCTGCTATAGAAAGTAACTTTGTAGAAAATTGAATAAATGAATCGTCTGCTGAGAGCCTCTCCCGACATAAAGTCTGGAAGGACTCCCAATCGGCCCTATTGAGCCTCCATCGAGGCTCTTTTAGGCCTATATTTGGGTCGTCAATATTGACTAAGATTGGGAAATGGTCACTTACATGGAGGTCATTTAATACTCTCCAGGAGAGGTCCAACAGCAGATGAGGGTCAGCTAATGTTAAGTCAATAGCAGAATACGTACCATAACCCGGATGTAAATAGGTGTTAGAGCCATCATTTAAAACACACAAATCTAGATCATTAATAATATCTTCAATCAACCTGCCCGTCTCATCATATCTGTCACCACCCCATAAGGGATTATGACCATTGAGATCTCCCATTATGAGGACTGGTGACGGTAATTGGTTTAAGAAATTTTCTAATTCTTGTCTATTGATGTTTGAATTTGGTGGAAGGTAGAGTGAACAGAGAGTAATGGTTTTATGTAATGTCACTCTGACTGCTATTGTTTGAATATTGGTATTTAATGGCATAAGACTATGCATGATATCTTGTCTTATTAAAATGGTTGAGCCCCCTGAGGCTCTTCCACCATCAGGGGCATATGTATTATATATGCAATATCCTTTAAAGGTGATATTGTCTTCTCTTTTTAAAAGGGTTTCCTGGAGACACAGGGCAAGAGGATTATAATGACTAACTAACATTTTAAGTTCATTAAAATTGGCTCTAAAACCTCGACAGTTCCATTGGAAGATTGATCTTCCTGCCATCAAGGTGGATGGACAGGAGATCGTCCCCGGATCTTATTTTGGGGGGACATGCTGCGACTTGCAGCCGCAGCTTCTTCCATCTCAACTTCGTTTAAATTCTGGAATCTATTTGTCAATGGCAAATGACTCCTTTCTAGTTTACTATGCTGTTCCTGACTAGATTGAGTTTGTCTGTTTTCAGCCGAAGCCCTAGAGGAGCTTCGACTGTTTTTCCTATTTCCTGTTCGACTTTTTTTCCTATTTGATGGAGCTTCAGATGATGGAACAGATGATGGAACAGATGAATTCGAAGTTGATTTAGATGTACTAGCGCTAGATTCTGTCTGAGTGACCTTTCCGGCTACCACGACCTGGATGCCTGAGGGACCACGCACTGGTTTATCTAATTTCAACCAGGTGTAGTCTGTCTGACATTCAACTGTCCTGAGTTTCGGTTTTACCGCGGCCGCATAGGAAGTGGCCCAGGGACTCTTATGGTCCCTTCCACCATCTTCCTTGCTTCCGGGTAACTGACACGATTTTCAGTTTTTACCTTTTGGATCGATTTTTCTTTGATCCACACAGGACAGTCTTTCGACGTGGCCATGTGGGCACCTTGACAATTGATGCATTTCGCATCATTGACACATTCCACATTGTCATGTCCCTTTTGACCACATCGGAGACAAGTCTGCTCGTTAGAGCAGGAGTCTCTGCCATGACCATACCTCTGGCACTTAAAACAGCGGAGTGTTTTTGGTATGAACAAATCCACATCAACGCGGAGATAACCAACTTTAAGTTTCTTGGGAGGAGAAGGTCTGTCAAAAGTGAGGATATAGGTGTTTGTCGGAATGACATTACCTTCTTTCCTAATAGATATCCTTTTGACAAAGGAAACACCTTGAGGACGCAGTTCTCTAGTGATTTCATCCTCACCAACATCTCGAAGTTCTCTACATCGGATTACTCCTTTGCTTGAATTCAAAGATCTGTGAGGAGAGGATTTCATGCCAACACCAGCAAGCGTAGTGGCACGCTGCAGGTTGGTGGCGTGGGCCTTCTTATCACACTCCACAAGAATTTGGCCAGATCGTAGTTTACCAATATCCTTCACCTTGCCAGCTATTCCTTCAATGCCTTTATTTATGGCAAAAGGAGATAGCTTGGACAAAGGATTCGTATTGTCGGAAGGCTCAAGAATCAAAAACCTAGGCCAGTATTCATTTTCATTTTCAGTATTCTGTAAATGTTCCGGGTCTTTATCATCAGTTAACGGACGTTTGTTGGGGTTGTTTTTGTTATGTGCCATATGAGTACACAGGTTGTTCATCCCCCTTGCTCCCCACCCACCTCAGAGTCCTACAAGGGGATGTGCAGAGCTGCGGAAACCGTCAGATACACACCAGAGATACAAGAGGGATATACTCTAATAGTCAACCAACTACTAGATTAGCCCTAGCCACTGCCTTCTAGGATATAAAAGAAAATAGATTGTTTGAAATTGTTAGAGAAGAACAACTATCCAATTGAGTTTGAAAAGCCACTGATATTATGGGCAAAATATAAAGACAGCCACTGATGTTATTGGCAAAATAAAGAGAAAGCCAAAGGCCACTGAAGTTATTGGCAAATTAAAGCCACTGATGTTATGGGCAATATGAAAGGAAAGCCACTGATGTTATTGGCAATATTAACTTTCTGTAACTTTAAGTATCCTAGGGCTCAGCATGACCAGCCGATTGATTGGATCGGGCCTCTCCAACCTCCCGTCTAGATGAATTTGGAGCCAAAGTGCAGTATTGGGCAAGAGGAAGAACACTATGAACCCGCAATCTTCGAAGGCCCATAGCCTCGCAGATGCCCTCATGACACCAGGATCTCCGCCTCCAAACAACACGGGTCGCAATTCACGGCCAACAAATTGCCCCATTTGTCGCCTCCTACGATCAGCAAGGGGATGCTAGGGACCTATTCTACCCAGGAGGCTCCCGAAGGAACCCCCACCCCGGATCCCCACGGGGGTTTAACTTATATGTTTTGAACAGAGATGTAACCACGCAATAGATTATAACGAAATTTGGTGGACACAGGAGTACCAAACTCATAGAAGGAAATTGTTATACCACTATAGCTTGGGCTCGCGCTAGCCGCTCGCCACCCTCACATTTGCGAGGCCAAACCCTGTGTGGTGAGGACAAATGTCCCATAGATTCGCCACAGTGCGAGGCCCTTGTCCAAAGACCTGAGTGCCTCAAAAATCACGAAAACCCACCTGTTTGTTATAGAATTTCCTAAAATTTCTGTAATTTGTAATGTTATTATTGTTTGCTTTTCATCCGTTCTGGTCACATTTACTTTTCAATTACTTTTGATATGAATTATTTTCCTGCAAGAGTGCAATTCTACAGCAACAATATGAAGGGATTTGTCGGATTTTATAAGTAAGGGTAGACACCAGTGGTTGGGGCGTGAATAGCACAGCTCCCTTTAACCACATGCACAAGATTTGTTTATGATTGTATTTATTAATAAGAGGCACCATTAGATAGCCAACAAATAACCCTATCTAGTGATCTAACTTGTAAAAGAATATTTTCAATAATGGCTGTTGGTCCCATTTGAATTTTGTAATTATTACAGTTATTTTTTTGAACTTCAATATTTCTCTTAATAGTTAACCTAAAGCTTTGAAAATTTTGGTAGATCTTCTTGTTAGGTAAATGGAGGGAATCGTGTCTCAGATTTTTGATTAAGGTCTTATTTCTGATTTTACTAAATGTAGAAAACGATATTGTGAGAAAAATGTAAAATGTTTCCCATTTCTGGTCGTTTTTCATCACAAAATGAGATCTAAGACCTTAATAACAAATCTGAGACAAGTTTCCCTGCAAGTCATTGTTATGTAGGTGTATGTAAAAGCTTATTCCTGTCAGTTAAATATTAACCGAGATATTGATGTTAAAATAATAAAAGTAAAAAAATCACTTTAAAATTGATAAAATCTCTGTTTGGAATTCCTTTATAACATTATTAGTATCAATAGATAGGGGAAAATGTGAGCTTTTAAATGATGTATAATACGTTAGGATCAGAGCTCTATTAAAAATTACATTGGTGCTTTCCTGAATTGGCCGCTGGGCTTCGTTTTATAATCCTGCTCCTTCTGGATAAGGGACTGATAAATACGTATTTGCATTAGATTGAAAACAAAAACAAAGCAAAAAAACACATAAAGATATCAAGAAGTTGAAGTTTTGATATATATCAAGTATTTTGTGACTAGCTAGTGACTCAACTTCTTACCCTTGCCACAAAACATCTTCCAACAGCACTGAGATAAGGTAAAACAGTACATCACATAGAAAACTGACAATATCAAGAGTATTATGTATGATTACCGGTAGGCTTTGAATTCTTTGAATAAAGCATATAGTTTGGTCATGGGGAAAAACATGCCATTCTGTGTTCAAGACAAACTTTTTAGGCTCTCAGCAAAAAGTATAAAAGGTTGTCGCCCCTCATAACCTGCAGGCGGCCCAGAAAAAATAGTGTAAATGACCGCCATTCAATAAAAGTTTTAATTAAATCAGTCATTTATTATGGTTGCAGGGGCAATAGTTTGTATCCATACCAGATCTCAAATACATTTTTTCTTTTTAAAATGTTAATTCTATTTTGAGTCATGTGACGTACGTTTCAATTTTGAGACAATCTGTTTTGATATTGTATATGTAGTTCGTAGTGAGAGATACCTCAATGCAATTGATTAAACTCTAAATACAAGATAGATAAAGATTGGTGGCTAATCGAATCAAAATGTGGCTAATCCATCTAGCAGCAAATTCGCCACAGTGGCTATGGCGTTTGGAACCCCAGCCCGACCCCAGCAGTATACAAATAGAGTTCCAGTGCGAAATACTTTGATCTTAGTATAAGGCTTCGGCAAGGAGTAATTAATTAAACATTAATATTTTACTCAATTTCCATACGCTCAATATGCCTCTTTTTTTATGATTCCAGAGCGCACAGTTAAGATTGAGACTACAAATGCAGGCTTGAAAGGGAAGCAGCTTCTTTATCCTGACCATTTGCAGATCAGGCAAGCCACCTACACATGCAAGAGCTTCAGAAAGGTGAAGAGCGAGTCTGCTAGGATCAGACCGAATCAAGCGTACGTACATTAATCTAAACCTGACATATTCGACTTCCTTCTATTCATTATTAAAAAGTTCAGTATCATATAATTAGTTTAAAGTAAGATGTAAACAATAGTAATATTTTTAATTTGTATTTTAAATAATTTGTAATTGTAAGGTCAAATATTTATCACATGCGATAAAATTTCAACAGGAGAGATGCTAGTTTCTGGTTTAAATTACAATTTTCAAAACTAGATGGAATATAAAATATGGAATTGCATATACACTAATTTCCGTAATTAAAGTCATTATCCTCCTCCGCTTAAATCTACAGTTGCTGCACATAAAACAGTCTTCTCAAAATCATTAAGTCCTATTTTAAATTGTTCCCATTTGCAGGACCTGTCGATGGGGTTGCCCCTCAATTTTCGTAGTAAACGCGCGAAAAGGGAGTAGGAGGAAGGGCGGGATAGGTCCGCATCTGGCCATTACTACCTTCGTAGAGGATCACTGCAATACTCACGAGATATCCAGCGAAGTGTACGAGACTTATCCAGAGGTGAGCCTACCTTACCGTATTATTCTCAATAAATGTGATGTGGTTGCAAGATCTCGTTTAAATTACACACTTCAAGATTCAATTATTTAGTGTCATCTCCTACAATAGTCATCGCGCATGGGTCCTACAGTTCAATAGTCATCGTGCTTGGGTCATTCACTTGGCCAGCACGCTTTGGGTCACGTATAATTTTTTTTATGCTTTATGTAAATATCTTTGATAATGTTTCTGGATCGCTTACATGAGAGAAAGAGAAGGGGTTTATAAGTATGTTTATATGACAGCTTTCAGTACGTTTTTGTTCGATTCTTACAAAATCTACAGGCCGGACCCAAGTTAGAAAGATGTTTTATGATTTTACCTGCAACAGTAAATGAAGCTATCTTTTAACTTTGACTTCCAGGTTAGGAAAATCCCAGTCAAACTCTGCTATGCCGTCCGTCTTGCACTGGAGTGCAAAGTTGGCGCGGCCTCCATCGCCGAATTTCTCCGAAAATTCAATGGGAAGAAGGTGACGGCCAAGGACGTCCACAACCTGAAGGTGTACGGCCTCCAGGAGGATGTAGAGCTCTTCAACGCCATGAGGGTCATCCTCCAGCAGGACAAGGAAGCGGAGTTCAACGTCACTCTGGATATTGACAAGAAGGTGAACTTTGTCTTCTTCCAGAGTGGGATGATGGTAACGAGTTACAACAACGCCCCGGAGATCATCGGGATGGACGTCACCTACAATATAAATAGCTTGAAACTCCACCTGGCAACCCTCATGACCTTCAATGGGAACAACAATGGGGAAGTTGTGGCCCATGCCCTCATAACCAATGAGAAGGCAGAAACACTCCAAAAGGTCCTGACTATTTTCCGTGGTCAGAACGAGGAGCACGCAGTCAAGACGGAGGTGTTCATCGTGGACAAGTCGACCAGTGAGCTTAAGGTTATACCCATAGTGTTTCCTGAGGCTGCTGTTCACTTGTGCGCCTTCCATGCCCTGAATTCATGGGTAAAGAAGCTGAATAGCCTCCATCTTGACGGGGACGAGGTAAAAGCCCTTACTATATTGTGCAGGGATGTACTCCACTCCAGGCGGGAACTCTCCTTCAAAGATGCCATCAACGCCCTCTATGAATCCTGTCCTCCTAAGTTCAAGGAGTACTTCCAGGAGAACTGGGTAGAGCACCAGGCATGTTGGGCTTACCTACATCGTCAGAACTCTCCAGGTCTTGGGATCGAGACCACCAACCACTTGGAGAGCTTCCACTGCCACATAAAGATCAACAAGGTCGTTCAAGCCAACATGCCGCTCTACCAGTGCCTCACGAACTTGGCGGAGTATGCGAAAAACCAGGACAGGGACAGGCGGGAGAACAAGGCTAAGGCTCGGAGCAAGCAGGTGTACATAGTTAACGAGGACTGTCAGCTCTCGCAGACCATACGGAAACTGGTCACTTCGGATGCAGCCAAAAAGATGCTAAACCTACTGAAGCTAATAAAGGCAAATCTTGGGGACTACAAATACATCCGCTCTGACAAAGACAACGTGATACACACCATCACCTTCTTCAAAGAGAAGTACACTGTAACCCTCTCCTCCAATGAGAGAAACTGCACATGCAGTATGTTTCACCCGACCCTCCTTCCCTTTAGGCACATGCTCTATGTGATCTACCACAAACGGCTGGACCTGGCACACGAGTACATCCCCTACAAGCATCACCGCGTTCCCGCAACGGCCGGCCCTCACTGCACCGTTCCTCACAGTTACAACGCCCGCCTCTCGAAGGCCCGGGAATACACTGGATTTTTGGCGACGATCCTAGCCAGTTCAGTTGGTGAGGCTTGGGAGGATAAGATGTACCTCATCTATCGAGTGTACCAGTCTTGGATGAATGGCCAGAGAGTATTCTTGGACATTCCCGATGCGGAAGAAGGGATGGGATTCGGACGTAAGACCAAGAAGCAGAAAAGGAGGGTGTCCTCAGACAAGCGTAGGTCCTCCTTCTCACCCGGACGAAATAAGAGTACGAAGGTTATCTTATGTAATGCGGGTTTCAAAAGACGCCATATATTTAAATAAATTATATCCTTATCTAAGGTCCTTTACATTGTCTTGATTCAAGGGTCGCCGGGGTCACCATGGGATTCATGCCTTAGCCATAGGGGGGAATTTGAACAGGACGGGAGGGACTGATATATCAAGATCACCAGCAGGCTTTTTCAAACAAATCGGAGGGTATACATCACCTGCATGTGCCCGGCCTCATGTTCTCTCATACATGCTTAGTTCTTGTCGGGTTTCAGTAATCGTATCCTTCGCACGTTCTCTTCTAATTACAGACCCACCCACCATCGCCACCACCCTTTATTCACAAAAAAAATCCAAAAATTATCCAAAGTTATTAACTTCCAAAATATTATTCCTAAACGTCTAGTCTAGATGACCAGTTTTTGAAAGAGATAGTATGATCATATGTATTACTAAATAGCTAATGTAGTAAGCTACTTGAACAACTATCAGGAAATGGTATCAACTAAATTGAAAACATATCTCGTCGGATCTGTCCGATTTACATGTCATTAGTACCAGTCCGTAGGTTTCAAAATTTGCTTTTTTAATTTGACAGCCTCGACTGCGCCTTCTTTGGGACAGACTGCCTGTGGCCGCCCTAGAGGAAGTTCCACCGCCCCGGCCACGTCAAAGCCATCTTCCGCGGCCAAATCAAAGCCTTCCTCCTCTCAATCGAGTGGAAAAACAAGAGTGCCAGCACCATCGAAGGTGAATGGATCGAGTTCAAGGCGGCCGCCAAAACGACCATCCAAGAAGGACTTCTCCAACTCGAAAGGGGAATCTCCCCCTGTGGCGCAGAGTCGGCCCGAGTCGCCCGTGATGGTTGACATCAGTCTGGACACTTCCCTCTGTCCAGCCCTGACTTGGCCTAGGTACCGACGACGAACTGGACGTTGGGCCTTCACCAACATCTCTTGGCGAGGGATCCGGTCCCTCCATTCCCGAGTATGGCGGTCGGACACCGGAAAATAAGAGGGGTGCTAGCGAAATGGAGACGGAGAATCCAACTCCGTCACCTACTCCCCCCATGCCCAAGAAGAGTGAGTGAGTGAGTGTTGGGTGTTTTACGCCGTACCGACAGCTAAGGTCATTTTCACGGCGAAAACCAGTCGGGACGAATTCTGTCTTTGGTGATCGAATCTATGAGATGAAGGTGACAGGGCGGGCAAACAGCAGGGGATCAAAACCCAGCGATCATTTTTGCTGTACCTCATCCCTTAGTGAACCAAGCACTGCCCAAGAAGATGAGACGGTTTTACAGGAGCACGGTACACAGGCGGCAACCTCCTGTCCCGTCCTCGCGTCAAGATAGAACGTCCTCGTGTCAACCCAGCACCTTCTCATCTCGAAGTCAAACCACTTCAAAACTCTCCGTTGATCCATCTACACCTGTCCACCCTGCCCAATCGTCACCCTTGGGTTCCGGTACAAAATCGCAACATTCACCATCCCCTCCCCTTTCTCCCGACCCCTCCCGTTCTCCATCCCCGTCCCAACCTGAAAACCCACCCTCAAACGAAAAGGCATGCAGTAGGGATGAGAGACCAAGCCCATCCCACTTCTTCCCTGGTCTCGACCCAGTTTTAACTCGAGAGGCAACCAATCGGATTGTGTTCAGAGACTCCTAACTAAATATAATCCCCAACACAACACCCTTTTCTATACCCGAACACTCCCTCCAACCACCAGAAAACGGGAAGAAGGGGAAGAAATACAAGAAGAGGTCCATCTACAACATCAATCCTGTCAAAAGGGCACGTGAGAGGGGAGAGGAGACCTCCAGTCCTTGTCTTAAAAAATACAAAGGGACACCTGCAACAAGGAAAGGTCCAGGACGTCCCCCCAAATCTCAGGTCACTCCCAACTCAAGACAAACCAACCCCAAACCAGGCCGTCCTAGAACCCAGAATACTCCAAAAGGTGGACGTCCTGCAAAAAATCTATTTTCCCCACAACCTGGACGTTCTGCGAAACAAGGCTCGACTCCGAGAAGTGGTCGTCCACCCAAAAGTCAGGACACTCCCAATCCAAGCCAAAATACTCCAAAACGTGGACGTCCGGCCCAAAATTGCCACTCAGAAGGGTCCACTCCGAGACGTGGCCGTCCACCAAAACCCGTCGCAGACCCCGAATCCCGTGGTCCATCTAACCATTCCACAACCACTGGAGCTCCAGCCTACCTTGAGGCTAAGGGCGATGGCGAGTTACGCGCCCTCTTGGCCTCGCTTGAATTAGTAAAGTTGAAAAAGAGGACAGCTGGTAAACCAACACCCCTCTCCAGCCTTAGTGATGAGGTTAATAACACGGAAATGGTGAAGACATTCACAAGGGAATTATCCAAAAGGGATGCCTTGATCGGTAGTGGTGACGACCGATTAATCATCCTGGTCATTGTACTTTCCTATTCTTACTTGAACCACCTCAAACCGCCCGAAGTAGTCCCGATGGTCTTGAACGTCCCACACGACAGTGGGATTAACATTGAATCCTTGCGCTGGCCACGCTGCTGCAACGTGAGTGGTGATGTCCCGGCCAAGTACCAGATCGCTGACACTCCCCTTACAGCCTTGTGAGCCTTGTGTCTTTGCCGAAATCTGCTGTGTGCCACCACAATTTGTATGCTGTGCATCAGTATGTGTCAATACTACTGATGCCCAGCAGCATCAGTATGACTGATGCCTTAATGGTATCGATACTATTGGCACCATACAGCAGGCAAAGTTTAAGCAAAGGTTAGCTGTGCCCTATTTAGGCACAGTAGGCCAGGCTCACCCCCCTGAGCTGGCCCAGTAGGCTGCTGAAGGGGATCTATAATTAGCCACGGCCGCTACTAAGGTGTCCAGGCTGGCAGAGTCCCCCATGCGACGAGTTACATAACAAGGCCGCGGCCGGTTGTACACCTGTGGGGTCAGGCTGTATCTATATTTAGCCTGTGTTAAACCTATGGTGATTTTTCAGCCTCCCCTCGGCCTCCACAAACCCAACCCCAGCCTACCTGCATACCCCTGGTCTCCCCATGCGTGGTTCTGTGATGCTGACGGGGTTAGGAGGAGTAGGGGGCTGGGGAGGGCTCAGGGGAATGGCCCTTATCTCCCAATGCTATGCTCTGTAGTGATGATGGGGTTAGGAGGGGTAGGGGGCCGGGGAGAGCTCAGGGGAATGGCTCTGGTCTCCCCGTGTGTTGCTCTGTGGTGCTGACGGGCTAAGGAGGGGTAGGGGAAGAAAAGAATCATTTGATAGGGTTTTTAGGCCGATTTGAGCACTTGAAAAGTTTTTAGCAAAATCCAATGGTTGGGTTTTTCAGTGTAAGACTTAAAGTAAAAATCTGTCTAAATTTCTAGCAGTTTTGTAATTAGTCACACGGTTTCCTGACTAATTTACAATAGTCATTCTCACTCAACCTTAGAGTCAGTTTTGAACCATAGTTGACCTATGGTGGGAGCCATAAATATTTCAAATTTTGATTTTTTTCAAATTGCTCAAATCGACATATAAACCCTTCTATTCTTTTCATTCACAAGTCATCTGCTGGAAGGGTGGGGAGCACTGGCCTCAGTTCAGGGTTAAAATGATTAAAATAACTTCAACTAAAGTGGGGAGGCTGGGGGTATGGAGTGGAGGCCGGGAAATGAGTGAGTGAGTGAGTGAGTAATGGATGCTTTACGCCATTCACAGGAAATTTTTGATCTAATACACTAATAGACTTGGCCCTGGTTGAATTACTTTGCTATAAACCGTGTCAAGAAGTGTAAGGGATGTGTAAGGGCTCTTGCAGTGTAAATGGTATGGCCCATTACATAAGTGTCTCACAGGGGGTCCCCCCCCCCACCTTGCCTGTAACCCTGGAGCTGCCACTAAACTTTCACCTCCTTAAGTTGACCCAATGACCCAGATAATATAGCAAAAAAAAGTGGTGCTGACGGGATTAGGGGGAGTAGGGGGCCGGGAAGAAGTCAGGGGAATAGCCCTGGTCTCCCCGTGCGTTGCTCTGTGGTGCTGACGGGATTAGGGGGAGTAGGGGGCCGGGAAGAAGTCAGGAGAATAGCCCTGGTCTCCCCGTGCGTTGCTCTGTGGTGCTGACGGGATTAGGGGGAGTAGGGGGCCGGGAAGAGGTCAGGGGGACGGCCCTGGTCTCCCTGTGCGTTGCTCTGTGATGCTGACGGGGTTAGGGGGAGTAGGGGGCCGGGAAGAAGTCAGGGGAATAGCCCTGGTCTCCCCGTGCGTTGCTCTGTGGTGCTGACGGGATTAGGGGGAGTAGAGGGCCGGGAAGAGGTCAGGGGAATAGCCCTGGCTCCCCCCACGTTACTCTGTTACTAAAGCAAATTCCTGATGACTTGTGGAAGAAAAGAACCTTTTGATAGGGTAAATGCCGATTTGAGCACTTTGAAAAAAATCCAAATTTAAAACATTTATGACTCCCAGTAGGAGTCAACTATGGGTCAAATGTGACTCTAAGGTTGTAGCCCCGAGTGAGAAGGACAATTCTATACATGTCAGAAAATTATGTGATGATTACAACATTATCTAGAAATTTAGAAAGATTTTTCACCTTATTTTTATACTGAAAGACTCAACCAATGGATTCTTGCTAAAACCTTTCAGAAATGATAATTAGGCCCATCTTATGCCAAAAATGTCCCCTAATTGATGGAAATCCTTTTACATATTTCCCAGCCTTTACTCCATGTCCCTGACCATCCCTCTATGAATAGCCACCTCTAGCCTCCTGATATTCTCAGGTTGCAAAGAGCTGATGACTTGTGGAAGAAAAGAACCTTTTGATAGGGTTTTCATGCCGATTTGAGCACTTTGAAAAAAATCCAAATTTAAAACATTTATGACTCCCAGTAGGAGTCAACTATGGGTCAAATGTGACTCTAAGGTTGTAGCCCCGAGTGAGAAGGACAATTCTATACATGTCAGAAAATTATGTGATGATTACAACATTATCTAGAAATTTAGAAAGATTTTTCACCTTATTTTTATACTGAAAGACTCAACCAATGGATTTTGCTAAAACCTTTCAGAAATGATAATTAGGCCCATCTTATGCCAAAAATGTCCCCTAATTGATGGAAATCCTTTTACATATTTCCCAGCCTTTACTCCATGTCCCTGACCATCCCTTTATGAATAGCCACCTCTAGCCTCCTGATATTCTCAGGTTGCAAAGAGCTGATGACTTGTGGAAGAAAAGAACCTTTTGATAGGGTTTTCATGCCGATTTGAGCACTTTGAAAAAAATCCAAATTTAAAACATTTATGACTCCCAGTAGGAGTCAACTATGGGTCAAATGTGACTCTAAGGTTGTAGCCCCGAGTGAGAAGGACAATTCTATACATGTCAGAAAATTATGTGATGATTACAACATTATCTAGAAATTTAGAAAGATTTTTCACTTTATTTTTATACTGAAAGACTCAACCAATGGATTTTGCTAAAATCTTTCAGAAATGATAATTAGGCCCATCTTATGCCAAAAATGTCCCCTAATTGATGGAAATCCTTTTACATATTTCCCAGCCTTTACTCCATGTCCCTGACCATCCCTCTATGAATAGCCACCTCTAGCCTCCTGATATTCTCAGGTTGCAAAGAGCTGATGACTTGTGGAAGAAAAGAACCTTTTGATAGGGTTTTCATGCCGATTTGAGCACTTTGAAAAATTTCCAAATTTAAAACATTTTTGACTCCCAGTATGAGTCAACTATGAGTCAAAACTGACTCTGAGCTTGTAGCCCCGACTAAGAATGACCATTATAAACTAGTCAGGAAACTGTGAGACTAATAAAACATTTTCTAGAAATTTAGACAGATTTTTACCTTAATTCTTACAGTGAAAACCCCAACCAATGGATTTTGCTAAAAACTTGCATAAATGATATCTAGGCCTATCTCATGCCAACAATATTGTCGGATATATGGGCAGCAAATTTTCTTGGGGACAACTCATGGGTTAAGGATGGGTGCAGGTGGCCAGCCTAATACATCATAGTGGGATTGGATGTGTCCTTCTGGTAGGCCTGAGCCTCAAATCAAGATAGAAACAATACAGGAGGGGGGATGGTAGGTAACCAACCACCACTATAATGTAATGGGCCAGGTACCTGCACCTATCCTTGGTCCCTGAGGTGGGCCCCTGATAATTCAATGCCTGTAAATTCAACAACATTTTTTGTATTAGAAAGGCCTAATTATTATTCCTGGAAGGTTTTAGCAAAATCAACTGGTTGAGTTTTCCTGTGTGAAAAAAAGAGTAAAAATCGTTGTGATTTTCTAGATAATGTTGTAATCGTCACAGAATTTCCTGACATGTATAGAATGGACCCTCTCACTTGGGGCTACCACCTCAAAGTCAGTTTTCACCCATAGTTCACTTTTTATGGGAGCCATGAATATTTCAAATTTGGAAATTTTTCAAAGTGCTCAAATCGGCCTTAAAACCCTTCTAAATGATTCTTTTCTTCTAAATGATTCTTTTCTTCCACACTATTTTTAGATCCTATAGGCATTGCAAAATAACTGAAACTTAAAATTATTGTTTTTGTGTGGTATTGCCACTGACAGGGTTAGGGTGAGTAGGGGGCCGGGAAGAGGTCAGGGGTATAGCCCTGCAGGTCTCCCCTTGGGTTGCTCTGCAGTCTAGGCCTTTACCAACACCTCTGGTCAGACATAGAAAGGGCTGGGAAATACTAAAATGAGACAACCAAACATAGTGCTAATTATAGATGTCCCCAGCTGGGCGGGTGTGGGTGGGTGGGGAGGCTGTTATGTAACCCTATGTAATGGGCCATACCATTGACACTGCAAGAGCCCTTACACATCCCTTACACTTCTTGACACGGTTTATAGCAAAGTGATTCAAACAGGGCCAAGTCTATTAGTGTATTAGATCAAAAATTTCCCGTGATTTCGACAACTAAGGTCATATTCATGGCGAAAACGGTTGTTATCAATGAAAAGATGGACTAAAAGTTGTCAATAGAACAACATGATATATGTACGAGGTCTTATCCTAAGGATAAAAAATATGTTAATATACTAATCATATCAGTCCATACAGACCAGCTGTTTTCAAAAATTGAATGATACAATCAGACTGTACAGTGTTAAAAAGTTCAGGTAGACCAGCTACCTGATAGAACTGTCTACGTATCTGTTCAAAATCTGGGCATTCCAAAAGGAGATGCTTAATGGTTAAAGGTTCGTTACAGACAATACATTCTGGTGAGGGCTCACCCTTTAAAAGGAAAACATGTGTAAGTCTAGAATGACCGATTCGAATTCTGGTAAAAACAGTTTGATCTTTTCTAGTCTTTAAAAGATGAGGTTTTACCTCTTTGATAGCTGGGAAAACAGAATGCAGTTTGTTATTGGGGAACTGGTCCCATTCATTTTGCCATCTCTCATTGATGTATTCAACGATTCTCGGTTTAAAATCTATGTGAGGAATTGGAAAAGGAAGGACTGCTTTGTCCAATCCCTTCTTGGCCGTTTGGTCAGCTAACTCATTACCATGAATGCCTACATGACCCGGTATCCAACAGAACTGAACATCAAATCCTGAGTTGGCCAACTTTTGTAGCCAGAGAAGAATTTTCATAATGACTGTATGTTCAGTTTTTAAATATTGCAAAGCCTGAAGACAGGTCTTTGAGTCGGTAAAAATGATAAAGTTCTTTTCCTCTGCCTGCTGAATGGCTTTTAAAGCAATAATAATGGCAACTGCTTCAGCCGTGAAAATAGAACTGAAGTCAGGTAGACAGGCAAACTGTTTTTTACCGCAATTAACTGAGATATGTTGATTAATATTGTAAATAATATTTAAAAAACATGTTGGTGTTACATGAAAAGACTCAATAATATCATGTGACATTTTCAAACCATAGCTTTGTTCATGTTCATTTGCCAACTGGACAATGGACGGCTCGGACCGATATACATCTTCTTCTGATGAGGACTACACCGACAAGGATGTGGAGTTTCTCACAAATGATTCCAGGATCGCTGCTAACAGGGACTACAAAATATAGAGAAAAAAGCATGGAGGTGTAGGCATACCCCTACAAAACATGAAACAAGCATGCAGGAGTTGTTTTTTTTCCAAGTGCAGGTTTTTGCCCCAGGATCTCATCAACATTGTGGTAACATACATCCAGGGGGGAAGCTTGCTGAAGTGCTCAGACATTGTCAATATGGCGTACAAAAATACAGCAGGAGATTACAGACAATTTATTCATGACCTGTTCATGCAGTAGGTGCATGAAGAAATGCACCACAAAAAGTTTGCTGGAATCATCGAAATCGATGCGAGTCTGTTTGTCTGTCGGGTCAAACATAACAAAGGAAATCCCAATGTGGGGATTAAAGTATGGATCGTAGGGCTTGTGGAAAGGTCTACCAACAGACTGATACTCTACCCTGTGGACAACAGAAATCAAGATACCCTGGAAACCATCATCCTCTGCCACTGTGAGGTTGGCTCCACAATTTACACTGACGGGTGGGCTGGCTATGACAACTTGACCCAGCTTGGATACTGTCATTTCTCGGTAGAGCACAAATGGACCTACAAGGCCATCTACCGAAATGAGCAGACTGGGACAAAAGAGTATGTGCACACCAACACAGTTGAAGGGGCGTGGAAGCACGCAAAATTAAGTTATTTTGATTGTTAATCATATATGCAAAATAGCTGTTAATATAGTTATAGTAACTTAAAATGCTTGTAATAGTATTAACAATTTCAATGTAAAATTTAGTAATAATACGTTACCATAGAAATACCTTACGTATATATATGCTTGTAATATTATGTTACTCACAAGAAAAAACAAACAAAAATAATTTAAGAAATGTAATATAATCCTCTCATTTTAGGGCCATTTCCACTGGATAAATGGCACCTCCCTCCAAAACTTAGAGGGACACTTAGCTTCTTTTTTTTCCACAAATTGGGTGGGAGAAAAGATACTCCATAAATACTCCATAAACCCAAAATAAAGGAAAGAATGATACCAATTACTTCTTTATGGATTATCACCCTACCGGCCAGCAAATGGGTGAAGATGGTGAGGTATTACTGGGTGAAGATGGTGAGGTATTAGATGCAAAAGGTAGTGCAGAACTTATAAATAAATATTTTTCGGAAATAGGTACTGTTCTGGCAGAAAAGATACCCGACAATTTTAACCCCAATGATATTATAAATAATGTCAGTCCACAACCCGAGCAAGAATTTGAGCTAAAATATTTTACTGTTCAAGAGGTAACCAAATGGGTATCCCGTATCGATATTGCTAAATCTAGTGGTACTGATGGTATTTCAAGTTATATATGGAAAATTATTATGGAAAGGTTCACGCCTCTGTTTGTGACTATGTTCAATAAAATTATTGACCTGGGTACATATCCTGATAGCTGGAAGATGGCTACTGTTGTACCTATTCCAAAAAAAACGGATGTTAAAGAACCAAGTGATTTGAGACCTATATCCTTGCTTCCAATACTAGGAAAAGTTGTCGAACACCTGATACATACACAATTATTAAGCTTTTTGAACGATAATAACTTAATTGATCAAAGACAGTTTGGTTTTAGACCGAACCACTCGACGGAGATGGCAACTTTTGCCCTCACAACTGATTTATATAGAATTCTAAATAATAATAACCATGCAATAGCTATATATTTCGACCTAAAAAAAGCATTCGACACTGTTTCGCATCAACATTTATTACAAAAATTGGAGGACATCCATTTTGGAAGAAATACCTTAAAATTATTTTCTAGCTACCTATCAAATAGAAGAATGTCCACCGTGGTCTCAAACACTAAGTCCTCCATAAAAGATATATGTTATGGCGTTCCACAAGGTAGTGTGATCGGGCCACAGCTCTTCAGTATTTATTTCAATCAGATAGCCAACATTCCTGAGAGAATGAAAGTTATTATGTATGCCGATGACCTTGTACTCTACTCACACTGTACTACTGTAGATAAAGAAACCTTTGATATTTTTAACCATGATGTGAATAGAGTAAAAAAGTGGTGCGACATAAATAAGCTTACTATCAATGTATCCAAATCCAATGTTCAATTCTTTCCCTGAAATAAGCACTGTGATGTTAATATAATTAAGAGTGAGTGAGTGAGTAATGGATGCTTTACGCCATTTCGACAACTAAGGTCATATTCATGGCGAAAACGGTTATCAATGAAAAGATGGACTAAAAGTTGTCAATAGAACAACATGATATATGTACAAGATCTTATCCTAATGATAAAAACATGTTAATATACTAATCATATCAGTCCATACAGACCAGCTGTTTTCAAAAAATGGATGATACGATCAGACTGTACAGTGTTAAAAAGTTCAGGTAGACCAGCTACCTGATAGAACTGTCTACGTATCTGTTCAAAATCTGGGCATTCCAAAAGGAGATGCTTGATGGTTAAAGGTTGATTACAAACAATACATTCCGGTTGGGGCTCACCCTTTAAAAGAAAAACATGTGTAAGTCTAGAATGACCAATTCTAATTCTGGTAAAAACAGTTTGGTCTTTTCTAGCTTTAAGAACATTAGGTTTAACATCTTTGATGGTTGGGAAAATAGAATGCAGTTTGTTATTGGGGAACTGGTCCCATTCATTTTGCCATCTCTCATTGATGTATTCAACGATTCTCGGTTTAAAATCTATGTGAGGAATTGGAAAAGGAAGGACTGCTTTGTCCAATCCCTTCTTGGCCGTTTGGTCAGCTAACTCATTACCATGAATGCCTACATGACCCGGTATCCAACAGAACTGAACATCAAATCCTGAGTTGGACAACTTTTGTAGCCAGAGAAGAATTTTCATAATGAGTGTATGTTCAGTTTTCAAAAACTGCAAAGCCTGAAGACAGGACTTTGAGTCGGTAAAAATGATGAAGTTCTTTTCCTCTGCCTGCTGAATGGCTTTCAAAGCAATAATAATGGCAACTGCTTCAGCTGTGAAAATAGAACTGAAGTCAGGTAGACGGGCAAACTGTTTCTTACCGCAGCAGACAGACGCTGCTGCAGCACGTTTCCCATCCTTTGAACCATCAGTGAAAACAGGAGAATGATGAGGAAATTTGTTTCGAACTTCATGATACCGGGACACGTAATCCAATGGTTGAGTCAGTGACTTTTTAGATTTGGTGAGGTCAAAATTGATATTAGGTGGTTTGAGTCTCCATGGAGGAATGACTGAAAAATGAGGCTGTTTCAAAACATCAAGATCCACAAAGGCATTTTCTATGTGAGGTTTCATTCGAATGCCAAAAGGTTGGATGTAGTTTGGTCTGGCAGCATAGAGATGTTCGTTTTGGGGTTGAAATACGCACTTAAAGGCAGGATTAGAAGCATTGGTTTTTAACTTAATGATGAATTGAAGGGAAAGTTTTAATCTTCTATTGGTTAATGAAGATTCCCCCGCCTCAACATAGAGGCTTTGGACTGGCGATGTCCTAAAAGCACCCAATGCCAGCCGCAGCCCCTGATGATGGACAGAGTCTAACTTCTTGATATATGATGCGCGTGCTGACCCATAGACCTGACAGCCATAATCGAGCTTTGATCTAATCAAAGCTCTATAAAGTTGTAACAAAATTTTGCTGTCAGAACCCCAAGTGGTGTTTGCCAGAACTTTAATGATATCCAGAGCCTTGTTACATTTTGTCCTTAGACTGTTAATATGCGGAATAAAGGACAACTTGTGATCAAAAACCAAACCTAAAAACTTGGTCTGTTCTACTACTTTGATTGGATCACCATCCATCTTCAACTCAGGGTCCAGATGGAGGGATCTCAACTGACAAAAGTGAACAGCCACTGTCTTTGCTTTGGAAAATTTAAAACCATTATCTATTGACCATTTGTGGATCTTGTTTAGATTTAATTGAATTTGCCTCTCTATAATGTTCATGTTTTTGCCCTTATAGCATATGAGGAAATCATCAACATATAAACTACAGGACATGTCTTTTTGAAGACACTGAACAACACTATTGATTTTGATGCTAAACAGGGTCACAGACAAGATGCTTCCCTGAGGAACACCAAGTTCTTGATTGTGAATATCAGACAGAGTGGTGTCTAATCGCACCCTAAAGTGACGATTAGATAGAAAATTCCTAATAAAAATGGGTAAACGGCCACGAAATCCCATGTTATATAAATCTTTCATAATACCATATTTCCATGTCGTGTCATATGCCTTTTCCAAATCAAAAAAGACTGACACGACATGTTGTTTTTGAATAAAGGCATCTCTGATGAAAGATTCCAATCTTATCAAATGATCGAGGGTGCTTCTTCCTCGTCTGAACCCACTCTGAAATACTGAAATCTGATGTTGAGATTCCAGCATCCAGACGAGTCGATCATTGATCATCCGCTCCATGGTTTTGCAGATGCAAGATGTTAATGCTATAGGCCTATAATTAGAAGGATCATTATGATCTTTACCAGGCTTTGGAATAGGAATAATGGTGGCTTCCTGCCAAGACGTTGGCAGTTGGCCACTATCCCATATCTGATTGAAAAGATTCAAAAGAATCTTGAGCACTGGTTTAGGAAGATGTTTGAGAAAGTCATAATGAATTTTATCAGGACCAACTGCTGTATTATGAGATTTATTGAGAGATTTTAAAAGTTCATCTATGCTGAAGGCTTGATTATATCCTTCAGCATTGTCCGATGTAAAATTTAATGGTTTTCTCTCCTCTCTCATTTTAATAGGTTTAAATTGGGGATGACAGTTGGCTGAAGAAGAATGATGTTGAAATGTTTCGGCCAATCTTTCGACCACCTCAACAGGAGAGGTCAAAAGATTATCACCATCTTGTAGGTGCTGGACTCTGGCCTGGCCCCCCTTGCCTTTTATTTTACGGACCATAGTCCAGACCTTTTTCATAGGTGTCCGAGTATTAATGCCAGAAACATAATCTCTCCAACACTGCCATTTTGATTCCCATATAATTCTTCGGGCCTGAGCCCTTTTAATTTTAAATTGAGTTAAATTGTCAGCAGTTGGTCTTTGTTTGAATTTTCTCAAGGCCTTCTTTCTATCTTTAATGGCCTTTTTGCAGGCATCATTAAACCATGGATTACGGATGTGCTTAGGAACTGTCGAGGTTTTAGGGATAGTTTCTTCTGCTATAGAAAGTAATTTGGTGGAGAATTGGATAAATGAATCATCTGCTGAGTGCCTCTCCCAACATAAAGTCTGGAAGGACTCCAAATTGGCCCTATTGAGCCTCCATCGAGGCTCTTTTAGGCCTATATTTGGGTCGTCAATATTTACTAAGATTGGGAAATGGTCACTTCCATGGAGGTCATTTAATACTCTCCAGGAGAGGTCCAGCAGCAGACGAGGGTCAGCTAATGTTAAGTCAATAGCAGAATAAGTACCATAACCCGGATGTAAATAGGTATTAGAGCCATCGTTTAAAAGACATAAATCTAGATCATTAACAATATCTTCAATCATCCTGCCCTTATCATCATACCTGTCACCACCCCATAAGGGATTATGACCATTGAGATCTCCCATTATGAGGACTGGTGACGGTAATTGGTTGAAGAGATTTTCTAATTCTTGTCTATTGATGTTTGAATTTGGTGGAAGGTAGAGTGAACAAAGAGTAATGGTTTTATGTAATGTCACTCTAACTGCTATTGTTTGAAAATTGGTGTTTAATGGAATAAGACTATGCATGATATCTTGTCTTATTAAAATGGATGAGCCCCCTGAGGCTCTTCCACCATCAGGGGCGTATGTATGATAAATACAATAACCTTTAAAAGAGATGTTATCATTTCTCTTTAAAAGAGTTTCTTGGAGACACAGGGCAAGAGGATTGAAGTGATTGGCGAGAATTTTTAATTCATTAAAATTGGCTCTGAAACCTCGACAATTCCATTGGAAGATAGATCTTCCTGCCATCAAGGTGGATGGACAGGAGATCGCCCCCTGATCTTATTTTGGGGGGACGCGCTGCGACTTGCAGGCGCAGCTTCTTCCATCTCTACCTCATTCAAATTTTCAAATCTGTTACTCAAAGGCAACGGATTCCTATCTATTTTACTTTCTTTAGTAGATTGTTGATTGACAGTCGAAGCTTCAGAAGAGCCTCGACTGTTACGACTTTTTTTCCTGTTTGTCGTTGAACTTGATGGTTTAGACTGTGGACTGGGTTTAGATGATGTTGTAGCACTTGTACTGGGCTCAGTTTGTGTAACCTTTCCGGCTACCACGACCTGGATGCTTGAGGGACTACGCACTGGTTTATCCTTTTTCAACCAGGTGTAATCTGTCTGGCATTCAACCGTCCTGAGTTTAGGCTTAACCGCGGCCGCATAGGAAGTGGCTCCAGGGACTCGAATGGTCCCTTCTACCATCTTCCTAGCTTCCGGGTAGCTGACGTGATTTTCAGCTTTAACCTTTTGGATTGCTTTTTCTTTCACCCACACAGGACAGTCTTTGGATGTGGCCATATGGGCACCTTGACAGTTTACGCATTTAGCATCATTGATGCACTCTACGTTGTCATGTCCCTTCTGGCCACATCGGAGACAAGTCTGCTCGTTAGAGCAGGAGTCTCTGCCATGACCATACCTCTGGCATTTAAAACAGCGGAGTGGATTTGGTATAAACAAATCCACATCAACGCGGAGATAACCAACTTTAAGTTTCTTGGGAGGAGAAGGTCTCTCAAAGGTGATGATGTAGGTATTGGTCTGAATGACATTACCATCTTTCCTAATGGAAATCCTTTTAACAAAGGAAACACCTTGAGGACGCAGTTCTCTTTTGATTTCATCCTCACTAACATCTTTAAGGTCTCTACATCGGATAACTCCTTTGCTAGAGTTTAGAGATCTGTGAGGGGAGGATTTCATGCCTATACCTGCTAACGTGGTGGCACGAAGCAGGTTGGTGGCATGAGCCCTCCTATCACACTCCACAAGAATTTGGCCAGATCGCAGTTTACGAATGTCCTTCACCTTGCCAGCTATTCCCTCAATGCCTTTACTTATGGCAAAAGGAGAAAGCTTTGACAAAGGATTCGCATTGTCGGAAGGTTCAAGTACAACAAACCTTGGCCAGTAATCATTACCATTATCCACAGTCCTATTCTCGCCTTCGTTTTCAGATGAATCCGAATCCGGATGCTTACGTTTGTCGGGGGTTGTAGTGAGTGTATCCATATGAGTATACTCGGTTTTCATCCCCCTTGCTCCCCACCCACCATGGAGTCCTACAAGGGGATGTGCAGAGCCGAGGTAACCATCGGATACACACCAGAGATACAAGGGGGATATACTGTAGCAGTCAACCAACTACTACATTAGCCCTAGCCACTGCCTTCTAGGATACAAAACGAAATAGTTTACAGAGTTTAGACTGAAAAGAACAACTATCCATTTGAGCTTAAAAAAGAAAGCCACTGATGTTATGGGCAAAATAAATTTAACTTATAGATATCCTAGGGCTTAGCATGACCAGCCGATTGATTGGATCGGGCCTCTCCAACCTCCCGTCTAGATGAATTTAGAGCCAAAGTGCAGTATTGGGCAAGAGGAGGAACACTATGAACCCGCAGTCTTCGAAGGCCCATAGCCTCGCAGATGCCCTCATGACACCAGGATCTCCGCCTCCAAACAACACGGGTCGCAATTCACGGCAAACAAATTGCCCCATTTGTCGCCTCCTACGATCAGCAAGGGGATGCTAGGGACCTATTCTTCCCAGGAGGCTCCCGAAGGAACCCCCACCCCGGATCCCCACGGGGGATATACTCAATATTTATAAATATTATTCATATTGTGTAATACATTTGGTCTGACATATTTCTGTTCCCTAGCCATGTCATCATTATTTTGTGATGTCCCCAAACCTTTATGAAAATTAATACAAGAAGTCTTTATTAATAATTCCATATTTTGATTTCAGATTGCATTTTTCATCTAGAATCCAACATACAGATTATGTATGTTACATCATTTCAGGTTAATGACCTGTTGCATTTACAAACTAAACTCCCAAGGCTAAAGAACCCCTACCATGTTGGCGAGCTATAAAAAAGGTGTTTTACTTGACCTTTCATTTTTATACCCCTCCTAATACCATTTCATCACAGTAAGATCTTTTGAATATAAACAATGTTATGTCATTTAGAGAAACTTGTTCATGAATTTTGTTTCAAAAAGAAAATCAAATCCTTGTCCTAAATTGCAACAAGTAAAAAACGTTTTTTTCAAATTCTCTGCCTTTTGCATAGTGGTGCCACCTGTAGGTTGCTATTATGTTGCCACACAACGTTGCTACAACGTTGTGAAAGTAATGTTGTTACAATGTTGTGAAAATTACATTGTCACAACGTCATTTTGGAATGTTGCAAGTATGTTTCAAGAAAACATTGTGAATTATGTTGTAGCAACGTTGCTACCACGTTTTTCATTGAATGTTGTGAAAAGGTAATGCTGCAAAACGTTGTCTGAACGTTGTGTGTTTGCTGGGTATGTAGTTTAAAAGATTATTTTATTGCCTATGCAATGCTTCAAACTGCATGTTTATAATGGTCATTGATAGGAATTGGTTAGTCCTTGAACTATATCAATTTAAAGGAATTTAGTGAATTTGAGAGTGAAATCATGAAAATGTTGAGGAAATCAAGGAATTTATCAATGCAAATGGTGGGGTGTAAAGGGTTAACTATTACAAAAGTTTAACACAGTGTTTAACACACTGATAGACCCATTTCATATAATATATTACTTTACTATCCATGGACGCATGAAACTCCCGGCCTCACGGGTGACACCCCATCTTTATTTGTTAAATTTTTTTATCTAAGTGCAATGTATACTGTTTGACAAATTATTATATATAGTATAGGTCACATCAAGAGTCACCTGTTAATAGTGATTGAAGATATACCACGGTAGACGGGTAGAATAATAGAAGTAGGCCGATTGTGTCAAAATTGCCTAGTGGGTATGGGGCTAAAGTATGTTGTCAGGTCGTTGGGACACGAGAAATGTTGAAACTACTACTAAGTGGGTATGGGCAGCCCGGCCGGTATACTGTAATGTGTATAATATGAGTATTGGCGTTTTACCTTACACAGACCATCATCACACCAAGGCTATATATCGCGTATACCCACTGACTCGTGCTATATCTACCACTAATACATGTAACAATTTCTTCTTTTTATTTCATAAGAAACAGACGAGGAGAATGAAATCGGCCCAACTCAACCGTCTCGTCCGTCTCGTCCGCGAAAAAGGGGGCGGGCTCTGCCCAACTTATTCCCCGATATGGACAAGGAGATGTGGTCAGAACCAAGTCAGGGGTGGGTGGCTTGAAGATTCCAGAACAACCGAACCTGTAGAAGGACACCAAAAGCACCCAGGCTGTTGCGACAATCAGGGAGAAGCATGCCCTTGAAATTTTGGATCTGGCAGCTTGTATTGTATGATGAGATGTCCCCCCTATTGTCACCTTCTATGATCAGCAGGGGCTACTGGGGGCCTATTCTTACCCAGAACCCTCACGGGGGACTCTGTCTTTGGAGTGAGTGAGTGAGTGAGTGAGTAATGGATGCTTAACGCCATTTCAACAATTAAGGTCATATTCATGGTGAAAACAGGTTGAGATGAAGGTGACAGGGCGAGCAAACAGCAGGGGATCAAAACCTAAAAATCATTTTTGCTGTACCTCATCCCTTAATGGACCACAGCACCAACCGGGATTTGAACCCAAAGAACCACTTGATCAGTACTGGGTCCTCTTGTTCTATTGAAAAGTATGTAATAACCCTAAGTTGTCACCTCATACGATCAGCAGGTGCTACTGTGGGCCTATTCTTCCCCAGAACCCCCATGGGGCATGTTTTATGGGTGTATTTTTGAACTTAGGGTTATTAAATACTTTTCAATAGAACAAGGTTACCAAGCTATTAAAGCTAGCATCAACAAAATTGAAGCATATAATCTCATAATGGGTAGTCAATCTCCTGCTGAGACAAAACAAATAGGAGGACTGTTCTGACCTGTCAACCCTGCAGTTGGTTACCCATGGGGCTGTCAAATCCTTTTGGTGTCCAACTAAATAAGACCTGAGGTGAGAAGAATTGGACATATCCAATATTTTGGCAACGACTAGCTGTAGAATTTGTATAGGTTATTTATTCTAGACTAACCCATAAAATATAACTGAATATATAACTGTCAAGCATCTCCTTTTTTTATTTAATGCTTAACAGGGTCACATATAAGATGCTTCCCTGACAATGAGTATTGTATAGAGTGGTGTCTAATTACACCCTAAAGATCTGATTGAACAGGTTTAAAAGAATCTTTAGCACTGGTTTTGGAAGTTGTTGAGAAAGTCATAATGAATTTTGTTAGGACCAACTACAGTATCACAAGATATGTTGAATCTATCAAATGGAAAATATATTATGACAATGCCCATGACTTCCATTTAGTTATGTAATCGCTGGAATGAATGACATGAATAGCCATGACCCAATCACTGGTCAGTGATTTTGGTAGTACGAGACTCAGCAGAACAACTGAGAAATGATATTATGAACAAAATAGAATTGAGACGTTCTGTACATTAACCTGCAATGTACGAAGTGTAGTAATGTTGACCATAATGGGTATGAACATCAATGAGTATAATCATGTCCCAGGTTGGAATCTGAAACAAAAATTATTGAATAAGCCATCCTCGTTATCAACTCTGATATAATCACATTAAATGCGGCAAATAGTCTGCATACAACTCTGATTCACCACTATGTACACAGGTGTATGGGAAGAGAGCAGAGGGTTATGCATATGTATAGCAGGTTATGGGATGGAATACATCCAAGAGGAGATACACTCATGATGTGAACTGAGCAACAATGAGAATAAATGGATATATTTAATATAACATTAGATTGGTACTTCAGTGTGGACATTTACTGCCAGCTTTCGCAGGTTTTTTTTTCTGTGATTTTGTAAGGTCACTAACCACCAATCATATCTTTATCTTCATTATAACATGAGTTTAGTCTGGTCACTAACCACTGGCCCATAGACATACATTTGTTACATTGACACCCCCTATCGTCACCTCCTACGATCAGCAGGGGCTACTGGGGGCCTATTCTTCCCCGGAACCCCCATGGGGTAGATGAAGTGAAAAGAGCAGGCAAACGGCGGGGTGTCAAAACCTGATAAATCATTTTTGCTGTACCTCATCCTTTAGTGAACCCAGACACCAACCGGGAATTGAACTCAATGAACCACTTGGTCAATGCTGGGTCCTCCCTATTGTGGCCTTTGACTATGGAAGGGTATGTCCCTTCCATAGTCATCCAGGTCATGCCTGCAGAAACCTCACTTAGCTCATGGCCCAATTTTCAATGGAAAAAATTAACACAATCATATTTAAAGACTGGTTCACAAAACACAAGAGTGAGTGAGTGAGTGCTGGATTTTTTTTGCTGTACGACAGCCAGGGTCATTTTCTCGACAAAAAACAAGTCGGGACGAATTCGGACTTTTCAGGCACACATTTTGACTTGGCCAGTCTTTCGTGATCAAATCTATGAGATAGGTGTAACAGGGCGTGGCAACAGCAGGGGATCAAAACCTAGCAATCCCTTAGTGAACAAAGACACCAACCGGGAATTGAACCCAAAGAACCACTTGGTCAATGCTGGGTCCCCCTATTGTTGCCTTATATGATCAGCAGGGTCTACTAGGGCCTATTCTTCCCCAAAACGGGGTATACAATTAATGATCAAACAAAAATATAAAGTTTTTAATTAAATTAAGATAAGTACCACATTCACAAAGTACATTTATGAACCCAATTTATGGCATTATGGCCATTTATGACAACACTGGTGCAGTCACTTTTGAGTCTGATGCTATATTTGACAACAATACCATTATGATGCTTGTCCTAAACCTATTTACACTTTGTCACTCCCAAGAGGAAACATTCCAATCCCCTTTCTCAATGCTCCTAGTGGACAGGTCAAAGAAAACCTAAGGGAAGGAAGAGATGAAGAAATTCCTTATTGAGCAAAACACCATTGACCTTGATCTGTTATACCACACATGCAGCTTGACAGAGTATCAAACACCCTGGATGTTCAGGGACAAGTGAGTGAGTGAGTGTTGATTATTTTACACCATACCGACAACCAGGGTCATTTTCATGGCGAAAATCATTTTTGCTGTACCTCATCCCTTAGTGAACCAAGCACTAACCAGGAATTGAACCCAAAGAACCACTTGGTCAGTGCTTGGTCCCTCCTATCGTTGCCTCATACGATGCAACACTGTGCTTTCTAGAATGCAATATCAGTAAGATTATCAGTAAAATGTTTCTTCTACTTGCTGTCGGCCACCATATTTGTTGTCAAAATACTGGAGTGAGTGAGTGAGTAATGGATGCTTTACGTCATTTCAACAACTAAGGTCATATTCATGGCGAAAACGGTTCTTATCAATGAAAAGATGGACTAAAAGTTGTCAATAGAACATCATGATATATGTACAAGATCTTATCCTAAGGATAAAAACATGTTATTATACTAATCATATCAGTCCATACAGACATACATACAGTTTGGTATTAGGGAACTGGTCCCATTCATTTTGCCATCTCGCATTGATGTATTGAACGATTCTCGGTTTAATATCTATGTTCAGGATTGGAAAAGGAAGGACTGCTTTGTCAACCCCTTTTTGGCCGTTTGGTCAGCTAACTCATTTCCATGAATGCCTACATGACCCGGTATCCAACAAAACTGAACATCAAATCCTGAGTTAGCCAACTTTTGTAGCCTGAGAAGAATTTTCATGATGACAGAATGTTCAGTTTTCAAATATTGCAAAGCCTGAAGGCAGGACTTTGAGTCAGTAAAAATGATAAAGTTCTTATCCTCTGCCTGCTGAATGGCTTTCAAAACAATAAGAATGGCACCTTCTTCAGCTGTGAAAATGTCTACCATCCTTTGAACCATCAGTGAAAACAGGAGAATGAGAATTTATTATCTTCTCCTACTCACCGATAGCTGCATTTTGAGATGAATTCTATCCAAAATATCCAAAAGCGAAGCAGGAAACCGAGCACCAACTGGGAATTGAACCCAAAGGACCACTTGGTTAGTGTGGGTACCCCCTATTGTCACCCTATACAATCAGCAGGAGCTATTTGTGTCCTATATTCTTCCCTGGAACCCCCACAGGGCTCAGTGCGAGTAAGAACTGAACCTTCCAGGTTCTGTGCTACCCATATGGCGTCATGGACGCGATAGAAAGTTGGAGGAGACAAAAATTGTGTCTTGAGAAGCCTACAGCACTCATGTGGTCACAGGCCCTCACAGAAGAGATCACGTGCATCTCTAAAAAATCTGCATTTAAGGTAATGAAAGCCACCAAACAGTTCCTCGCCAGTACAGCGGTGGGCTATGCTGCCTCGGTTGAGATGATTATGCGAGACATCATACAGAATACGATCAAGGCCGACAAAATCCTATGATGTTCGTGGGAAACTTTGGCCAACATGGTCACCCAAGAATGTACTTTTGGGAGATGGAGACCATGGAAGAGCAAAGCCAGACGATACATCAAGATCTAGGGCGTCGCCGAGGATAAAGGTTCCCAAGACGTGCCTGAGCAATGGAAAAGCTGCTCACTGCTTGCCTGGCACTTGGTATAAAGTAAGAACCACAAAAAGAATTTATTCTCATTATAGCAGAAATAAGATAATAAAAAATAAACAAGGTGGTTTTTACCCAGGTTATTCCACAGTTAGTATGACCATTATGTACTTGAATGAAATTTATGAAGCAATTAACAATAATTCCTATCTGGTATTTGGTATATATCAATGCAATGAAAGCTTTTACAAAAACTAAAATACTATGGAATTACAGGTCCTTTATTGATTTGGATAAAGCACCATCTCAATGGTCGCTTGCAATGTACTGAGGCTAATAATTTAATATCTACCAACCTACCTATATCCTGCAGTATTCAGCAAGGTAGAGTCTGCGGGCCATTGTTCTTCATTTTATATATCAGTGACATAGAGTGCGTTTTGAATCAGTGCAAGGAATCTTTGTATGTAGACGATATTGTTTTATACTATGCTGATCACGGCGAAAACAGATTGGGACGAACTGTCTTTGGTGATTGTACCTATGACATGAAGGTGACAGGGCAGGCAAACAGCAGGTGAACTCCTTTGTTTGCTCGAGCTGTAATTTGCAGTAGCCTTAGTTTTCCACCTGTCATATGACAAGTCAATATGCAAGAGTGATGGACGTTTTACGCCATACCGTCAGCCAGGGTCATTTTCACGACAAAAACAAGTTGGGAAGATTTCTGTCTTTGGAGATCGGATCTACGAGAAAACGGGGACAGGGCAGGCAAACAGCAGGGAATCAAAACCTGGAAATCATTTTTGCTGTACCTCATCCCTCAGTTAACCCAGCACCAACCGGGAATTGAACCCAAAGAACCACTTGGTCAGTGCCGGGTCTCCCATTTGGTCACCTTGTACAATAAGCAGGAGCTATTGGGGCCTATTCTTTCCCAGAACCCCTATGGGGTCAATGCACAGTTTGTGAGGGTTAAACCTAGTATTTATCAAAATAAATGCTGCTATAGATTTGTTTGTTTGTTTGTTGGGTAAGTTTAATGTCCGGCCAACCCTTTAGGGTTCTTTTACCAGAGGGTTCTTTTACCAGACTGCACAAGGTAAAGCTTTCTAGCTAGTTTTACACCACAGGGGCAGTGACTGAATCTATGAAATGAGGTTCCTATTTGTAGCAGTGGGACCCAATGCCCTCTTTATAGTGCTGCCGCATTGAGATATTATGTCCTAGGCAGACACAATACCCCACCCAGTCCTGTTATACTGGCACCGTACTAACCAGTCATCTTTTTGTGGTTCTTAATTTATACCAAGTGCCAGGCAAGCAGTGACCATTGCCATTGTTAAAGTCTATGGTGTGACTCGGTCAGGGATAAATCCCAGGACCTCCCAGACTTGAAGCAGGCACTCTAGCAATTGAGCTACTGAGTCTTGTCTCCCCATTCGACGCCTTCTATGAAAAGCAATGGGCTACGGGGGAGACATTCTCCCCAGGAGGCTCCTGCAGTGTTAATGTGACTTTGCAATCATCAATTCTTTTACCAACTACAACCAATTACATTCATTAACATAGAATATTAATTAATTACCATATATGTAGTATAGTTTAAAATTATTCTTTGATTTACAGAACAATGTTCTGCAGCTGTGCTTGCTACCCCATTTAATGCAATAATTGAAGAGCAGAAGCAACAATTTGGAGATAGTTGTCTAAATATTGATGACCAACTGTTGGGAAATTTATGTGAGGGAACACCAGATGCATCAGTAGATAGATTGAACAAAGGCAAGACCTTTCTTCTTAGCCACCCAGAAAAACTAGTTAATCTTAGCTTCAGACGATGATATGGCTCATCTCAACAAACATATCACAAAAGGTAAATCAGCTACTATATTGATTGGTAAATTAAAGATATATGTTTTGGAGATGCTGCTTGCGACTATCATCCATGAAGCATGCTCCTATGTATACATTTAAATTCTTATTGCGCTCTTTCATATTCTGGCTTTAACCTACACTATCTATACCCTGGCATATTCTGAGTAAGATTGCTGCATCAGAATTTGTTACCTGCCCAGGGATGTATAAAACTAACTGTATAAATTTCAGCTGAAATCCTTTTTTCCTGATGTATATTGCATTGTTATAATGAAGATCCCTACTTTGTACACATTAGAAATCCATCCAATCCCCCAATTCAAATTTTCTTATTTTTACTGAATTGAACCATGGTAAAAATAATCACCTGACCATTACATATAGAGCAAATGCAATTACTTTTGACAGGATTATTTGTTTAACGTAAGTGTAATACACAGTTTTAAAAATGTGACTCAAATTTCACATTAATTTTGTGAGTGCATTTCCCATTCACTCATTTTGAGAATGTGACTTGCATTCACTTTCACTTATGTGAATGCAATTCATCGCACTGAAGAATGTGACTTGTATTCTCACTTATTTTGGGAATGCAATTCCCATTCAAACTTTTTTTTGGAAATACAATTCCCATTCACATTTAAGCTGTGCCATATGGCAGTTGTTGGATTGTTAATAGACTACTTCTGTGGCATTAATACAAAGGTTTATGATGCCAAACTGTGTCACCCATGTTTATCTAAATGTTTGTACTTCTATTAAGGTATTATTGTTGCTTATTACTATAAATTTGGTGCAAAAATGTATTGCAGCAGACTCCCTCTGGTGAAATTGGGGAGGAAATCACTTTGAGTGCTTTTACTTGTTTGTTGGGTAAGTTTAACGTAAAAAAAAACACCCTGAAGGGAGTGAGTGAGTAATGGATGCTGTATGCCATTTCGACAACTAAGGTCATGGCGAAAACGGTTGTTATCAATGAAAAGATGGACTAAAAGTTGTCTAAAGAACAACATGATATATGTACAAGATCTTATCCTAAGGATAAAAAATAGCATTTGGTCTAACAATTCACAAATCCCAAGGTGAGAAGGGTATGCCCCCTAGTTTGGCTGCCTGACAAGACTGAGTGGTTTTACACCTAAAATAGGTCTTTCATTAATATTGTTCTAAATATGAGAAGTGTTTTTTTCATGTTAGCACCAAAATGTGTGGTTTGTTACACATTATAATTTTGTTACCTTATTTTGCGTATTAGTTTTGTATCTTTACCCACAAAGTTGAATTACTGTAAAACACCTCCACTGTTACATTAACCATTTAGAAAACATTGAGTATGTTTATCCTTCTTTACCCAATCTGGGAAGTCAGATCTAGATATCAGATTGTTTTTGACAGAATTGTTACAGTGAACTTTTCTTTCTATCAATAAAATCAGAACTCAGACGAAATTCTGCTTTTGGTTGGATATTACTACTTGAGACTCATCCCAAGAAAATTCAGAACCATTACAAAAGGAAGTGAGTGAGTGAGTGTTGGGTACATTTTACACCATACCGACAGCCAATGTCATTTTCATGGCAAAAACCAGTTGGGACAAATTCTGTCTGTGATCTTTGAGATGATGGTGACAGGGCGGGCAAACAGCAGGGGATCAGGGGCATCAATGCTGATATTTGCCCTCACTAGTTTAACAATTAGGAGGCATACCATAATTTGCCAACCATCGACACTGCCACAGCCACCACCACTATCGCCACCACTTGCCCAGGGTCAGTATACGTGGCTGTCATCAACCTCTCACATGCGTATAGACAGTTCCCAGTGCACATATGTATCTGGACGACATCACAATAATCGCCCCGTCGGAGGACATAACGGTCTGGAACCGTTGAAAACCCATAGACCTATTGTCCCACTTGGTCAGTGCAGGGTCCCCCCTATTGTCACCTTCTAAGATCAGCATGGGCTACTGGGGGCCCTTGGGGGATTAGCCTTATTGAAGAAAGTACAGATAACAAATGGGGCTGTGGTAAGACGTTACAGAGCAGGGATCTCAAGGGTGCATGGAGGGGTCAAAACTGAGTTAATGAGCAGGAGGTAGCACAGCAGGTTATATATAACCATTGAACAATATGTGTTATGGCAATGAACTAGTATTATTGTTCAGGGGTATGGTAAGATATTTTTCATTTCATCATAATATAATGGTATCGTATTGATAAAACAGTGTGTTAAAACTATTGGATATAAGTAATGGGAAAAGGACTTAGGTGTGTTCATCATTAGAAGTGTTCCTAAGAATCATGAGGAATTCTTTGTATATTTTGATGGCTATGACACAACTCCTTTAACAGAATCATGGCTAAATAAGAATACTGAGTGAGTGAGAATGGATGCTTTATGCCATTTTGACAACTAAGGTCATATTCACTGCCAAAACAGCAATCATTTTTGCTGTACCTCACGTATTTGATAATGAAAAACGAATGTTACTTTGAACAAGTATTTCTACTCATCTTTACAAACTCATCTTTTCAGGATCTGTAGAGGAGGTAAACTCAATACAAGTGGACCATGGAAATGTCGTAAGTATCCCAGTAGACCTGTATCAACAGCAGAACTCTGTTCATCTAGATCATGGTTATGCTGATCTGGGTAAATATTTATTTCTAAATCTCTTTGTGCATAATCTGAGAGACCTCTTATATCTGTGAAACAGGCCCGTGGAAACAACAAAATAGTCTGAAGAACATGAATGAGTTAGGTATTCTGCAGTGTTCTGTCTTTGACACCATAAATGCTATGTATAGATATCCAGGAAGACATTGGATTGTCATGTTTCAAAGTAATCAATATTGTCACACTGTCAGTGTCAAGTTTAGTTTTCTGAAAAAGGTATGCATATCCAGGTGCACAATTCTAAAATGTATGCACCTGTTCAGGGGGAAAAGGTGGTCTTTGATGGATATTTGAGGTCTTTTCCCATTCCCATTCCAGTTCAGCCTCTTGGCATGTTCCGGCCATTCTTATGGAACCAAAGAAGGGGGGAGTGAGCGAGTGATGGGAGAAGTGATGGCAAACAGCAGGTGATCAAAACCTGGAAATCATTTTTGCTGTACCTCATCCTTTAGTGAACCCAGCACCGATCGGGAATTGAACCCAAAGAACCACTTGGTCAGTGCTGGATCCCCCCTATTGTTGCCTTATACAATCAGCAGGGGATACTGGGGCCTATTCTTCCACTACCATAAATAACAGTGTTTCTCATGACATGCATTTGTTTCTATTTCAGGAGAACCTAATGCTGGTATGGCACTCTTTCTCACTCTTGACCTATCATATGCACCACAAATAAAACACTTCAGACACAACACCAGCAATAAATAGAGCAGTTTTAAAACAGGTACAACATTCTTAGCACTGAACTTGTCTCCTCCATTAAATCAAATTATCCTACAAGAGAGAGGTAGACAAACAACCAATTTTATTACCCAGATGACGAACGTCCCCTTTTCTGCTGCCACGGGTCAGCTATTCCACACTTTAACATCACAAGTAAAAGATGATCAGATCTTTATTGCTTCAATTTTTCTTAGGCAGATCCATGTAACTACACTTGATAACCTCACTAACAGCATGCCTTCCCGAAATCATGCACAGCACTACACCACACCCTCAACTACTGACCATGGGCATAGGAAACTGCAGTACCTGGTCGGTTGGTCCGTATTCAAATTTAGATTAAACATACAGAAAAGTATTTGCAACAGCCTTTACAAAACATCACCTGCAGACATACAACAACTCTGTTCCAACTGGCAGTACTTGGTCAGTGCTGGGGCCCCTGTATTTGTCCCCTTCTATGATATGTATTTGATTATAAACAATTGCATGTTGTCATGCACTGAAAAAGTCATTATATATCATCACCTAGATTTCATGTTTCTGGATCCTGGGGATCCATTGACACCAGGAGAAGGGAAAGGGACTGTAAATCCTCATGCAGGGGCCAAATGTGCAATATTCTAATGTCATATTAACCAATATATTTAGACAAAACAATTGTGATTATCACCTTTTCATTTATAATTTATGTACTTGTATTTATGTATTTTTTTATATTATGTATCTGTCTGCCAGAGATCAACAAATCCAACACTAACAAATTTGTTCTTTCAAGACACTAAACTTTAAATGAAGGCCACCAGAATACAAGGCGCTATTTATGAACATCAGCGACATCCATCCAAATGCTTCATCTACATAGATGCTGATATCCCCTTCTGTTTGCCGAAAAAGTACAAGAGAATATCGACAAAGCAGACAACAAAGAAGAACAAGACTCAAGAGAAGAAGACAATAGAGCCAACAAAGAGGAAGTATTATCTTCAAGTCCGATGAGGAGGTCAATGACGTTAGGCAGTTGAAAGGAGACATACGATGATACATCAGGTTAATGGGCATCCCACAACTGAATCGCCTTCTGGTGGTCAGTAACATCAACTGGGATGATGACAGTGTAGTAGTTGAGAGTCATCCTGCCAGGTCCATGGAGGAGGTCTGATGCTGCCCTCCCACCTGGTCTCAATGTTGGACAGGAACAAAAACTACTGTGATGAACGGCTATTCATCCAAAATATGTAGAGGTCAAAATACGATAATACTATAAAAAGGTATATATGTAAAGAACGAAATATATGAAATATATGTAAAAGAACGAATATGTAAATAATGAACGAAAGTGTAAAAAGCCCGAAAAAAGAGGCACGAATATGTAAGGAACGAATATGTGAGGAACGAAAATGTAAAGGAACGAAACCCGGAAAGATATAAACCGGAAGTGAAATGTAAACCGGAAACGAAAGATATAAACCGGAAGTGACGTCAGTTATAGATCACGTGACCGAAAGCAGCCAATCAGGGCTGACTTCTATAGTATATAAAGGGGCGGTGAGGCCCCAATAAACAGAGTTCTTTGATAGTTCTCCTTGTGTCCAGACGTGTCTTCTTTCCTGAAACAACCGCTAAAGATGAGCTGATTCGAGTAATTAACCAGAAGTTGGGACAAAACAGTCGAAGTTCGAGATAAATAGTAAGAACTTAGGGTAGGGGCCCGACGGCCCGAAGAACGAGGACCGAAGGACCGAAGTAAGGCGCGAAGGCCCGAAACAGTCCCGGAGACCGAGGTGTAGCATGGCACGAAGGCATGGCAGGCAGGACGAGGGAACGAAGTCCGCGGGGACGAGGGCGCGGCAGGCTCGGCCCCACGCTACCAAACAATAGGCGACCGTCGGCCCGTCGCCCCCGCGGACCGGAACCGTGGGGTGGACCGCCCGGTGGGGGTGAATGCTGGTCTGGGAGATAGAGCGAGACGAACCCCCGGCCGACCCGTACCCCTACCATAATTTCCCTTCCCCGCAGTCCTCCGTTTGACATCGAGTGCCGATCCCCGACCGATTCGCTCAGCCCCCCCCTCGTGCGCGAGGCACGACTCTAGAAACACATCTCGGTTCTTGGCCCGGATTCCCCGTCCGCCCCGAGACCCGAACAACTCCCCCCACGTTCCTCTGTTGTAAGAATCGGCAACCCCGACTTACCAGAGAACGTCACACTACCAATGGTTCTACAGAAGGGTAAGTCTGTTACCAAGGGATATTAGATTACTAAAATATTACTAATTTATTATTTATTCCATCTTGGTTTGTGGAATACATATAACGGAAAATTACAACTTTACATTGGTTAATTTAATAATAAATGTACTTAATTTGCTTCCTACAGTACCAGATGTTCGAGTACTAGTGTGTCATGATACCCATATGTGTGGACCGTGACCATCACTGGGTTCTGCTTGTGGCCAACATGCAGACCCTATGTGTGACCATTTTGGACTCCATCCAGGGACCCATTGCACAGGATAGGAAAGTGCTATACACAAATCACCTGGTGCACAGCACTGTAGTTGGAAAAGAATGAGGGATCCTACTTGAAAATGCCTTAAACAAAATAGTACGATTGGGTAAACTGTGGAGGTTTGTGCTTATGGTAGGTATCAGGCCAAACATTGCTATCACCGGGAATAGGTTATTTCAAGTAGCCGAACTCATGAGAGTATTAGTGAGTGAGCGAGTGTGCGGTGTTTTAAGCCGTACCGACAGCCAGGTTCATTTTCACAGCGAAAACCAGTTGGGACGAATTTTGTCTTTGGTGATAGAATCTACGAGATGAAGGTGACAGGATGAGCACAAGCAGGGGATCAAAACCTGGAAATCATTTTTGCTGTACCTCATCCCTTAGTGAACCAAGCACTAACCAGGAATTGAACCAAGTAATAACCAGGAATTGAACACAAAGAACCACTTGGTCAGTGGTAGGTCCCCCCTGTTGTCGTATATTATCTGTTTGTAGATAAATGTATAAATGACTGTAGGCCTGTCAGGTTCTCTAGGTGGTGTGCAGGGGGAGCAGTAGTTGTGTGAGGTGTCTCCCCCTAGTGTTGGTTTGTGTTCACTAAGGGCAGGTTTTCTGATATGTCATCATTCACCTGCTTACTACCACCACTGACAGGTCTACTGGGTTTATAACAATCCCAATGTGGTGTGTTTTTCTACTTTTCTGCTCTGTCTTTTGGTCATGTGCCATGGAAGGTAGTCTACTGCATTGTTTTATGTGTGGTCTGGAACATCTGGCACCTGTGGGCTACGAGTGTGAGTTATTTCAACATTTTACTACACATTCTCAGTTGCCGGCCGCCATGTCTACCAACCCGTGGTCGCCTCGTTTCACGCCTGACCGAGTTCTATCGAAGGACGAGCTGGCGTACAAACAGCATTTATCCTTTATGAAAGAGGAATTACGGGCGGCGCAGGAAGAAACTCGATTGGCCAAAGAGAAGTTACTAGCAGAGGAGGAGGGCAGGAAAACGGATACGGGCGTGCTGGAGAACGTACTTTCGCGCCTTGAACAACTGGAGTTGGCGTCGATGGCATCTAAGCCATGTCCACCTCCGCCATTTGCTCCAGTCCCTGCTGCGGGCCAGTTTGCTGCTACCATTGTCCAAGGTGGCGTTGCAAACTCAGCAGGTTCGTCTACAAATTTACTAGGAAGTGGACCTGGAACAAGTACCGATGGCAGCCAGGAGCCAGTCAGCCGGTGGATCCAGTGGCGGGAAGACCCGCCATCTTGCCGACTGGACCGGCCAGTCTACTCTCTGAGCCCATGACCTCGGCGTTGGCGCAGCTGACCAACGCTATTGATCCAACTCCGGTGGCTTCACAAAAAGGTTGGCCTTTTAGACCAGAATTCTATGTCCAACACTTAGATCGGGAAGTTTCGTTAAAACAACTCGATCACTCCAAGTTAACATACCGTGATCTGGTGTACGGCATGGGTCGCGTCCTGACTCATTTGTTGGAGACAGGAGCAGACGTAAAGTCGTATATTGGTCACTACAATTTTGTTACTAGGCAAGGCCAGCATGTGTGTTTTACGGATGCGGCTTTTGTCAGATACGATAGATATGTAGTGGACGCTTTTGTGAGATCTGGTTGCAAAGGAGTGTTTTCGCAAGGTGATGTGGTTGGAGTAGCTTTATTTTTCCATGCGGGGAATCTGATCCAGAAGGCTCAACCACAACAGAAGTGGGGCCGCGGTGGCAGGCGTTGGAATAGGAGGGGTGGTCAGTCAGCTGATCCTGACGCTCCACCTTCGCTGGATGGCTTTCCCGAGGATGTTTGTTACAATTATAACTATAGACAGTGCACGGGAAAGTGTTCGAAAAGTCACATCTGCCGCCTTTGTAAGAAAAAGCATCGGGCGGTGGAATGCCCGGACAGGAAGACCTGACTCACTACGGAGCAGGTTATGCGGCCGGTTGACAACACGGGCAGTGAGTTTAGTGACAGATTAAACGCCAGTGGCGTTTCGGATCAAGTCCCTGTTCTACTGGATCAGCCTGGATCGGATTTTGCTTGTGCTTCCGAAGATCGTGGCGGAGATCATGTATCTTCCAAATTGTGTTTTCATAACCAGCGGTTATCAGCACTCGGAGAGCCTCAGGCAGCTGCCGATTATTCTTATGATGATGTATGTTTTGCGCATGATACTATTGCTACTGATTGTCATAAAACAGGTTACACGAGCGTGTTATGGTCCGAGAATCGCTACGATTCTGAGGTTAGTTTTCAATCTAACTTTATAATTCCTAGGTGTCCGGTTAAACAGCGTTTATCGGGACGACACAAAATAGGAGGGTTGAATTCTCAGATGAATTTAGCGGCTTGGGATTACTATTTGCAATACGAAAATGACCCTGATGTTCGAGGATTTTTGTACGACGGTATCAAAAATGGGTTTTCTATTGTAGATGATGTTTCACTCGTTCCTGTCTATGATTGTTCCAATTACCGTTCAGTATTCGAGCCAGCGGCTTTTGCTTATTTGGACAGTTTAATTGTCCAAGAGTTGAATGATGGTAAATTTATTGTAGCTGATGAAATGCCTAGATGTGTTCATTCTATAGGGGCCATTCCGAAAACAGACGGCAGTTATAGGCCGATAACAGATTGCAAACGTCCATTAGGGTATTCGATCAACAATTATATGGATTCTACTTTTTCAGAGTTTTCTTATAAGACTGTTTTATGATGATGTTTCTGCTAAGATGTCGCAGGGTTGTTTTATGGCGACGGTAGATATATCGTCAGCCTACAGATCCATATCGGTCCTACCTGATCATTGGTGTTGTCAAGGCCTTAGATGGCCTTAGATAATGTCACGACTTGTCTATGTGACACGCGTATCTGTTTCGGACTTAGATGTGCCCCCTATATCTTTACCGTTATCAGTAATTTCATCGTTAACACCATGTCTAGATTAGGTTTTGTTGATGTTGTTAATTACCTTGACGATTTTGTTGTTTTTGGCGCCACTTTTGAGGCGTGTCAGTCAGCTCAAATGACCTTAATAGAGTTACTCGGGTCACTAGGTTTTAATGTTTCCTGGAAGAAATGTTCATCCCCTAGTACTTCCACCAGATATCTCGGCATTATATTTGACTCTATTGAGATGACTTTATCTTTGCCTCAGGACAAAGTAGTGAAGCTTCATAATGAGCTGAATTTTTTCAAAGGCCGTACAAGAGCTACTAAACGCCAAATTCAGAGATTATGTGGCGTTCTGTCCCACTGTGCTCGTGTGGTCAAAGGTGGCCGTACTTTTTCCCATCATATAGTGGAACTGCTTAAGGGTCTCAAGGAAGGTAATCCCCGGATTAAACTGACAGACACCTTTTTCTTGGATCTCCAGTGGTGGTCCTCTTTTGCAGAGATCTTTAACGGAACTGCTGTGATTATATCCGCCAACCCTGAGGATGAATTATATGTTTGCTCAGATTCATCTCTTAAAGGTTATGGTTTAATTCACCATGGTGACTGGTTGGCTGGATATTTCAATTCTTGTGACATCCCGGACGGTGTTGACACACTAGATGTTAATCATAGTCATTGGGCTAACGTAGATGTACCGGACCAAACGAACATTAATTTTTTGGAACTGGTTCCGATTCGACAAGCGTTGGATAGATACGCCGAATCTTGGACAAATCAACATGTAGTTCTATACTGTGACAATACTCAGGTTGTGTGTCAGATCAACAAAGGAGTTAGTGGGAACGAGCATTGTATGTCTTTGCTAAGGGAGATTTTTTGGTTGTGCGTTAAGTATAATATTTTCTTAACTTGCCGACATATTCCCGGTGATAGCAATGTTTGGCCTGATATATTATCGCGTGTGGCTACGAGCAATTCTTTACAGTGTCTAAATGCCCTCAATATTTGTTGTAGTGGATCTGGAAGCCTTGGATGTGAAAATCTCAATGACAATTGGAGCGGCTTGGGCGGATTCAACGCTAGCATCCCGTAATTCACAGTGGAAACGGTACCTGACTTTCTGCCATGAAGCTAATTTGACACCACTACCTGCCTCCAAACATACAGTGGCTAGGTTCTTAGTTTGGCAGGCACAATCTTGCAAATACTCAACTGTCAACAACTACCTTTCTTCTATTGTGACTTTGCACAAGTTTTATGGATATTCGCAAGAGTTCAGATTGAATTATTTGATCAAGCTAGTCATGAAGGGCTTGAAAAACATTTTGGGAGATACCAAGAGACAAATGGTGCCGCTATCGCCTGAACAACTTATTCACATGTATAGCACGTTACATGTTGCCAGTGATTACGAGCTTTCGTTATGGGCTGTCATTATTTTGTCTTTCCGGACGCTCCTGCGGAAGTCTAATCTGGTACCGGACACTAATAATGTTAAGGCTCATGTGTTACGCAGGCAAGACGTGACTTTCACTGATTGGGGCATGCTGGTGCAAGTCAAGTCATCCAAGACTTTACGACATAAGGAATATTTTTTAGAAATTCCTGTTAAACGTGTATCGTGCCTTGCTTTATGTGCGGTGACAGCTTTAGAGAGTCATTTCAAGCGCTTTCCAGGACCGATGGACAGTCCTTTATTCTTGCGTTGGCACGGTAACTTGCTTATCCCTATTGTGTATGCGGAAGTACTTTCATTTATAAAGAAGTTGGCGCTCAGGATAGGACTTAATCCTGATAATGTAGGATGTCACTCCTTGCGAAGGTCAGGAGCAGCCTTCTTACATCGCATTAACATTCCACTGGAGGACATAATGTGTGCGGGGGACTGGAAGTCCCTTGCTGTTCTCACTTATTTGTCGACTACTCTTAATAGGAAAAAAGACACTCAAGACTACGTGGCCTCTTCTCTTTCAAAGTTTTAATGGGTGTTTGGCGTTTACCATGACGCCGGCATCAAGGCCAATACGGAGTTAGAGTCTTTTTGTATTATTATTCCCTTATGAAGAACGGAAGAATTTATGTATATTATCTGTTTGTAGATAAATGTATAAATGACTGTAGGCCTGTCAGGTTCTCTAGGTGGTGTGCAGGGGGAGCAGTAGTTGTGTGAGGTGTCTCCCCCTAGTGTTGGTTTGTGTTCACTAAGGGCAGGTTTTCTGATATGTTATCATTCACCTGCTTACTACCACCACTGACAGGTCTACTGGGTTTACAACAATCCCAATGTGGTGTGTTTTTCTACTTTCCTTGTCTAAATCGTTCTAATAAAAAATCTTTAAGTGGGCGTTTACCATGACGCCGGCATCAAGGCCAATACGGAGTTAGAGTCTTTTTGTATTATTATTCCCTTATGAAGAACGGAAGAATTTATACCTTTTTTAATGTGTAGACGAGGCTTGTGGTTCTTCCCAGCTGCAATACCGCTATGAGCACCTTTGGAAATCAAAGTTCCCTCCTTTGGGGGTGGAGATTTCACCCTGTTGTCTCATTGGTTTTCATTGGTCAATATTGTTTACTGACCTCTACTGACCTCTGGTCAGCCTGCCTGATTGGTCAGTGCTGTCACCTTGCTTTGGTTAGGCCTGCAGGGTTGACTGCTGTACAGAAAAAGTGTATGTATAAATTAAGAAAAAAAAGGAAAAAAGAGAAATAAATGATTTAGTATTACACTTTTGTTCTTGTTTATTTGTGTCCAATGAGAGTATGCGGTTTCAACCTTTCGGTCTAATCAGTTGCATAGTGGGGATACAACATAGTACAATGGCTTAATGTCATTTATTTGTATGTATTGCTACCTGCAGGTAGTCATGTAAAACTTAGTGAGATCTGGCTGAGAATGCCTTGAATGGCTAGTTTATGGTTCTTCTCACTAGGTGGGGGTTTAGGTGGTGCTCATTTTGTGGTGGGTAAACTGAACCTAGTGGGATAGTATGGAAACATTTATTCACACTGTTCCTATTTGTTCAAATTGGGTTGGTTTTGAACTTAAACTTGTATGAAAAAATTTTTGACGTGGCATTAGTTGGTTCAGTTATACCGGTTATCCAGTACGTTCATACCAATTTATACCTTTTTTGATCAGGAGAGGATACTAGGGGCCTATATTCTTCCCATGAGCAGAAGCTACACCGGTACCCTCACGGGGGTCATGTCTGAGATGGTTAAGGTTGACATGTTAAGGAATATGAGTAAATTGACAAATTCCACATGTTATTCTGACATAAAAATTCAAGCCAACGAGGATAGGGAGATGAGACAGGAGAAGGCCAGTCTAAGACACACGGGAAGAATTTGAACTCATACATTCGACAGGCTCGGGCTTGTCTGAAACCACTTCCTCTAAAACGTGTCAAGGAGGGTAAGTCTTACTCCACCATTATCCCTGAAAAATCATAGTATTACAATCTGACTTATTGCACACGCAGTCTTTATTGTACTATTGCTACTATTTTACTCCTACTTTCTAAGTTTCCCTACGCCTTCTGGGGTGTCAAGAAGTGTTGATCAGAGTGTGTTAACTATATTGTTCCACCAAAGTCCGTGTAGCTCATAATACTTTTAAGACCCTCAACTTTGGCGGCGTCTTAATGTGTCTACACTCCATGTAAGCACCAATTTAATGGGCGCGTCTTTCCGCAGTTCTCCTGACTCTGGCCATATGCATGTGTGGTGCGACCTGAAAGATTGGTTTCCCCTAAATCTAGTAGAACAAAGGTTGGTTTGTGTGTAATCTCTGCACTTATGCAAATGGCGCTTGGTAGCTATAGCACTCAGCCAAGCGAGTAGCTCATCCATCTATCAACAGCCGAGCAAGGATGACCTCGAACTCTTGGAATCTTACTCCGACTAAGGGCAAGCGCAGCCTAAGGCTTAAGCTCCGTGTAAGTTACATTTAAATCACACCACTTCAATAGTTCATTCTCTTTTGCTAAAGATATTTAAAAGATAATTTGTAATAGCCTGTTTTTGTTACCGCCTACCCACCGCATCCCGTAGCGTTGGGTGGGTTTTGTAGCGTTTTTCAGTTTCATTTAATTTACAGTTGTCACACACTCACGCACTCTATATATATCCGATCTATATTCAGCCAACCACAAGTCCCAAAGTAGTTGATCGCGAACCAGTGGTCATCTTGGACGATGATGGTCAAAAGGGGGAAGAAAAGAAAGCCGTGGACTGCAACCAGGAAACAAGTCCCAGCCAGGCACCCACATGTCCCAAAGTTCAGTTCTCTGATCAGGAACCAATGGTCATCGAACCGATGGTCATCTCGGATGATAATCGTCCAATTGCCACCCATGTTCAGCCCCCCGCGGGAGCGGGAGCTCAATATGAAAAGAAAGCCGAATGCAACCCGGAAACCAGTCCAAGGTGAGTCTGCCTTTACCCTAAATCAGTTAAACTTTGAGCCAAATGTCCCATATGTATATATCTGTTTACGGCTGTATAACATTCGTTATAAATGCAAAAATTAATAAACATTGATTAATTAATTTATTAACGTTTCTTAATGTAAAAATTCTAATACCTTCCTCAATTCTTACAATTAAGTAGGCACCTTTCCCCCCCCCCCTTCGTTTTTTTTTTTAAATCTCTGGATGCTTCTCCTTGTTTTACCCCTTCGCTTCGTCATTTTTACCTTCAGTTGCAACCTTGGCAATCCGTTGACGTCCCCAACCACCAATTGCAGGCGGCCGTATAAGACGTGCAATTTGACGGAGGACGAGGCAGAGAGTACCATTCTTGAGATTGGAGCCTTAGCAGAAAGACTTGTCCCCGGGGAGGGCAATTTTTTCGCTACAAATTTTCGGCGTTATTTTTTATTCAAGCAACAATTCAAATCTGTTAATAATTCCTAATCTTGTAAATCATATCGAATGACCAAACAATTATTATATCATATTCCTTTTATTTTATCGAGCGCATCTAACTCATATTCTGTAATAAAAAAAGTTATTTACCCAAAACAAATTCGTATATGTTGTTCCGTCACCATAATTTCGTGTACACGTACGCCCTCCAGTTTTAGTGGCTTTGTGCAGAAACCTATTATTCTATCTTAATCCTTTTTCTTATTCAAGGGTCTCTTAGTCACCTTCTGTAGTAAAAATGTCATTTAAAAATGTCATTCAAGGGTCCCAATGGTTCAAAACGGTGCCATGTGGGCCCTCTTTGCACCATAGGGAATCGGTTGTAAACATTAGCTTTTCTCTAAATATATTCATTTCCTACATATGAAACTCACAACATATAGAAAGAAGCATGTCATAACATGCATGGTCATATCAAAATTTCATAAATAGGTTTATTTTGGACATAATCGGCTTGGGTTTTTTGCCCTGGTCTATTGTCGGCACTCAGGGCACCGGGTGCCGGGAGTGACCAATTTGAATCACCCGACGCGTGTCCGGCCCCCGATAACGCGGCACTTCTGTGGTGTAAGACTCCAGTAGGCTCACGTCACACAGGACGCCGCGCGTGGCGGGTGGTTCCACACTGGGGGGCGGTTCTCATTACAGGCCCGTCCTCTGACCCCCCTGCCGGGCCTTCTGACCGGCCGGGCCTGGGGGGGGGGGGGGGGGCCGACATCAGACTGGAGGGGTGTAAACAATCGACATGCTTCACTTATCAACCCTTTTTTTCATAATTTCCAGGGTATGAGGGTTATCTATATGTTATCCCCAATATTTAGGTAGCTCTGTTTATAAATCAATACTTGATAAGGAAATGATTGGGTCTGACAGCTGGTTCTTCTATAGCCTATAGAGGAACCACATCCTGTTTTTCAATAATTGCATTTTGGACAAAATTTTTTTGCCAACGTCAGAGATTAGGCTATAAAATGTCACTAAACAAGTGAAAATGGAGATTAGAAAATTAATATACCTGCTCCAAACGATTGTCATAGGTTTTTATATATATCTTCAATACACCATTGCAATATGCTATTTATAGTCAGATTAACCAAAAAAGCTTTTAAAAATACTGTGAAACAATAACATACATGCAAAAAAAAGGCTCTGTGGCAATTGGGATGCATAAATTTGTGCATTTTATATGAAGCGCTGCGTATTATCTTACATATTTAAAGTCTACTTTTTCTTATACAGAATTTTCCAAGGAACACGTTGGTCACTCATAGTCCATTTCCCCCCCGTGATTTCCCCCGTCACCAGAAATCCATCGGCGTCAATGCCTTGGAAAAATCCACGTGCACACGACTGGGGGATTTCGAAGTCGTTTTCTTCAGCTATTAGAGCTACCAAGTTTGAGTAATTGAGAGCAACACATGGTATACAAGTTTTGGCATTTTATTACTTAAGAGACATGGTTATATGCGAGTAGGAGCGAGCAAAAGTGAGTAGATGCGAGTAAATATGAGTCCTAAGTCTAAGTGTTCACTATGAGGCGGTATTGGCCGTCCTGGCCGTGGTGCCGTCTCTGTCCCGATTTATGGGGCCAAGGGCCGCCGCGAGGTGGGCTGGGACAGAGGTAAGGCGCTCAGGTGGTACATAGGCTGAGAGGCCAGAGCGCCCCGCCCCCGACGTTCCGTGATGGCACAGCTCCTCCAGGGTGCTCCCGGCCTGTGCGGCGACACACGCAGCCCCCCGGCGGAGGGAGTGCATGGTCACACGAGCAGCATGGGGGCTGCCCACACGTGTTAGGGCCTCCCCCATCACTGCCACTAGTGGGGGAGCTGTGAGGGGGCGTGGTCCCGGCAGTAGGAAGGCCGGGGCTGTTGGTGGAGTAGGGACCTGGTCGCAGGCGAGCTTCCATGCTGAGACTGGGCAGTATGGGGAGTGAGGTACGGCATAGACGATGAGGGCAGTAGCCTGGGAGCGGGCTCAATTTGCAATTAAGCCCAATTACCTTAAGTAGATCCCGTTGGTCACTCTGACTCATAGTCAATTTCCCCCGTTATCAGATATCCATCGGCGTCAATGCCTTGGAAATATCCACGTGCACACGCCTGGGGGATTTCGCCGTCCTTCTCTTCAGCTATTACAGCTGCCGGCGCCTGCCCAGTCCGCAGCGCTTCAACCGTCAGGTTGTCAAAGTGCCGCTTAAGCCTCTCCTTGACGTCGTGATTACCAATGTCCTGAAGGTTCATAAGGAGAAAGCGCGCCCACTGGGTGTCCCGGTCATCCTCCACCTCCTCTTCTTCGGACTGGAGGGGGTCAGAAAAGGTGTCACATCCCGAAGAAGTGCGCCGGCTGGTTGACGGGGAAGCCCCCCGGCAGCAATGGTCGTTGGTGGGGGCTAGTTGCCCGAGCATGGCCTCTAGCCGGTCGAAACGGTCGTGCAGTGATGTGAACTGAGCTGTTGTTGATTCCCTCACTGAGTCAATCGAGGCAGCGTTGATTGCCACTGTGCTCCTCTTCCTCTTCCTCTTAGGGATTTGAGCAGAGAGGCCGTTATGCGGTTCAGTTTCCCCTTGGTTTGGGGTTGAAGGTGCGTTTGTAGACATGTTGATGAGTCGGGAGCTAGTTCGTGTGTCGTAGGCGGTGGTCAGTGTCTAACTGATTAGCCCTCATCCCCCAGCCCCCCCTGGGTTAGCTAGGGTCATCCTCCCACAACGGGGCCCGTCCCTCCCGCTCCTGGGGGGGGGGGGGCACTGACTCTTTGAAGGTTGTCCCCACTGCCAAAATTACCGCTCCTGAATTAGGTCCCCCTAATTTTGGGGACCACAGATCACCGCCCTCCAAAATACGAGTGTGTCAATACCAGAAAATATACATAAATAACCAAAATTTTTACGTTCCCCGCCCCCGCTTGGTGGTTCCATTTTGCAGTGGTTACCTTTTCAAACCCAAGGTACTGCACTTAGAAACGGAGCCACCTACACATTGGGTATATCATATCGAAAACCATCATACTAAAGAAATTGAGAAAATATTATGAAAATAGGATAAATTAGTGAAATATTTTGACTGTTGACACCCCTCCAGTATGTTGTCGGGGGTCCCCCCTGGTCTAGCTGGCCACAGGGCTGGCAGGGGGGTCAGTAGCCGGCCCTGTTAATGAGACCCGGCCCTGGAGTATGGAACCACCCGCCACGCGCGGCCTCTGTGTGACGTCAGTCTACTCGACTCTATGCCTTCAGGGCTTCGGCTTTGGCTGTGTCATCCCCGAGGTCTGTTTTTGTTTTATTGTATACAATAACCCAGGAAAATATCCTATTAACCCATGAAGAGGGGATTAAAGCGGGGGAAAAAAATTTGGATTATGTTCTTGCAGGGAAATAACGCTGACCATATGCATTAGCCCAAATTTGCTAGCGGGAAAGGACACTGATGAATTCGAACGTATAGGCGCTACGAAGTTGGTATAGAATAAATTAAAATAATTATCCTTGAGCTATTCATCCTGTTGGTGATTAGCTACCAACTCACTGTATATCTCTATGATCATGAGTTACATCGATCGCAACCCTGCTCCACTCACCAGGGCACATTTTTTCACGTAACCGACAACGTGACCCTCAGTTTCGGAGCATGTGTTGCATCTTCTCATCAACAGGCCTAGGGTGCAGGCACATTGCGTTCGTTTCAACTTGAATGTACTCGACCTAGCGCCCATTCACACATAAAACTTAGAGAAGAAACATCTGAGTCATGTCGACCCCATCTTCACGAGTCAAGGCTCCTGCGCCGTTACCACTCTGTCAGTTAGACCGGGAGGGAGGGACAGAGCCCTGCATGATGGAGGATGTGTCGACCCCTCCTCTGGAAACCATCGAAAGTCCACAGTCACCGGGACCCTCTCGGGAGGTCAATCCTCCCGCGACAATCACTAAAGATTGTGCTGACACTAGGCCTCCTTTGAAAAGACATCGCGTAACCGTTCATCCATACTGTCGCGCAATGAGCACCACTACCGTGTATGATCGTCGGCAGTCTGTTCCCCTGGCCCGGGCTTCCCTCTCTCCGCTCGTGCTGCGGGCATTATCTAGTCAGCTGGGAGCCCATACCCAAAAGAGTGGCCACCCATCACCCCCTCCATCCAAGTGAGGTAAGAAAGAAACCCTTTTTTTTTTTCAGCAACATCCCTGTAAAGCGTGTACATGTTTCTTTTAATTATCTAATAAACCGTTTCATCATTCCTTTTCTGGTATACTTGCATTTTCAATAACCTACTAATTATTGATCGGGTGCTAACTTTTTATCCTAATTACATCTTTTCCCGGTACCGAGCAGTCTGTGCCAGAATCGACTTTCCTTCTCCGTCTAGTCCTAATCACCTTCTATTTAATGATTTCAGTGGCGCCCGTCCTCTGAGATAGCGCTTCATGGTCAGGGCTTCCGAATTGATCAGAATATCTAGTTCTTCTGAACCTGGCTGGTCCTCGTCGACATCGCTTTGCAATTGTTCCTTTGGTCGCTACCTGGTGGATCCGGGCCAAGGGCGGATCCCGGAATATGTACAGGTGGGGGGGGGGGGGGTGAAGTTCCCCCTTCCCCTCCCCCCCCCCCTGTCATCGGCCCTTTATCATCAGTTCTCGGTGGTACATTTCAATTCATTTACCTCATCAACTATCTCAACATATGTCATAGTACTAGTGTAAACAATTTATCGTAATAAAAGAAAGTATTCTCGCGATTTAGTGCCTTTTATCATTGTTTTCTCATCAATCACTGCATTGATTTGTGCATAATACTGTGAAGTGTTTACCTAGTAATAAGAGTGCTATTTTAAATTATCTTTGATTAATTATCGGCTCATGGGTTGTGTAAAGGGCAACCAAGTGGATTCCTGCAACACTTCCAGCATGATAAGCCTACAAAAATTAACCTCGGTTGGCTAAAGAGAGGTAATCGAGTGTAATTGATTGTTAAAGGAATTGTCTTATCATCAAGGAATTCAAGTGAAACACTAACTTTATGGAAAAGGTGTTTATAAAAGTTCAATTTCAAGTACAAAGATTCAGAATATTATGCTTACATCCTGACATATTAAATCATATTATTAAACGCTAAGAGTCTTTAGGCATTACTGTAGACTAAATGTTTTAAGAACAATATACATATTCCATTCCATATATACCTTTCGACTTCATCAACGTTGTCATTTGTAGTAAATAGTGCCATCTTGTGTTAACTTTGCCGATAGCGTTAACCTTAATTACGTGACCCAAATTAGCGTTATCTTTCAAGTACTTGAAGTCTGAGCCATCTAGTGAGTAAATGAAATGCTAGCTAGCGTATACTTAACAGAATCACCGCCTGTTGATAACTAGAAATTTCTTCACAATTATTGATTAGCCATGAATTTTGACTCATTCTATAAGACAAAGCACCTGCCGGGCTGAACGATATTGTAATCAATATATTAGAATTCAGGGTTCATTTTCCTGACTTGTCTATGGCGATATGGCGAATATTATTCAAGTCCTATATGCTATTACTTCATCGAGCCCACATCAGATGGGGGGTTCCTACCAAACGTTAACGACTTACAATACAACAATACAATACAATTATTTATTCACAGCCCTAATTCAGGCAAAGGAAAGAGATCGTTTAGCCGATATATAGTTACTTGGAATCCCCGATTAAGAATAGAAAGATCTAGATCTCGAGTCAGCTAGCTACTCGATGATAACACTAAAGACTATGAAACAGATCAATTTTCAAAAGGGGGGGGAGGGGCGTGCTATTTTGGAAATCTCCTCCCGCACCATAAAATAATTAAGTGTAATGGTTATCCAGAGTATCCCCTTTGATGGGGATTGAATACATATAGTGACATGGCTTGGGCAGCGTAGTTATTTTGAGGTAGCACCTTGAGACTAAAATACTTTTAACATGTCGACTAAGTTGTTTAGAGCTGAGATTCTACGCCCCGAGAGGTGTACCTTGCCGCACTACCCATAGTTGCATTGTAGACAAAGTATTCGTCCCTGGATACTGCCATTCCTATACAGCGGAGGTGGTTGAGCAGCAGGGGAGGGGATGCATCGCAGGCTAGTGCATTTCATGCTTTTCCCTTAGGCTTCAGGCCTGCGCTCTTCTCTGGCATGGAGCCGCATGCTTTTGTTTTTAGAGGATTTAGTTTTTTTTTTGTTTTGTGGTCCAGCTTTTCTGCCACGTTCTTGTCTGAATTTGGCCATCATAATGCTGCAAAATTAATTCTGTCAAATTGTATAATGTTGCATGGTTTTGAGCTCAGAAGAGCGCTTCCATGGTTAGGGCATTTTCACGTCACAGGCATGTGTGAGTAAGAGATATGTACATCGGTATCTCTTTGGCAAGGGATTGGCAGTTGAATAAGTAATGAAACTGATGGGACAGGAAATGACAGGTTTGACACCGGGACACGCCTCTATGATGACTGCGTCCAGCTGTTGGCCATCTGAGGCGGCGCATTTCAACTAGCTTCTGTGTCAGGTCCCTCATGGGAGTACCGCGGCCCACTTCTTGACACGTGACGTAACAGGCCTCAAACGGGGCGGCGGTCATGGTGTCGCTCATACTCCTAGGACGTAACTTATGGTAACTTATGGTGTCGCTGAAACCCCTGGGACATACGTAACTTACGGTAAAAGTCTTGCCTCATCGATAAAAGATCGCTTCCGCCAGATCATGTGTCCACAGGAGAGCCAGCCGGGGATGTATAAATACGGCGTGGCATATGGCTATAGATCACTGGAAAACCTGCTGCCACCATGAACGCATCAAATGACTGTCCTGACTCTGTCCTGTCCAACGGTGACCCGAGTATCAGCCCGTGCAGGATGATCACCAGCAGCCCAAAATTGGGTGGCGCGCAAATAACAGATCTTGATCTGTCTTCGGATGATTCCCTGTTCCCCATGGATGTGTTTCACGTGAGCAATATTTTTGACGAGAACCTGGAAGCGTCTGACTCTTCACGCACCTCCGCCATTTCAAAACCAACCATGGCCGATGTGTTGGCTAAGATGGATCGCCTGGAGGCGGAGTGCCGAAAGGTCGAGTGTGAAGCGTCTGCGGTAAGAGCAACGGCCGAAAAGTTCGCCAGTATGCAGCAAGCCAAGCCTGCGCCTGCCGAAACATCCTTGGCATACGAACCGAAGCCAAGTAATGCTATAGCTGTAAGTTGCGAAATATGTTTCAACGGCTCCTTATATTATAAAACTGTACATATTAAACATAGTCTTGGTTTATCAATTATCGACATATCATTTAGTAAGTAATCGAATTCCATCTTAAATATATTTACAATTCACTGCTTAATGCTTGGTTTCTTTTGTTGTTTCTAGTATTCTGTTCGTTCCGCTTACAAGGGCAGGTGCAGGGAAAACGCTGGCTTCACGCTTACTGCTGGGTAGGTTTATGAATTCGAAGATCATATAAGGTGATAACGATCGATGTGTATAGTGGAGACCTTAATATTGTTTTCCCTTAATATTGTAATCTAATTGTAGTGATAGAGCACGTGCACCCCAAGCGATGCCGTTCATGACTATAATACATATGATTATATTCCTACATTCAGGGCGGGGATGAACCATCCTCAAAACGCTGCGGTTATCCAGGATTTGGTTAATAACGTCAGCACCGGCGAAGATGCCCCCAGACCCGAGGTATTAGGTAAGTCTGATCGGTAGCAAGTTTCCCTGTTAACTAATTACCTGTACAGGTACATGAGTGGATGGATCACGCTCCTCCTAGTCATCTTGACTTAATACCTAAAGTCAGGTTATCGGAAAAAGTGTTGATATACCTATGTAAATGTTATAATTATGATGTAACTGTACTACTCGCTTGGCTTATGCGTGTCCATAATTGTCTATTAAATGAAAGATGACTTGGAGAGTTAATACAGGTTTAATCCATAATTTATTAATAAAGGCTAACTCCCGGAGGAGATATTGTTATTACAAATAGGAAATGTAGAACTAATATCATATACATTGAGTGTTGCAAATGTAAAGTGTCACAATATAAAGTATGACAACATAAGGTATTACAAAATATAAAGGGTCACAACAAATGTGACAGTGGCGGTCTCTCTTCATAAAAAGTCCTATCACAGTGTTTTCACACCTCTGAGTGTGTATCACAAAGAAGAAAGCTTAGGGCTAATACGCTTTGACACTAATTAAAAACCTGGTAGAATAATTCCATACAATGTCAAAGTATTTCATATATATTTCCTCTACCATTCCTATAGAACGTTTTTGTCCTTTCCCGTGCTTTGATTTAACATGTAAGAACCCCTTATATCCTTTCTCAAGTAGTGGCTTGAATTGTAAGCTGATTTCAAATCATTATTTATATAGTCGCTACCCAGACGTATTTCCGCACTCAGCAAACCAGGGCGAGGCGAGAGCGGGCCGGGGAGATCGAGGAGAAAAACAGAAAGGCCAACCTCCGTCACCATATAACCCAGGTAAATCAATTTTGGTCGAAAGAGAATGCGCGCTCGTGCAGGCATTATTTCGTGAAGCCCCGATCCTATTAAGCATGTACTTTTCTTCTAGTTGCCATCTCACAATTGAACTTACACTTATTATTAGATCTAGAGTGACCGATTAATATTGCAACCCTTGTTAATACTGAGTTGCACTATGCTATTTAAATTCCAGCAAGTAAGATCCAATGCTAAACAACTTCTTTGTGTTTGATGTTGTTGGCCAAGTATGTCTTAACTATATTATATATTTAATAACTTTGCAGAAGATACAAAGACGGCGTGTCGCACTGGACGAGCTTGTTCATCAGGAGTGGGACGAGGATAGGAGGTCGGCCATGAGGGCCGTCCTCACACCAGACTATACAAGTGATGAGGATCGCGTCCTTGGTGAACACTCCCCGCGATACCACCGCGTAATCAAAACCCTGGTGTGGGAAAGTGACGCCCTCAGATCCTCTAAAGCGCACCTAGACGACAAAGAGCACTCTGTCACCACCACACGTCAGCAGTCCGTCCGATTAGCTGTGGAGCGCTCGCCGACCTGCGACCCAGCACCAGAACGCCAACAGCCTCCTCCCGGCGCCCCAGACTGGGCAGTGAAGCCTGCGTATCGGTGTGGGGGAGGCGAGGCCTAACACCCCAGCTGCCCAGACATTATCCCCGCCAGTCAGCCATTTTGCCATAATTTGTTCAATTCGTTATAAAAACTGTTCTCCAAAGTACTTGGCACTTCTTGTTTTCACTTCGATCTCATTATTTACCCCTGCCTGCTAAGCAGGGTTGTTTAAATGTAAAACTGACTTTTTAAAAATATATCGGTACAATCTAGGTACACTGTATAGGTTACCAATATAAAGGCATTTAAAATGTTTCACATCATCACTCCATTATGATCGTAAAACCACAATTAACAAGACTAATAGGACTAGCTTGATGACATGATTTTTTCCTTGACTAGAATGTATATAATAATGAAATAGAATAGAGCACACTTTAAATTACGAGTAAAGAGTAACTTCTATCTCAAAAGATGACTATATTTGTAAATATAAATATCACATGACTCTAGCCGACTACCATGATTTAGGAATAAACTTCCAATTGGATCCTCTGTCGGTCTTTAGATATATTATAAGAAGTGCTACGTGGTAGATACAGCACGAGTGTGTGTCTGTACGCGATATAATCACGAGGCGCTAGCCGAGTGATTATATCAAGTGCAGACACACACGAGTGTTGTATCTAACATAAACCACGGGACATTCTTTGGCATTTATCATCATAACTTTTGAAATCTTCATTGAATCATCCAACAATATGGAGTGACTTGCAGTCAGGAATCTTGTGAGGATAACCCATATGTCAAATCTTTAATTTCTAGAAGGTTTCTATTTTTTATGATTTAATGGAAAGTAAAAGTGGTTCATTCCCATTACTTTTATTTTTCAATAAATCATACAAAATTGAAATCTACTAGACAAAAGATATGTGACACATGGGCTATGTTCAGAAGGTTCCTAGCAACATCTACTCGCTTACTGTTCACATTTATAATGAAAATTAAAAAACTTAGATGCAAACGTGTAAAAATATGGGCCACATCCCCTGTGGCAGCAAGGTGTACGCTATGAGATTATACCGTTCCACTTCACTGAACTCACCAATACGTGATATATTCACAGCCTAGATCCTTTGTTCTCCCCGTCAACCGTGGTTTATATAAAAGTAAAATAGCATGACAATTAGGTACAGTGTACCAGCTGTACCAGAGACCGAGTACTAGTAAACATTTCAACAATTCAATTGCAACCTGCACACGACAACCTATATATGTAAATTGTAATAGATATAGCCCAGTCGGCTGCACACCATACACGTACGTGCTGTGCACGTGCACACAAACATCGGCTCTAAATGCACCAGCTAATAATACATACAGAAAAAACAAAATTTCGAATACAACACAGTGCACGTGTATACTTATGATAGGACTAGGTCTGACACTTTACAAGACTGTACTTTGCAGATTAAACACATTTCTCCCTGCGACATGTTAGGTGTACAGTGTTGGCGACCAACTTTTTGGCCTGTGGGCCAACAGGGCCGACTATGCCAAGTATTGTCAGTCCTGAGAGAATTCTGACAGCCCTGATTTTTACTTGTTAGGATAGGCCCATTCGGTCTGGGGAATTCGAGCGGTCATTTCCAGCTGCCGTTGGTAGACCTCGCACAGCTACCGATCCGATGCCACAGACCGGCCCTAATTGCGTCTGTGGTTCATCGGATCGGTAAATGTACGAGGACTGGTTCCGCATCGCTGTCAAAACCTTGAAGACCAGGAGGTAGCTAGGTGTTGGTATGGATGCATTTCTCCCTGCGACATGTTATGTATACAGTGTTGGCAACTAACTTTTTGGCCCAGCTGCCGTTGGTAGACCTCGCACAGCTACCGATCCGACGCCACAGACCGGCCCTAATTGCGTCTGTGGTTCATCGGATCGGTAAATGTATGAGGACTGGTTCCGCATCGCTGTCAAAACCTTGAAGACCAGGAGGTAGCTAGGTGTTGGTATGGATGCATTTCTCCCTGCGACATGTTAGGTGTACAGTGTTGGCGACCAACTTTTTGGCCTGTGGGCCAACAGGGCCGACTATGCCAAGTATTGTCAGTCCTGAGAGCTTTCTGACAGCCCTGATTTTTACTTGTTAGGATAGGCCCATTCAGTCTGGGGAATTCGAGCGGTCATTTCCAGCTGCCGTTGGTAGACCTCGCACAGCTCACCGACCCGACGCCACAGACCGGCCCTAATTGCGTCTGCGGTCGTCGGGGCGGGGAATGTACGAGGACTGGTTCCGCATCGCTGTCAAAACCTTGAAGACCAGGAGGTAGCTAGGTGTTGGTATTAATCCCCCTCTTGCCCCCTCCCCCTTCCCTGTCCTGCTTGCCCCCATCCCCAGACCAAAAATCCCATAAAAAAACAACAACTCAAACAAAAAAACAACAAACTATGTATAATACTATAAATTAAGAAACTAAGCTAAACTAAACTAAACTATTTACAAAATGTACAAAAAAAAACACCTTCTCTCCCCCTCTTGCCCTTGCCCCCCATTCCCTGTCCCCCTTGACCCCTGTCCCCCTTGCCCCCCCCCCCCCCCTCACATACACACACACACACATGTGTAAGGTCTAGCCATGGAGACGAGGATTAACAAATATTGCATGGAAAGTTCAACCAACTAGGGTAACACGAGGTACTATTGCCCTGAAATTCCATTTAGATAAAGTGGTTTTACAATTATATCGTAAGAGTCCCTATTCTATAGGGGCGTTGGCATGGAACCAATTGGCCATGCACATTATATCAAGCTGAAAGTCTACAACAATTCAAACCATGGTAAAGATATGTATTGAGGAATATGTAACGTGACTCTAACACCTGAGATAGGCAGGCTTAGCATAGTCCTGCTTACTCGTTTTGTATAACTACTTGACTTTTTTCAAGTGACATAATATATTTAATTATTATAATAATATAAACCGGGATAAATTCTTAACATACACAATATCCCTTACTCATTAACATCGAGAACTTTGTTAAGAGTGTGGTTAAAAAAAACCAAAAAAATTTACTCTCTCTCGTCCGACTATCTGGTCTAGCTATTTGAGTCAGACCCTGAGTCGGACGAGAGAGAGTAAACAGAGGCAGGGCTTGGCGGTGGTGGCGGTGGTGGTGGTGGTGGTGATGGACGTGGTGAAGGTGGTGATGGTGCCTGGCCATGGGGCTGAGACGGCGGTGGCAGCTGGGGGTGGGCGGGTGGCGGCGGCGGCGGGGGCGACGGTGCTGGTACCGGGGACGGTCCCTGGGGCTGGGGCGGCGGTGGCAGCTGGGGTGGACCTGGTAGCATCAGCATGACCACCTCGGCCCCTGCGGGCGGTCGTACCACCCTAAGAGAAAAAATACAAATTTACAAAATTAACAAATATTGCCTTTGCTTTCTAAATAAGGATGTAAGCTCGTAAAGTGAAAGTTATTCATGGGAAATTTGGACGAAGATATTTACATATGCATGTCCACTGACTTTTAAGTATGCAGAGTATGTATAATAAGGGTGAGGTAGCATGGCGTTACCTTGTTACAAGGGAAAAAAGTTACAAATGAAATGAATGGATCAGAATTGATTCTAATACTAATTTATGGAATTCGAAGTTATATTTAGATAAATAATGGAGTGTTATAACTATATATTATTAGACTCACTGTATGCGTGGGGCTGGACCGCTGAGGACAAGAAACACAATCCCCGGCCCCACCTGCTGGGTGTACACAAGGCCTCTGAAAATTCAATAGTGAAGCTTAAGGTCATTTCATGTCTATCAATAGTAATCAGCTCCAGCCGAAGACGCTATCCTACAAATAGACACTATCCAACAAAACTTTGTCACTTAGAACCATATTTTATGGGATAGCGGTTGCACATGTACAAGCTGCTAAGCCACAAAATTGTTGCTAATGTAAGTGACAAAACATTAATTTTGTCACTTAGCGACTTCTTATGATGCTGAACTAGAAAGAGATGCTAAATGACAAAACATTAATTTTATCGTGTAAATTATTTAAAATGGTACTTTACAGGGGCGGATCCAGGAATTGTTTAGGGGGGCGGGGGCCAAGAATTGCAATTTTCCTAGTAGTATATGAAGGCTTAATTAGTGGACGGCGTAGCCGTCCACGGGGAGGGTATGGGAGGGGTCCCCCCTCCCATTGGGGGGGTATGGGGGGCCTCCCCCAGGAAATTTTTAAAAAGATTACCCTTCATTCATGCAATCTGAGCCATTCTGAGGTACTTTGGTAACCTTAAGGGATAATTTTTTTTCCTAATAATTATTTTAATTTGAATACCAATTTTTCAAGGGAATTTTTGTGTACATGATGATAACCCCAGGAGGATAAGGGGCCTTCCATTAAGTACGTACGCACCAAGGGGGGGTGGGGGGGGTCTGATATTTTAAGAATTTTGCGTACGTTCCTATACAAATCCAATGCCCCTAAACTCTCAGGAACTTTTGGAAAAGATAACCTATCATTCATGTAATCTGAGGCATTCTGGAGCATTTTGGACAGGGGAGGCACAAGGTCTCACTCTGCAGGGGTGGTACAGGGTCGACAGGGGCAGCAGAGGGTTGACAGGGGATCCTCAGGGCCAACAGAGGAGGCACAGGATCAGGAGGGGAACCAAAGGACTGGCAGGGGAAGCATATGTCTACCAGCCTTCACAGTTCGGCCCCCCTCCCTCTAACATATATATCCAACAGGCGCAGATTTAAGGGATGGGCATGCAGGGCACATGCCCCCCCCCCCCCCATTTTTTTTTGGCCAAAATATTGATTTTTTTTTAATGTAAAATTCCTAAGCCCGGAGGCCCGGGGGAAAATTTTACTATAGCACGCCCCCCTTTTGAAAATTCCTGGGTCCGCCCCTGTCCAAGGTCCACCAGCTCTGACAGGTTGGCCCCCTCCCTCTAACACATCTAAGGTCTACCAGCCCTCACAGGTCGGCCCCCCTCCCTCTAACACATAATCAAGGTCTCCCGGCCCTAACAGGTTGGTCCCCTCCCTCTAACATAAATCCAAGGTCCACCAGCCCTTACAGGTCGGCCCCCTCCCTCTAATACATAATCAAGGTCTCCCAGCCTTATAGGTCGGCCCCCTCCCTTGAACCCATCCAAGGTCTACCAGCCCTCACATGTCAGTCCCCCTCCCTCTAAGGCAAAAAAAAAATAGTTGTGCAACTTAGGTTGAAAAAATTACTTTATCTTTAGTTTTAAATACATCTTTTGGTAAAATATATGCTCTTCCCTGTCATTTAGGTCATTTCTATTGAATTTTAGTATCTTTTAGAAAAAGAATTATGAAAAGAATTAGGGTAGAGCAAAAATAAAATAAGGTAGGTCGGGTTGCCTGAACACAACAATTATTTTAGATCTAACCTACCCCGGAACGGCCCCCTCCGTTTTTCTCTTCTTTTCCTTTCTCTTCCCTCTCTCCCTTTCTTTCTCTCTCTCTCTTTTTTTTTTTTTTTTTTGGAGGGGGGGGGGGGGGCCAAGGCCCGTCTGCCCCCCCCCCTGGATCCGCCAATGCTTTAAGGGTCATTAAACCATGCAAGGAGGGGTAAATAAGGGGCAGGGCCACCTAGGCCGGCCATTCAGCCTGGCGGTAGCTGGGGGTGGGCATAAGACATTCTCCCCGGGCATTCTCCCACCTTCCCGTCCCTGCGTTGTCCAGGGGCGGATCAAGTTGAGGAAGGGGGGGGGGGGGCGGGGGGTCGATTTTGCGCTAGGGGAGGTCAGGAGACTCACGGGATCTAGAGTGGACATGTCTGTAATAAGTGTCGAAAAGAGGGGGGTGCGCGCTATTGGAAGTGTTTGCTTCTTAATTACCTTTTGGACGAGTTTTAAATTTAAAAAAATGTAAAATTGGTCCCAAAAAGGCCCCCGCGCAACCCCCTCTAAAACAGCCACTGCCTCCGCCAGATCATCTCTTTGCCCAAACGGCCAACTAAAAACCATCGAAAACACAACGGGTTGCTATATATTATAGACCCTTGTTCTTGGGAAAATAGGGAACATAACTAACAAATAAAGACTTACTGTTGATGCCCGGCCGCGGGTCTATGTGCCATATTGTGTGGTAATCCAGATTCCTGAACCGTAATCCTAGACAGAAAATCAAGGTGTTTCCTTGTCTGGGGTCTGGAGCCTTCTGCGCCCCGGTTGAAATTCCGCTTATCTGTTTGTCCAAGACGTCGACTTATTCTGATATCTGACGTCATGACGTACGACGTCAGGTAGAAGCTAGCGCGATGCGAGCGTGAGAACTTAGTTAATTAGCGGAAATCAACACTCTTTATCTCACACACTTACGTTCACACGCGATAAATAGCGCAATTAAAAAACATATTATCGAAACACAATAAGGAATCAGCAAAGATACACTGGTTTTATATAATCTCTTGTTCAAAGATTATGTTCACAGACCAAAGAGCTCGAGATAAGTTAAAAGGCATAACTACTTAAACTGCCATCTTATCGACTTCATGTTACAAAATAATTGGCGGGGAATCACCATACTGGTCTGTTCTATGATAGCCGTTAGAAACGTTCGGGGTGAGAGTGGCGGACCCAGGAATTTGTAGAGGGGGGGGGGGGGGGCCCAAAAACATGAATGTACAGGGGGGTGGGCCCCCCCCCCCCCCCCCCCAATCAAACATGATTAAACAGGGCAAGGGGGGGGGGGCAAGGCCCGTCCGCCCCCCCCCCCTGGATCCGCCCCTGGACCGGGTCAGTCTACCCCCCCTCCATTGACACACTCTTATTTGGGAGGGCGGTGATTTTTGGTGTCCAAAAATAGGTGGCGGTCGCCTAAAATTCAGGAGCGGTAAGTCATGACCCTAAATTATATAATGGCTGGAAGGGACCACCCTCGCGGGGGGGGGGGAGCCTTTATTTGTTTATAGTTACCAATCTGTGGCGGATTCAAGGGGGGGGGGCGGGCCCCCCCCCCCCTCCCCTTGCCCTATTAAATCATGTTTAGGGGGGCCCACCTCCCCCTGTACATTCATGTTTGTGCCCCCCCCCCCCCCCCCCCCCCCTATACGAAGTTCTGGATCCGCCCTGTCACCCCTGTAACGACCCACAGAGACCGCCTCTCAGACTGGGGCAAACTCATGGGGCAAACTGCAACACACCTCAGATTCCGTCCCAATCATCGGTTGAGACCGGGGATAACTTACGCAGTGCAACGGGGCGTGGTGGGGCGTGGCCCAGTAAGGGTTACACCGTCAGGCGGTCTCTGGGTCTGGCCCCCGGGTCGGGCCCTAGAGATTAATCCTCCATCACGCAGGGCTGTCTCGCTCCCTCCCTCCCTCCCAGTCTATCCTGACAGATAACTAGTTTTACCGGCGCAGGAGCCTTGATTTGTGAATACGTGGAGAAATGGCAATGTTTGACCCCATTGTAAGGCCCGTGGAGGAACCTACCCGTCTGAAAATCTATCACCTGCAGCATCAGGTCGGCGGTCAAATGGATAAGTCATTTCATTGACGACCTGATGTGTTTTCTCTCCGTGGGTTCGAATCCTGTAAATGCCTTGGTAAACTTGACGTATCGTCCGTCATACGGCAATAAGCCATAATTTTTAATTGTCATCGTCAGTGCTATTTTATATCAATATTATGTAATTCACGAATATGTCTTGGTAGGGAAAGCCAGTGTTTAGCACCCCGGTAATAAGCTAAGGGGATTTCCAGAGATGAAAGTGGTCCATGAGAAAAAAACCCAGTAAATTCATGCGCGAAGAATTGCATGCATAAAGGGAGGGTCGAGTACTAAAATATTATTATTTGTTTAATTCTCCGAATTTTGTATTTATCATAATTATTGCTCATTTTTGACTTTTAACATATCAATTTGTTCACAATTATGTTAAAGAATGTTTTCCTTAGAAAAAATCCAACTTTCATTTATCATTTCAAGACTTTTCTATCATCACTGTCGGAATAATTTAATGCTCCACAAGAAGAGAGACCACACGCCCAACCCCCGTTCTTCCCCCATATCACATAACCATCTGCAGCTGGTCACCAGACACCCCTGACCACAGCGCTACCCATGACGGGGATAAGACTACAATTTCAGAATGTAAAACTATAAATAAATGTTGTATAAATTTATATTTGCAATACCAATGGGACTCCCCATATGAATCCGATCCTCCACTTAAACTGTCTTTCTCCGTTTCCAATTTATACTGGGAAGGGGGCTCTTTCAAGGTTACTACCCACTGCCAAACTACCGCCCGCCCCTTCTTTTTCTCACCGATCCCTCCTGAATTCTAGTTGACCACGTGCACCCCTTGTTACAAAGGTCCCCGTAGGTCTCCAGAAATAAAAGCAGGAGAACCATTCAAAAATAGCGTGTATCTGAGGAAATCTTCATTCATTTTCCCTGTGTGGCTGGTGTCTGAGGGCCTCCACTGACCGTTACACACACCCCTCCCAGAGGCGGATCCAGGAGTTCAAGAAAGGGGGGGGGGGGCGCCCGTATTAAAAATGTCCCAGCGCCCCAGCTGGGGGCAAGAGTTTTACATTAAAAAAATCTAAATTTGGCCAAAAATAGGGGGGGCGCGGGCCCGGGGCGCACCCCCCTAAATCCGTCCCTGCCTCCTCCAGGCATCTTCTCAAGTCAAGGCCCCAGTCGCCGCTACCGCTCTATCAGTGCCTTGACCTCAAGGGCGCCCAATCTGGGGGAGATAGGGAAACCTGAGAAGGGTGTTCTGATTACAGGGAAATAAATTAAATATTCATGAGGTCCCCCAGTTTTGGAGCCTTTGAGACCAGGGCCTACTGATCGCGGGAGCGGCTGGGGGACTGGTGTGCGAGGATGCCTCCAGGCGGCCCTTTGATAAGCCATAAACCACGGGTGGTATGTCTCAGGGTCAGGGTTGACCACGTGCACCCCTTGTTTGTCAGGGAAGACTCACATAACCGCCCCCCCCCCCCCCCAAAAAAAAAAAAAAAACTGGTTGACCGTTGACGGTTCTGTACATGTCAGTACCAGGAAATATGCCTAAATACCCCAAACTGCTTAATATAATCATCCTCGGTATGCAGAAGGTTTAATTCAGTTTGGCAGGTATCCAAGTCTATCAATACTAGACTTTAAGGGCCGTCCATAAATGATGTCACACACTAGGGGGTGGTTGGGTAGGGTGAAAAGTGTGACACTGCCTGAAACAGGCCTTATTTTCATGTTTAGATCAGAGAATTTAGCGTGACAGGGGGGTGGGTGGGTCCTACAAATACCCTGAAAAAGTGTGACATCATTTATGCACGGCCCCTTATCTCTTGATGGCTCTTGGTTGATATGTTTAAATCCATACAGTCAATTACAGTGAACACTAATCTATAAGTTATGATCTGATCACGATGGGGGAATCACTCGACCCATTTCATATATATATTTAACCGCATAGTTAAGCCCCGTTCATACCGGTTTCTGCTTGGATGGTCCCTAGCCCGGGTAAGTTAAGCAACATTGAGACCGGTTGGTATTTGGATGGTGGCCTGCCCGTGTTCGAATCCCCATTTGAGTACATTTTTTTCGTTCATGGTCGTCCTTGTTTCAATTTATACCACCAGGTGTCGCTGGAGGAAAGATCAGTCTACACTATCACTCTGCCACCTCGACGCTCGCTAACTGCGAATCATGGTTGTCGATTCTGGCGCGGAGGGGTTATTCGCCGCAGATTGTCTACACTATACTAGAAGTAGGACGCCGTGTATTGCATCAGTCCTGTGGTTCTGATATAAAAGGCCTCTATCGGCCCAATCCGTCCGGTGAGCCGTGACGCTCGGCGACTAATGAATTATTCGAGCCCCTCGTGGGTTCGACCCCCACTAGATTCGTTAGGCCCGGCCTAACAAAACGATTGTCCTTCCCCAGCGTCAACATGACACTCACCACTTTTGTGAGTTTTTACTATAATATGTATTGAAACCAGATATATATATACGTTGATAAGTTTGAGACATAAATCTGTACGATTCAAAACATGTCAATAGAGAGTTTTTGCAAACCACACGTATCTCATTCCCCCGATCCCGAAACGGATCTTGGGGCTATAGATGAATGGTCCCCATGGATAATGTTATTAATAAGGGAAACAATATTATTTATTTGAATTCTGCCTTTATCAAATATGTCAGAAATGTAACTTATTTTAGAATAATGAGTTATGATATAAATCTGAAAAGAAAGGGCTCGGTCAGGTTGATTTTGTGTTTGTATATTTTGATAAATATAAATGTGTCTGAGTGCAGACCTGACTGGCCCTTGGTCATGGTCTGCTGCTCCCAGCTGTGGGCCGTCTGATCAGGGACACACAGGAACACGGATCTCCTACCCATTACTTACCAGTAGATAATGTCTCAAATAAGAAGAAAACTAATCTCATATTTATTTGTAATGAACATGTCTATATTCATGATGGGTGCAAGAAAGTTGATTAAGAAACTAACATAAAGGATTCATTGGAAAAGTACATTCATATGATAGGGGAGGCCTCAGCACTGGCCCTGCTGACCACAGTGCCCCTACGGATGTAACTCTGCTCCCCCCCCCCCTCGCAGACCCTCATACACTGTTTGCCTGTGTGTCCCTGACCAGTGAGAACACAGGTGGGAGCAGCAGACCGTGACCCAGGGCTAGTCAGGTCTACCCTCACTGACTAAATCATCTTTAATCAAAATATACATACACAGCTTCAACTTGTGATACTGCTATTTATTTTCAGATTTACCTATGAAAAAATCCTTATTAATGAAATCCACATTTCTGATGGATAAGATTGCAGGAAAATGTAATTCATAATCATTTTCACTTTAACTGTCATTTTACATAGGGGCTATTCATCTAGAACCCAGCAGATCCGTATAGGGAACGGGGACTGAGATCGGGGTGTGTTGCAAAAACTCTCTAATATCCCCCCCCCCCCCCCCCCCCGCTTTCCTCCATTAATTACACTTACAGAATGTTGGCATTTCTGTAATCATGTAGCCTACATGTGTCGCTGGCCGGGGGGGGGGGGGGTCCCAAAACTGCCAAGATTTGTGTGTAGATTGAAATTGACAGGAATCAATTTGGTTTAATGAATAATTCTATATATCGCATATCCCATAGGGAAAAGTTGCTTGATATCGTTCAATAAGAAACTGATGTTACCGGTGCCACAGGGCTATGCTTTAGTCATTGATACCATTTCTAAGCATTTCTTCTTTCACGTGAAATTTTAGATTTTCAGCCTGATAAGGAGAGCTCTTTGTCTGCGGATGGTTCCGTACAACACCTCTGATATCATTTCTAAACATTTTTCACGTGATACTTAAATTCCCAGCCTGATAAGGTAAACTCTTTGTCTGCGGATGGCTCCATACAGCACCTCCGCACAGGGATTGATGTTACTTGTGTCGTTGATAGGGCTACTTCTAAACCATTTATATCATACTAGAGCAGCCTTGTTATATGTGATATAAGTTTCTCAGCGTGTTAAAGAGAATTGGTTACGGTTATTATGTAGCACCCCCGCATAAGGGCTGTCAACACCTGTGACGTTGATAGGGCTGTGTGTTAATCTTGACAACTTGTTTTTTATTACCCGATTATGCTAACCAGGATACCTCTCGAACTGGCCTTAAGTGAAGGAAAGGAGAAGAATCAGTCTTGTTCTTTCTCTTTTCTGACAAATATGGTTTGGGGTGGAGGACTCCCCCTAAATCTTATAATTAGACAAATTGAGTCTAAAGATCTGTTCAAAACGCACATAGGACAAATGCTGACAAACGGTATGATCAGTTATTTATGTATATATCTCCATTGTTTTCCTGTATACCGCCGCAATGTAAAAACCAACACGCTGGGCGGGGCCGGAAACAAGTGGCTTAAACTGAAACTCATCCAGCTAAATAAACACGTTTAAAAAAAAAAATCGCTAGTTAGGGTACCTGGGGTACCTGGGTACCGGGGTAGCATACCTTTGGATACAGGTTGTCAGATTAGAGGTAGGTGCATTAATGGAATTAACACGTTGAAGCTGGAAAGGGGGATTGTTTTGTTAAAGCCGCACCTACTGCAATGCAATAGTGTGAAACTCTACTATGTGGTAGGAAGGTGTGTATAATACTATTCCTGCAGGAGGGCCTGTAACATGAACGCACATCAAAGCATAAATTGGTGGGGTAGAACTTCCACGCCCGTTGTAAAAGTTTAGGATAGTCGTTTTAAACCGAGCGAGAGTATAATGATAGTTTGCTGTTGGAGGGTTAGGAGTGGAGTAAGAGTTAGACTCCTTGACACGTTTTAGAGGAAGTGGTTTCAGACAAGCCCGAGCCTGTCGAATGTATGAGTTCAAATTCTTCCCGTGACAGGCAGCTTACGTGTGTGGAAGAGGCATGATGTAATCTAGGTTAATGGTAAGAAATTTGCCCAGGAAAATCTTGATGAAATTCCAAGAGAATATCGTTTTCAAGAAGGTAATCTAGCATACAAAGGACCAGAGGAGACGGACAAAGGGAAAGAAAAAGAAGGAGTGAGTGAGTGAGTGAGTGAGTAATGGACGATTTACGCCCTTTCAACAACTAAGGTAATTTTCAGTGGGATGAACTCTCTTCAGTGATTGAATGAGTGAGTTTTGGGTGTTTTACGCCGTATCGACAGCCAGGGTCATTTTCACGGCGAAAACCAGTTGGGACGAACTGTCTTTGGTGATCGGATCTATGAGATGAAGGTGACAGGGTGGGCAAACAGCAGGGGATCAAAACCCAGTGATCATTTTTGCTGTACCTCATCCCTTAGTGAACCAAGCACTGACCGGGAATCGAACCCAAAAACCACTTGGTCAGTGCAGGGTCCCCCCTATCGTCGCCTCGTACGATCAGCAGGGACTACTGAGGGCCTATTCTTACCCGGACCCCCACGGGGTCTTCAGTGATTGTATCTATGAGATGAAGGTGACAGGGCAGCAAACAGCAGGGATCAAAACCTGGAAAATCATTTTTGTTGTACCTCATCCCTTAGTGAACTAAGCAGCAACCAGGAATTGAACCAAAACAATCACTTGGGTCAGTGCTGGGTCCCCCCTTTCGCGGCCTATTCTACCCCCAAAACCCCCACATGGTGGTACCAGATGAAAATCATGTGGACTCATATGGCACTACACAAAAACAACCACAAGAAACATCCATTTTCAGATGATTCTAACCCTGAAGTCACAAAATGAAAATGAACACTGGCCTAGCTTCTTAATTCACGAGCCTTCAGACAATACTAATCCTTGGCATTGAAGGAATTGTTGGCAAGGTGAAGGACATTTGTAAACTACGATCTGGCAAAATTCTTGTTGAGTGTGATAAGAAGGCGCATGCCACCAACCTGCAGCGTGCCACTACGCTTGCTGGTGTTTGCTGAAATTCAGAGATCTGTGAGGAGAGGCTTTCATGCCAAGGAGTGATCCGATGTAGGGAACATCGAGATATTGTTGAGGATGCAATCACTAGAGAACTCAGCATCATTGCATTTCCTTTGTGAAAAGGATATCCATTAGGAAAGATCGAGTGAGTGAATGATGCAGGTTTTACGCCGTACCAACAGCCAGGGTCATTTCCACAGTGAAGACAAATTGGGACAAATTGTGAGAGAGTGAGTGAGTAATTGATGCTTTATGCCATTTCGACAACTAAGGTCATATTCATGGCAAAAACGGTTGTTATCAATGAAAAGATGGACTAAAAGTTGTCAATAGAACAACATGATATATGTACAAGATCTTATCCTAAGGATAAAAAATATGTTAATATACTAATCATATCAGTCCATACAGACCAGCTGTTTTCAAAAATTGGATGATACGATCTGACTGTACAGTGTTAAAAAATTCAGGTAGACCAGCTACCTGATAGAACTGTCTACGCATCTGTTCAAAATCTGGGCATTCCAAAAGGAGGACAAATGCTATCTTTGGCGATTGTTGGGCATTTTGGTCACATGCCATTAGCGGAACTGCCTAGAATTTACATGTCAGGTGAACTTGGATACAAACTTTGAAAAATGACTAAACCATGTCGCCACCCCTACCACCAGATACAAATTTGAAATGCAATTTAGAAGTCAAAAATAAAAGAGCAAAATAAGAACTTTTTGGCCACGTGCCATCACCATCACCGCCTAAAATGTACATATCACAACTTGGATAGAAATAGCTTTATGCCGTTCCGACAACTAAGGTCATATTCACGGCGAAAACAAGTTGGGACAAATTATCTTTGGTGATATTGTCTTTGGTGATATTGTCTTTGGTGATCGTATCTATGAGATGAAGGTGACAGGGCGGGCAAACAGCAGAGGATCAAAACCTAGCAATCGTTTTTGCTGTACCTCGTACCTTAGTGAACTAAGCACCAACCGGGAATTGAACCCAAAGAACCACTTGGTCAGTGCTGGGTCTCCCCTATCGTCACCTTCTATGATCAGCAGGGGCTACTGGGGGGCTATTCTTGCCAGGGTGTGTGCAATTAGATTGGGGGAAAATTGAGTGAGTGAGTAATGGATGCTTTACGCCATTTCGACAACTAAGGTCATATTCATGGCGAAAACGGTTGTTATCAATGAAAAGATGGACTAAAAGTTGTCAATAGAACAACATGATATATGTACAAGATCTTATCCTAAGGATAAAAACATGTTAATATACTAATCATATCAGTCCATACAGACCAGCTGTTTTCAATAAATGGATGATACGATCAGACTGTACAGTGTTAAAAATTTCAGGTAGACCAGCTACCTGATAGAACTGTCTACGTATCTGTTCAAAATCTGGGCATTCCAAAAGGAGATGCTTGATGGTTAAAGGTTGATTACAAACAATACATTCCGGTTGGGGCTCACCCTTTAAAAGAAAAACATGTGTAAGTCTAGAATGACCAATTCTAATTCTGGTAAAAACAGTTTGGTCTTTTCTAACTTTAAGAACATTAGGTTTAACATCTTTGATGGTTGGGAAAATAGAATGCAGTTTGTTATTGGGGAACTGGTCCCATTCATTTTGCCATCTCTCATTGATGTATTGAACAATTCTCGGTTTAAAATCTATGTGAGGAATTGGAAAAGGAAGGACTGCTTTGTCCAATCCCTTCTTGGCCGTTTGGTCAGCTAACTCATTACCATGAATGCCTACATGACCCGGTATCCAACAGAACTGAACATCAAATCCTGAGTTGGACAACTTTTGTAGCCAGAGAAGAATTTTCATAATGAGTGTATGTTCAGTTTTCAAAAACTGCAAAGCCTGAAGACAGGACTTTGAGTCGGTAAAAATGATAAAGTTCTTTTCCTCTGCCTGCTGAATGGCTTTCAAAGCAATAATAATGGCAACTGCTTCAGCTGTGAAAATAGAACTGAAGTCAGGTAGACGGGCAAACTGTTTCTTACCGCAGCAGACAGACGCTGCTGCAGCACGTTTCCCATTCTTTGAACCATCAGTGAAAACAGGAGACTTCATGATACCGGGACACATAATCCAATGGTTGAGTCAGTGACTTTTTGGATTTGGTGAGGTCAAAATTGATATCAGGTGGTTTGAGTCTCCATGGAGGAATGACTGAAAAATGAGGCTGTTTCAAAACATCAAGATCCACAAAGGAATTTTCTATGTGAGGTTTCATTCGAATGCCAAAAGGTTGGATGTAGTTTGGTCTGGCAGCATAGAGATGTTCATTTTGGGGTTGAAATACGCACTTAAAGGCAGGATTAGAAGCATTTGTTTTTAACTTAATGATGAATTGAAGGGAAAGTTTTAATCTTCTATTGGTTAATGAAGATTCCCCCGCCTCAACATAGAGGCTTTGGACCTAAAAGCACCCAATGCCAGCCGCAGCCCCTGATGATGGACGGAGTCTAGCTTCTTGATATACGATGCGCATGCTGACCCATAGACCTGACAGCCATAATCGAGCTTTGATCTAATCAAAGCTCTATAAAGTTGTAATAAAATTTTGCTGTCAGAACCCTAAGTGGTGTTTGCCAGAACTTTAATGACATCCAGAGCCTTGTTGCATTTTGTCCATCTTCAACTCAGGGTCCAGATGGAGGGATCTCAACTGACAAAAGTGAACAGCCACTGTCTTTGGTTTGGAAAATTTAAAACCATTATCTATTGACCATTTGTGGATCTTGTTTAGATTTAATTGAATTTGCCTCTCTATAATGTTCATGTTTTTGCCCTTATAGCATATGAGGAAATCATCAACATATAAACTACAGGACATGTCTTTTTGAAGACACTGTACAATGCTATTGATTTTGATGCTAAACAGGGTCACAGATAAGATGCTTCCCTGAGGAACACCAAGTTCTTGATTGTGAATATCAGACAGAGTGGTGTCTAGTCGCACCCTAAAGTGACGATTAGATAGAAAATTCCTAATAAAAATGGGTAAACGACCACGAAATCCCATGTTATATAAATCTTTCATAATACCATATTTCCATGTCGTGTCATATGCCTTTTCCAAATCAAAAAAGACTGACACGACATGTTGCTTCTGAATAAAGGCATCTCTGATGAAAGATTCTAATCTTATCAAATGATCGAGGGTGCTTCTTCCTCGTCTGAACCCACTCTGTAATTCTGAAATCTGATGTTGAGATTCCAGCATCCAGACGAGTCGATCATTGATCATCCGCTCCATGGTTTTGCAAATGCAAGATGTTAATGCTATAGGCCTATAATTAGAAGGATCATTATGATCTTTACCAGTATGAAACCTCACATAGATGAGATCTTACTCACCCTAGACGTCAGTTCACTATACAGAAACATCCCAAATGATGAAGGTTGCAACGCAGCGTACCAGGCGCTATGTAGACATCGGTCACAGGGCCAACAACCAAGCAACCTCTCACTATTGGAAATGTTGGGCCAGGTCCTCACCATGAATAACTTCCAATTCAACAACACCAACTACCTACAAATAGGTGGCACCGCAATGGGCACCAAGGTAGCCCCGTCGTATGCCAATATATTTATGAGTGAATTCAACGATAAATACGTCTACACCTATCCCCTCCAGCCGAAAATATGGCTCAGATACATAGACGATATCTTCTGCATTTGGCAACATGGTCAACATGAGCTACATAAATACACAGCACATCTCAATAAGGCGCACCAGTCCATCAAGTTCACGGTTGAACAGTCAACTTCCCAAATAAACTTTTTAGACACCACTGTGTCTTTGGAAGGCAAGTCACTGACTACCAACCTCTATTGTACACCGACGGACAGGAATAACTTCCTACCGTTCAATTCAGCCCACCTGTATCACTGCAAGAAGGGTCTCCTGTATGGACAATTCCTGCGGTTACGACAGATCTGTAGTAAGGATACAGACTTCGTGTCCAACTGCCCCAATAAAGCTGCCCTCCTTATTCAGAAAGGATATCCGGATCAACTCCTGATCGAATCCTTCCGGAGGGCAGCAAACACAGATAGGGAAACCCTCCTCAGTCAACCCCCCAGAAAACCCAAGAAGAAGGATGAGCTACCCTTCTTTCTCACAACAACCTACAACCCCACAAACAAACAACTGGGAGACCAAGTCGGTAAGACCTGGGACCTTCTAGATAGGTCCGCATCGACCCTTCACTTGCACAGCAGGGACTTCAAGATAGGCATCAGAAACCCAATTGCTTGAAGGACAACCTTGTCCGGGCCAGACTGAAAGACCCTTCTGACCACCGGGTCCACGATGGGTCAAACCACAGGAAAGCATGCGGGACCAAAATGTGCAGATATTGCCCCAGAATAAACAAAACTGGGAATATCAAATCGCACGTGACAGGAAAGAAGTACTTCACCCGTCAGCAAGTTTACTGTAACAGCAACAACCTGGTCTATGCAATTGGCTGTAGAAGATGCGGCAAACAGTATGTAGGTCAAACAAAGAATAGCATAAAGAAACGCTTCCAATCCCATTTCCACTATATCATGAATGACCCAACGAAGACGGAAGTCTCCAGACACTTCAACTCTACCAGACACAGCCGCCTGGATGACATCGAAATCTGGATTCTACAATTTTGTAAAATGACCCCGGGGAAGCAGGTGGCCCTCCAACAGAAGCTCAATGCTGAGTTTGATTGGATCCACAGGCTACGTAGCCAGATACGGATGGGCCTAAATACCATCGATACAGGCTACTAGAACCCCACTTTGAGGGGCGAGCCTCAGCCATTTATTCGTATCACCCACGACCTAATCCGTGAAACCCCAACCCACTGAGCCTGCCCCTCTGAGGACCCACACTAAAGGATGGATATAGCCACACTGCCTAGCTACAGACCACCAGGATTTTAGCACTGCAAACAGCTTATCACCATGCCATTAGCCAATGCAAATACACTCAGTATAACCTAAGATCCTATGTGGACACCGTGAAACTCAACCATTTAAACGGCCTGATGAGGTATTTACCGAAACCGTGACAGCCACCCGACATCGCCCCCCCACATTAGGGAGTGAGTGAGTAATTAGGGTCCTGACTGCGTAAGACGGACCTGGGGCTGATGGTTTGGTCAACCCCAATACCCCTCCTCTCGGTCTGCCCTTAGGGGGACCCCAGCCCTAGACTGGACCGTATAGGACAGTTAGGGGACAGCACCTTTCCTACGTAATCTCTCACGGACCTGGACCGCATAGGACAGGCTCTGGAGATGGTAGGCCTCCCTCTGAGATCCGGGCACCCTCCTCCTCCTCACCCAACCCCCACCCGCAATTATCGACAAGACCGGTTAGGACCCACGATAGGACTGCACCCCCGTGACACCTAAGCAGAGTGGCCCCTGCCGCCGCTTAGACCAACCTCGACCGCCCACCACACTACCCAGACTGGATAGCGTGGCCCTTGCCACCTCCGTCTGCCTTCAACCTCCATATAGAACTCCTAATTGGTTCCACTTCCCAACACCCCTTAGAGACCCAGCACCCCACACCCCTGATTCCCAATGTTACCCCGCCGGACCTCATTTGGGCCCCAAAAACCACAACATGGATATGAAAGAGCCCCACCTGACCCCCAACTGACCAATCAGGTAAACCACACTAGGCAAAGTGTGGTGTTGAAGAGTGAGACACCCCTCACTTCACGGTTGCCGTCAGAGGAGTAAGCATCATTCGTATTCAACATATAATCTACAACCGTGTATCTACACATAACCAACAACCTCCACCCTATATAACCATCAATACTCTCCCCCGCTAGAGAATGGAAGGTCACCAAACCGACCCGGCAAACGATACACCTGACGTTGACATGGATTATGACTCGAACCTTAAAGAAACCACCGACCCTACCCAGAAGCTGAGCAAAAACTGACTGACCGACCGCCAACGAAACCCCCAACACCGAATACAAAGATGACGAAAAACAGAGGAAGAGCGAAAGAACCAAATTGACTATAAATTATGCTGAGCTCCAACGAGGAAAAAAAATCTACAGAAAAAAAGACAGAAAAAAAGACAACCAACTAACCAATACCCCTCCCCCCCCCAAAAAAAAAAACAACAAGTCCAACCCCACAAAAAAAGACGCGAAACAGATGACCCCTTCCTCGAACGAACTGACAACGAAATAGACCATGAAAAATAAACAACCACCAACACCCAATGCGCAGATTGCACTAACAAAGACGAAACCATTTTTAACCTTGCCAGACAGCTCCAGACATATGACAACACCCACGCAATGCAAGAAAAATCAATGAAGGAACTAGAGGAGGAAGCAAATGAAGAAAGAGAATGGAGGAAAGACATACAAAAAAAGCTAGAAAACCTGCAGAGGGAAAAGAAGGAACATGAGGAGAAGATGCAAGAACAAGACAAGAGCATGAAAAAGAAAGAATGCTGTGAATCGGAAAAAGAACAGAAGAAAAGAGAGAAGAACGAATCAGACCTCTGCCATCCTGATTCATGTTGGGACTAATGACTTAAAAAAGGGACTAACTGCAGACAAGATAGCTTACAACATAAAAAAGACCATAAAATCAATAGAACAGACAGTGAGGAGCAAAACAACAGTAATCCCCCCTCCCAACCAATAAAGGCCGACTGATCCTGACCCTCAGAGACAAACTGACGACTGACAAACTTGACATACACAAAGACACAACCCTAGAGGACGACAATATGCACATAGACACTGATTCAATAGCAAGAGCAACAAACTTCATCAGACTCCACCCACAAGAGTGAGTGAGTGAGTAATGGAGGTTTTAGCCATATGGACAGCCAGGACAGGCAAACAGCAGGGGATCAAAACCTGGAAATAATTTTTGCTGTACATCATCCCTTAGTGAACAACAGCACCAACTGGGAATTGAACCCAAAGAACCACTTGGTCAGTGCTGGGTCCCCTCTATTGTCGCCTTCTACGATCAGCAGGGGCTACTGGGGGCCTATTCTTTCTCGGAACCCTGGGTTCGTCATGAATGATACAAATCTGGCATTAGATTTATATGCAAAAACTTAGAGTGACTGAGAAATAGCCAAAAATGTATTTCTCAATGTTTAGAGAATGAAGACAACACAATGATTAGATGCTCAAACCAAGACTGCCACCTAGGAGCTTGGTTTCACTCCTCTTTTGTAACCATGTCCCAGGACCAAGACATTTCGGAAGATTGGTGGTACTCTCAAGAGTGTCACAAAACGAAAGCGTCTATCTTGTGTAGGTGTAAACTGTTGAGACCAGGCCAGATGATCTCCTGTGATGCAGGTGAAGAGTGCACAGAAGGTTTTTGTTTTCACCTAGATTGCATGCATCTAGCGGAGGTCCCAGGTAATATGTCATTACCTTTTATGAAGGGCTAATAGGTATTACTTTAAATTGCAAAGGTTTTTTTTTTGAGATTTGCCAATAATGATAAGTGGCTGCTTGGAAATAACTTTCTTTTGCTCATTAGTCGTAAATCAATTTAATTATTTTCCATGCTCTAAGTACACAAATGAAATAAACAAAGTTTTTACTTCCTGACACCTACTGGTACTGCTGTGGTGCTTGCGCAGAACGAGGGGGACAGATATAAGATGGTGACCGTAACTATGCCATTGCCCTGACATGGTATGGTTTGATGGATATGGTTCATCGCAATGCAGTGAGAGAAGGAGATGGCCTGGCAATGATGGGGAGATGGCCTGGCAATGATGGGGATGTGGCGGTTAAACATGCCAAGATTTTGGAGTGGAAATCACAAATACCTCATCATCGAGCATTGACTTCTCTCAGGTGATACAATTAACTTTTTTATTGTTCTTTTAGTTAGTTAGTTATTGGTGTTTAACGCCGTATCAACATCTATGGTCATATCACGGCGAGAACAATGTTTGACAATTCTGTCTGGGATGATCGAATCTATGAGAAGGAAGAGACCATACCCCTACACATTTACCGAGGTAGGTGTTCTTTAATGTGCATGGTCCCATAGGCAGGGCCATACACACAACAGCCGGTGGCACAAGGCCTTTGATATCCCTGTTGTTGGCACAGGGAGACATGCAGAGTGGTGTAGCAGCCCAGCCCAGCCCCAGGATTGAACCCCGGCCGCCCGCACAGCAAGCGGTCGTGCTAACCACTTCACCACCCCGCATTATTTAGAAAATAAAAATAATGCTTCCTGTACATATTCTGTCAGTGGGTGTAAATAGAATATGATTTTCATATATATTATATAATTTATATCATAGGCATAAATGGTTGGCTGGTCCCAAGTCTTATTGAGGAGATCATCCGCAATCGAACCTGCAACATGAGAGGAGGACCTGGCAACTACATTGCGATGGATAGTGTAAATGGATTCTTGAAGAACATTTATAAACATTTATTTTATCAAGAATCATTTATTTTATCATGAAAACACCAACTGGTATGCCATGAGTGATAGAGTGAGTGAGTAATGGATGCTTTATGCCGTTTCAACAACTAAGGTCATATTCACGGCGAAAAAAGGTTGGGATGATCTCTGACTTTGATGATTGAATCTTTGAGATGAAGGTGACAGGGCGGGCAAACAGCAGGGGATCAAAACCTGGAAACCCCTTAGTGAACCGAGCACCAACCGGGAATTGAACCCAATGAACCACTTGGTTAGTGCTGGGTCCCCCCTATCATCACCTTCTACGATTAGCAGGGCCTACTGGGACTAACTCATTCTGGGGTGGGGAGGCACTTTTCAAATCATCAGCCTATGAGATAGGTGATACACACAAGAAAACGATCAGGGTCTAATACTTGAAGACATTAGAGAAAACGAAAATAGGCTTTGATCAACAATGCACCACTGGTCAAGAACTCATTAACAGCCCGCAGCCAGTTGGGTCTGCGCCGCGGCCTACGCACAGATACACTTATTCGAACGATAGCCCACAGTACTTGTGACACTATCCCGAGATCATATACCAGAGTTATATCAATGGCACCAATCACTATAATAGCAGATTCAAGGGGTGGAACATTTAAAAAATACTTCATCAATGAAGAACTTCAGGTGATTGATATCATAGAAATGCATGTCAACCCCTATTCTGGTATGTCTTTAGCCCATCTACGTATGCAATTCCAGTACAAAAGATTCATTGAACACACCAACTTTGTGCATCTGATGCTTGGAATTAATGACTTCACTGTGTTAGACAGGATGTCAAAAACCCTGAGGCTCATTACACATTTCTCTAGTGTTTTGTTAACACATATAAAGCCGTTAATTCTAGACCTTGAATGGAATTTAAAAGACTGTATCCTAACAGAATGTCTATTTCGGTAGCTCGGTTCGCAAATTGGAGGTGGATGGGGTCCACACTGTCATGGTCAACAAGACCCAATTCACTGTGACATTTGGGGAACGTTCATTCCATTGCACGTGCAACTTCCACAACACCAGGAAACTGGTGTGCTTCCATGGGTCCCACTGTATCATGACCCATGAGCTGGAATTCCAGGGTCACTGGCTGCGACGGAGATGGTGGAAGGACCAGCCAGTGGCAGTCGACAAGGAAGCGGTGGATGGGACTGGGAAGGTTGACACCAACCTCAGGTTCAACAAGGTCTTGTCACACCTGAAGAACGTTGCAAGTGTGGCCGCCATTTCGGACCATCAGAACTACCAGCGAATCTTGTCCCAGGCCGAAACCATGGCCAACGCCCTGAGGGCAGGGAAACAAGTCCGCATCTACGTTGAAGGAGACTCTGACGACGAGAATGCAGATCCACCCCCACCTCCCCCCACTTCCCCTCAACCTGATGCCCAGCCACCAACCGACGAACCTACCCCATCTTCAAAGCGGAAAAAGAAGAAAAAGAAGAAGACTAAAGGCCCGAGTTCCCCCACTCCAGGTAAACCAACCATTTTGCATTAAACTTTGTTTATGCAGATTGTATTCCACTATTCTATCCTGTCACAATAGCACATATTACTATTTAAAAAATAATTGGGCAACGTTCATTCAGCTGCACCCCCAACTTGCAGAACACTATTAATTCTAATTCTCTTTAAAAATATCTATGAATCAAATAACTTGTTTTGTGATGTATGTTAATTATGTTATCTAACAATAGGTACAATTGCTTAAATATAACCAATTAATGTTCACAGATAGCAGTGACCGGGGTCCACCAGAAGACAGCCCACCAACCCAAAGGGGAAAACCCTTCACCAAAGAGGAAAAAGAAAAAGAAAAAAACCAGGAAGTCAGACCCAGGTTCCCCTCAAACAGGTACATGAGTCATTCAGTAGTTACCATTGTATATCATTGGAGCATGACAAATTCAAACGCATATGTTGTACTCATTCTTTGATTTATAACATAAGAAAATATAACACAAGTACCACATCCGGCTAAGTAAATAATCGATATCAATTCTAATCTGTTATATAATTTTGATATATAATTATTATATCTATATATATGGCTCAACTATCTATCAACATCAATATAAATTAGATTCTCTATTCTAATTAGGGAGCGAGAATGCCGTCCCACCACCGACAGACCAAACAACAGACCCTGCTTCCCCCCCACCAGGTACACACATTTCATCAATAAATATAATTATACGACAAAAAAAAAGTATTTATTCTTCATGGCACCTGGCACCAGTCATCCTTAAATATAGCTTTACAACTATCGAGAATTCATGCCAGCATTCTACTAGTAAATGGAATTACTTTCAATTTGTCAATGGAATTATTTTCAACACTATTGATTGTATTCTAATTCTCTTTAATGACATATCTATAAATCTAATAACGTGTGTTGTGATGGTAATTATAACCAATATTGTTCACAGATAGCAGTGACCTGGGTCCACCGGAAGACAGCCCACCAGCCAAAGGGGAAAACCCTTCACCAAAGAGGAAAAAGAAAAAGAAAAAAACGAAGAAGTCAGACCCAAGTTCCCCTCTAACAGGTACATGAGTCAATCATTTTTCCATTGTATATCAATAGAGCGTGACAAATTCAAACGCATATCTTGTACTCATTCTTTCATTTATAATATGATTTATAATATGAGAAAATATGCAAGTCCCACATCGGTCGGTCTAAGTAAATAATGGATATTAATTCTAATTGCTTATTTAACTTTGATGTATACTGATTATGTCTAGATATACGGCGCGATCTATCTATCAACATGAATCTTAATTAAAATATCTATTGTCTATTCTATAGGGAGCAAGGATGCCGTCCCACCACAAACAGACCAAACAACAGACCCTGCTTCTCCCCCACCAGGTACACACATTTTCTCAATAAATACAACTATCGAGAATTCATGCCATCGTTCTAGTAAATTGATTTTTAATGAATAATGGTTTGGACTATGCAAATGCCTAAAAGTTGTAGTGGCACGTTATGATTGTGGCTGACATCGTTAATTCTATATATGTATGGCTCAATGTTGACTAAAATCTCTTATCTATGCTTAATAGGGAAAGAGGAGGCTGCCCCGCCACCAACCCACACAGCAGCAGATGACAACGACCCAACAACTGACGAGACTGCCCAACCAGGTACAAAACAGTTTATTTTACCAAAAAATTCATTATTGATATAAAACTTAAAAGTAGCTAAAATTCTATCAGAGCTTGAATCATATTTCTTAATTAAAATCATGACCCAGATTCTCCTACACCAGGTACACAATATTTTGTAATTTATTTTTCATAGAGAAGATAATTCTTCCCTGAAGCTTCCTAAAATTTGTGCCTAAAATTCATACATTCTCTTAATACTGTATATGTATTTGATTATAAAGAATAGCATTTTTTCATTGACTGCATAGCCATTACATATATATACGACTGATTGTATCTTTATGTGACCTATGGTTTCATAATATAGTTCACGGGGAACCATTAACACCAGAAGCACCAAGTTCGTCAACTGCTGATGAAGGGCCACCAAGAAAAACACCTGCTGGCACTAGACCCAAGTCTTCAGCGACTACCACCAATCAAGGGGCACCGAAAACAACACCTGCAGGCGCTCAACGCAGTGACGCTACAGAACAACCAGGGAAATCGTCTGCAACCCCCAGTGGCAGTGGTACCAAAGGTGCGGTATACTAATGTCATAAACAAACCTATTTAGACAAACCAATTGTGATTACCTCCTTTTCTCATATTCATATTATTTAAACATTATATGTGTATATACCATTAAGCTTTATAATATCTGTAGGTATTCTAACGTTAGGTTTTTTTTATCCGTCTCAAGAGAGATCAACATGTATCTGATGTAATAGAGATCAACAAATCTAACCCTAAAAAATCTGTTTTTCAGGTACTTACAAGACACCAACCTCGAAACGAAGGCCACCGGAATACAAGGCGCCCTTCATGAACATCGGCGAGTTCCATAAAAATGTCTTCATCAACGTTGATGCCGACATCCCCTTCTGTCTCCCGAAGAAGTATAAGAGGATCGCGACAAAGCAGACAACAAAGAAGAACAAGGGTCAAGGGAAGAACAAGACAACAGGGCCAACTAAGACTCAAGGGAAGAACAAGCCAGAGCCAACAAAGAGGAAGGACATCTTCGAGTCGGACGAGGAGGTCAATCACATCAGGGGGTTGCCAGGAGAAATACCACAGTACATCCGGTTAATGGGCATCCTGCTGCTTAATTGCCTTCTGGAAGTTGTCAGTTACGTAGACTGGGGTGAGGACATTACAGATGAAGAAGTTGAAAACCATCCTGCCAGGTCTCTGCATCATAAGCTGAAACACACAGGAAAGCAGGAACACATGGACGTTGCGTTCCAGACTGTGATGTCCCTGTGCAACATCGACGAACCACAACGCCTTGAAATCAATGCGAGACTTCTTTCTCTCCTGATTGTCAAAGCCTTCAACAGCGACATGGACGTAGAGGACTGCCTTCCCATGATATTACCCATCATCCATGATCACCGGATGCAACAAGATCAACTACGTTGGACAACCGTGGCGCAGCGTGAAGGGGCCTACATGTGTATAAACAGTTCCCTGTACTACCAGGACTTCCAGGATCTCAAGAATGAGAAAGCATACATCAATGACAACGTACGTACTCCCTTAGGTTAATACACATAATTAGTTCCTAGAATATTAAATAAATTGACCATGTACATATGTACTCCCTTAGGTTACTACATGTAATTAGTTCCTAGATTATTATATAAATTGGTCATGTTCCACTGGGATACTCGAGGTTATGACTTGGAAAGGGGACAATTTTTTTCTATGGAATTTCTTGACTCACTTGATTACAACACATCCCTGTTGTACTCACTCAACACATCCCTGTTGTAATTTTATACTAATTGATTGTGCCATTCTTTTTCAGCACATACATGCTTTCCTGGCATACCTGGCAAAGAAGGCCAACGAAGTGCCAAACACAGTCTTGATGCTGCCCTCTCACCTGGCTGCGATGTGGGACATGGACAAGTACGGATGGTTCTACAGAAGGGTAAGTAGGAAATAAGGGATATTCGATTACTAAAGAATTATTTATTTATCTAAGATTAGTCACATTAATTCCATTCCTTAATGGATAGTTTTTTGAATCCTAATTGATTAAGCGAAATACACATAAAAAAATTATAAATTTACATTGGTTAATTTAACACTAAAATTACTTAATTATTTGCTTTTTATAGCAACCGATGTTCGAGTACGAGTGGGTGATGATGCCGTTATGCGTAGGCAGTGACCATCACTGGGTTCTCCTTGTGGCTAACATGCAGAACCTATGTGTGACCATTTTGGACCCCATCCAGGGACCCGTTGCACATGCTAGGAAAGTGCGTTACATGAATCACTGGAGGTAAGTACTAAGCAAAGCATATGACCTTTTACTGTATAATTCATATTCGGTACTGCTTTTAATTCAAATTATATAATAAAGGCTCAGTCATGATTAATTTATTAACAGTGTCCTTCTTGCAACTGTAAATTTATTTTTGTACAATAATTATTGATGATAACAATGTTAAATGCCTTGTTATAATGATAACTTTATGCATGTACTATTCTACAAAAGTGACTCTTCTAGGCCGAATTAGCCTCCTAAACAAGTATTTTAAGAAACAAAATTGACATGGAATTTCTTTTCTAGGGAGTACATGGCGGCCAGGTGCACAGCACTGAAGATGGAACCGAAGGAGTGGTGCTACTAGAAGATGCCAGAAGCAAAACTGTACGACGGGATGACTGTGGTGTTTTTGTCCTCATGGTAGGCATCAAATTATTACGATTTAATAGTTTATTATGATTAATCATTTTATCTTGAAAATAATTATTATTGTAAATTTTATTTGACTGTTTTACATTATTTTTCTTAATACATATATATATATTATTGAAACATAAAGATTACAACCTGTTATGGATATGATGTGATTACTTATCAGATTTATGATCATTTTTCCAGCACGCAACTGCCATCCTGCACGAAATTAGCCCGAAGGCTATTCGCCAGGTCAATGCCCCGATCTTCAGGAAATACGCTTCAACAGTGTTTGGGAGGGTGGTAGAGCCTGACAATGACAACTGTGCCCTCCCCTTCTGTCAAGAAGCCGAGAACCCGGATGGCGTCGAGGGAGAACCTATCAGATGGGTCTACTGCGATGGATGCTTAAGGTGGTTTCATGTGGCCTGTGCTGGCGAGGACCCAAATTTCCAACCACCAGAACACCAGTACTGGTATTGTCCAATCTGCGAGCCAGGGAGGATGGGGGGAAAGGGGAGGTAAATAAGCCTCTGCTGTTAAGTATTTTGTAATAAATGCCGGCAGGGACCTAATCATGTCAGGTGTAAGTTGTTTATCCTAGAGAGTTAGGATAGTCTTCAACATGATGGTGTCCTTATTACACAGTCGGAAACTATTTAGATGTTGGGGTTTTATTTTCAGCTTTGTACATGTTTCTTTAGTTAACCCTTTCAAGACGCCACAATATTTTGAAATAGTACCAAATGGACACCAAATACCTGGGGGAATATGCCCAAAAGACGCCACTGATACCAATAAGAAGCTAACACATGGATATAAATGACTATTTCCCAAATGGCAATTCTCCCAACCACGGATAGCCAGTTTTATGAGTTTTACCTGCAGGTTAGTCTAAAACAGGAAGCATTCTGGGTAATATGTCGACAAAACCCAATGCTTTAGTATGGACATTTTCATGAATTTTGTAATTATTTATAGAGTAACATTGTGAAAAACTAGCTGTCATTATTTTTCAAATAAGTATCCATATACATTTATTATTCTTCAGTTGCTTCAAAATCCATTCGTTTTAAATGGATATATAACAATTATTTGATAATTTTCTATAGTTTTCCTAGGGGTTTTGTCGACAGATTCAGTCAAAATTAGCCTGCAGGTACTTTAAATACTTAAAATCATCTATCCGTGGTAGGGAGAATTGTTAGATAGATTATAATATGGTCCATTTCAGTCTTTTTAAGTAGAAAAAAAGTTTTGATATATATTAAGCATCAAATTGACAATTCTGACATATGTTTTATGTATCTCTCAGGCATCTGGCGTCTAGGCCTGCTGATGCCTGAGAGATACAGGTGTCAATAGCTGGTGATGCCTGAGAGGTACTAGCGTCCTTAAAGGGTTAATTTGTCCAGGAGGTTGTCTGTGCCAGCTGCCTGTCCTAGAAGGCTAGGCTGGTGATTGGAATAGTACTCTCGGTTGGTAGGAACTTAAGAAACTTAAGAAACTTAAATTTAAGCAATTAATAGCTGATTTTTCTCTCACAGATGGGCAGGGGCCCCACTAGCGTCAGGGCGAGAGGTCGCCCGTGCCAACTGCCTGTCCTAGGTTAGGCTGGTGGTTGGACACAATGCTTTTGAGGGTTGCTGTTGTTTTGAATCCTGTAAACTGAATTGAAATGTACTGCTCAATAAATGAAAACAGATCTGGGCCTGGATGCAGTTTGGATGGCTGTGTTTTTACCGTTTTATGTAATGATGCCATAGTGATTTTTCTCTTACAGATGGGCAGGGGCCCCACTAGCGTCAGGGCGAGAGGTCGCCCGTGCCAACTGCCTGTCCTAGAAGGTTAGGCTGGTGGTTGGACACGATGCTTTTGTGGGTGAGTGAGTGAGTGTTGGGTGTTTTACGCCGTACCGACAGCCAGGGTAATTTTCACGGCGAAAACCAGTTGGGACGATTCTGTCTTTGGTGATCGAATCTATGAGATAAAGGTGACAGGGCAGGCAAGCAGCAGGGGATCAAAACCTGGCAATAATTTTTGCTGCACCTCATCCCTTAGTGAACCAAGCACTGACCGGGAATTGAACACAAAATTCATGAGCTCATGAATACAATTGAAGCAACCGAAGACTGGCAGCAAAGCGAATACAAAGTCCTGAAAGCAGGCGTACGGCTCAAGTTGGAACAGAACGATCAAATACGGAGAGATTTGATTCGGCATAAGAACAAAAAATTCCTGGAGGGTACCAGAAATAAAGAATATGGTGCTGGTATATCCTTGAAAGAAGTAAGGACAGAAGGCCCAAAAATACGTCAAGGCTTCCAAAACCAAATGGGTAATATCCTACAAGAATTGTCGAATGAACTTGATCACTAAATAACTGACTATGCGACGAGTACTAATTATATCCGACTCCAGGGGGCGAGCCCTTTCTCAGCAGTTAAACTCTATTAACTGGTCTATGCTGGGTTTCATTATATGGGTTCTTGCCTACCCAGGGGCCACTCTGCAAACTGGAATTACCCGAGCTATCAGTGATATTGGTAATATGAGGTTTGACTTGATCTATATATACCTTGGGGTTAATAACTTGTCAGTCAAATTGAATCCCAGGAATATCTTACCAATGTTTTCCAATAGGTACGACCTTGTCCGAATCATGATGATCCAATTTGCCAAAGCTAGACGAAGACTGTTCTCCAACTCACCTAGGGTAATCTTTTGTGAATTAATAGGATTAAATTTCAGCATGTACAACACAAATACAAATAATAACTATCTGACTGCTCAAGATGAACTCAATGCGGGAATCATTCTCTTAAATGATCATTTGCGATACATGAACAAGGAGGAACTTGTACACAGCCCCAATATAGCCCACTTTGTGCATAAACCTAGGAATGTGAACTATATCTCGCACCGTTATACAGCTACTACCACTGACGGCTTACACTTGAACTATCCCATCAACGGCCAAATCATGGACAGATTTATTATCAGTACTCAACAGTTATTATAGTAGTTGTGCCCCTCTCAAGTTGATTGCATGCAGTATGTGAGTATGGTCTATATGTGTTTTTCAATTGTTTGATTCATTTTCTTAATTAGAATATATAACCTAGCTCATATACTGATTGTTTGATCTTGTGTTGTGGTTAAATATTTCAGTCACAGTGGTCTTTCAATCTTACTGTACTGAATGTATTATATAGGGCGCAGTGGTCCAGCACAAGCCCATCTGCTATATCATTCTTAGTACTATTTCTTATTATTGATTTGTCTTATTTTTTGATTTCGGGCACAGTGGTCAAGCACATTTTCTTACAATCTTACTGTACCAAATATATTATTCTGGGCACAGTGGTCCAGCACAAGCCCATTTTCTATATCATTTATAGTATTATTTCTTACCATTGACTTACTATATTTGTTGTTGTTGTTGTTGTTGTTCTTGGGCGCAGTGGTCCAGCACAAGCCCTACTTTGTAATTTTTTCAATCTTACTGTACTGATTATCCTTTAATAAGGGAATGTGTTTTCCCAGTAGGGTTTAGCTGCCCATATATATGTAGTGGGCGCAGTGGTTTAGCACAAGCCCACTTCTATTCCTTTCGCATATCCTATGATATGGATTCTAATTTAATTAATATAGTCTGCATGTAGTAAGAGCATTTAATTGAAACATATGTCTTGTTCTGGTTAGGTCTGGCACGGACCACTATTTCCTAATGTTTGTCTTATAAATTGTATTTTGTTTATAGCTATTCATAGGTATCAAGGTTAGCAGTAACTGCATAATGCCTTCACTTACCTTATGTAAATATGTTTATTTGTTACTACTATTGTGTTTGTCAAATGAAAGTGCCACACAAATTATGTTACTAAGGAAACGGCTGGTGTTGCCATACCTATGGCAGAACTGATAAATACAGGACTACCCACCGATCACAGAGGTTTCCATATTGCTCACTTGAATTTACAGAGTTATAAGAACAAAATTGACATGGTTAAACTACAGATTAAGTTACTAAATTTTGATGTCTTCTCCTTTAGTGAGTCTTGGCTCATAGCTAGTATTAATAATTCACTTTTAGATATAGATGGATATACTTTAATTAGACAAGATAGGTCCTGGTCTAATACAACCAATAGACAACCAAAGCGAGGTGGTGGGGTTGGGATTTATATTAAAGACAACTATAATTTTTCTTTAAATGAGGTTGCAATGTATAATAATAATTGCCAAGACATTGAATGCCTATGGATCGAAATTCACATGGAACATTCAAAAAACATTGTCATTGGCACTATATACCGTCCTCCTGACGGTAATGTTACCAATTTTTGCAATTTTCTGACTGACTCTGTCAATGATCTAACTACCACCTTTAATAAGGATGTATTTGTTATAGGAGATTTTAATATAAATTACCTAACCAAGACTTACCCAGATACCAAATTATTGATTCAATTTGAACAAACATCAAACTTGAAACAATTTATAAAAAATCCAACTCGAAATAATAGTGCTATTGATCTTCTTTTTACCAACTCAAACTTTGTTGCAGATGCAGGTGTCTTAGATATTTTAATTAGTGACCATGATATTATATTTGGTACCCGAAAAAAGGCTAAAACCGAATTTAATAGAGTCAAGTTTATTGGTAGGTCATATCGAAATTATGATAGAGAAATTATGCAAAATAATATGCGTCAGCGTAATTGGGATTTATTATGGGCCTCTAATGAACCAACAGTGTGTTGGGACATTCTTCTTGAAGGTGTTAATGAAGAACTAAATAACATGTGTCCGCTCAGACATCATGTAATTAAGGATAGAAATGAACCGTGGGTTAGTAATGAGATCCTTGACCTCATCAGACTTAAGAACAATGCTTGGAAAAGGGCCAAGAAAACTAAAAATGAAGAAGACATTCAACAAGCCAAAATATTAAGAAATAGGGTTAAAACTGTTATCAGACAAGCCAAAGCTGAATTTATCCAAGACTAATTAGATGATGACAATATAATTATGTACAAAAAAATTCTGGAAAAAAATCAATTTAGTCATGCCCACATCTGTAAAACAACCCACTATCCATCTGATTAATCCTATTTCCAAAACACCTGTTGACTCAAATGATTTAGCGGACTATGTTAATTGGTTCTTTACTGAGATTGGCCCTAATTTAGCAAAGAATTTTACTGAGGAATGGGATGATGAAATTGATATACGACCACCATATCCTATGCCACAATTGCAAGTTGACGAAGATCTACTAAAGAAAACAATCATGGAAATCAATATTTACAAATCTTCGTCTGTTGCAAATGTAAGTTCTCGTGTTTTAAAAGATGTTTTTCTTGTTTTGTTACCTGAATTGACTCACATTTTTAATTGTTGTTTTTCATCTAATGTTTTCCCAGATGACTGGAAGATTGCTAATGTGATCCCTTTACAAAAAACAGGTGAACCTACTGACGTAAATAATCTTAGACCGATTTCTCTACTGCCACTTCCTGGCAAGATTTTAGAAAGATTAGTACATTCTCAAATCTCGTTTTTTCTTGAAAATACAAACTTGTTTAATAATAATCAAGGTGGGTTTCGCAAAAATAAATCTACAATAAATACAGTAGCTGAATTTACTGATGACATATTAACTTCTATAAATAATAATAACATTACAATTGCTACTTTTATCGATCTAAGAAAGGCTTTTGATACCGTCAACCATTCAATTCTACTTAAAAAATTGAAATATTATGGATTACATAATAATACAATATCATGGATTGAAAACTATCTCACTAATCGCAAACAAAAATGCACTGTAAATGGGATCACATCTGGCACTAAACCAATTACATGTGGTGTCCCTCAAGGGTCAATTATAGGCCCGTTGATGTTCTTGATATATATAAATGATGTAGATAAAGTCATCGAGCACTCATCCTATAAGTTGTATGCTGATGACACTGTGATCTACTCGTGTAACAATGATGAACTGGTCTCTCATTTTAATGTTATTAAGGATCTGGAGAACTTAAACTCTTGGTGCAGAAGAAATCAATTGACTATCAATACTAAAAAGACAAAGTCTATGATATTTGGTAGCAAGGGTTTATTAAAAAGATAAAAATATTATAATATTACACTTGGAGATGATCAGATACAATATGTTCATTTATTCAATTATCTAGGTGTTAAGCTCGATTGTAAATTAAATTTTGAGGCACATGCCCTTGAGAGCTACAGACTCATTTCACATAAATTATATATGTTAACTAAAATTAGACCACTCATATCAACCTACCAAGCTATAACAATTTATAAAAGCAAGATTTTACCCTATTTTGATTATGGAGATATTTTTTATCACAAAACGTACGTTCGGACATTGGACAAACTCCAAAAAATACAGAACCGTGCTCTCAGAGTATGCCTCAAGGTTGATAGTCGATACAATGTTAATATGTTACATACAAGATGTAAAGCATCCTTGTTATTACATAGAAGAAAATGTCATTTGTTAAACTTTGTATATCCTAGAAGCAAGGATGCTAAATACTTAAGACCTATGGATAGAAATTTACGAAATTTTGATGGTCCTATTATGTTAGAAATTTTTCCTAACAACATATCTTTTCAGCGTAGTGTGCTGTATCAAGGGGCAGTAAACTGGAATAATTTACCCCCAAATGATCGTAATATTCAAGGCCTAAAATGTTTCAAGGCCCACCAGAAAAGAAAGCTGTCAAATCTGATTCTGATGTATTGACTATGTTAGACTGATTATTCTTTAGAACCTATGGTGATTGAGTATATTTTTGTTCGCTGGTGTAGTCCTATACCAAACTTTGATATATGTATACTTGTTTTTGAATCAATCAACACCAACCACCTGTTATAATACTCTTTTTAATTCATAACAACTATTTGACAAACTTTGTAAATTCTTATTTAATTTCTTATATTATCCTAAATTGTATAGTTTTTTGGTTTTTTTTCTTCTCGCTTTTTTGTTATTTACTCACTACTGCCAGCAAAACCTACATGTACATAGTTAGATGCCCATGCTGGGTTGCAACGAAAAATGGCCCTTGGCCAAATTGTAATTACCCAGTTGAAATAAAATATTCAAAGAAAAAAAAAAAAAACAACACTTGGTCAGTGCAGGGTCCCCCCTATTGTCGCCTCATACGATCAGCAGGGGCTACTGAGGGCCTATTCTTACCCGGACCCCCACTGGCCGCTTTTGTGGGTTGCTGTTGTTTTGAATCCTGTAACCTAAATTGTAATGTACTGCTCAATAAATGAAAACAGATCTGGGCCTGGATGCGGTTCGGATGGCCGTGTTTTTACCGTTTTATGTAATGATGCCACAGTGATTTTTCTCTTACAGATGGGCAGGGGCCCAACTAGCGTCAGATAGATGGCTATTTTTGAAAAAAAAAAAATTAATAAAATGAAAAAAACACTTTCACCCGGCCCAAATACGGCCACCTGGCCGGTCCACCAGAAACAGAATTTTTTTTAGTGTCGCCCTGGATAGTTTTAAGCGAGAGACAATGTGTGAAAGAAAGTGCAAAAATTATCCTTAGGGTTGACTATGGTATTAAAAAAATATCAGACAAGGGCCATGGAATTCAAAAACCTTGCAAAAACCCTCCAATATAATATAGATATAAACCACTAACTGAATTCATTTTTGGATTTGTGTGCATATCTTTTTTTTCCAGTTTGGCAGGGTCCCCATTAGTATCAGGGGATAGGTCGCCAGTACCACTTGGCTGATAAAGTTTGGGGTTGCTGTTGGTTTGAATTATGTATTGATTGTGTCAACCACCTGTTGTAAAAGGTTGGGCTGGAAGTTTGCACCTGATACTTTTGTAGGCTCCTGATATCCTGAATTACTGATATACCGAGATCTGCTCGAGGAATTCAATTTATATCTATCTGGACTATAAATCGACACCCAGTATTTTCACAGGGTATAATATAGAATTTAATTTACTATAACCAACTAATTTATAAGTTCTTTACTATTTGTGATTTTATTAGTATAACTCGGTTGTGCATATGAGTATGTATAAATCAGTGTTTGTGAAAAGCCTAAGAGTGCTGAATATGGGAAGTTTGACGTGTTATGTCCCAACAGTTTCAAAAAGCATTGCCAAAATCTGATATGCAAAATCAGGAACATTTTTAACAAATATGATAGAATATGATAGGAGTGTATGCCTGATTAACTATAATGCCTGATTATCGGCATAGATTGCCCCGATTAACAGCATAAACAACCATCAAACAATTCCTGAGTTTCAAAGTACTTTTCACAGACACGTCATAAAAAAAAAGATAAATCCACCAATGGAATGGGTTGACTTAAAATTTATTGAAACCACAGTAAACACCCTACTAAACCAAGAGAGAACGAACCAGAAGAGAGGAAACAGGACTAAAGTCCTCACTATGGGAGACTCCAACATGAGAAGGTTGGAAGAACACCTACAAGACATACACCCCGAAATAGAGATCACGCCACTGCACACATACACAACCGACAAACTGCTGAGAGTGTTTCCGATGTCAGAAAAAGCCATCAGGGATGCTGATGCCATCCTGATACATGTGGGAACAAACGATCTAAGAAAGGGACTATCTGCAGACAAAATCGGCTACAATATTAACAAACAAAGCACCGATCAAAGAAGCTAATGACAACATGTGTGATACTCCGAAAACGCATAGCTTGATAATAGAGGGGCTATCTGAATCGCATAAAGGATACCTGGACCTGAGGATTATTTTGCTGTTTGAATATATTGGCAGTCAGTTTATCCCAGCTGATATATCGGGCAGTGAGATTCCCTAGGAGGTACGATACCACCAAGCCTGGCCCTGTGAAAGTTAGCGTCTATGACCATAGGGCTCCAATGAGGCAATGACGATCAAAGGTAGATTCAAGCATAATCTGGCAATGAGTGATATATGGCTCGAATATCACGAGAGTTATCAAACACGATGCAAAAAACAAACTGCACGTATAATTGCACGAGAGCAGGGAGCAATAGCTTTGTTGAATCAGCAGACATCAGAATAGAAACGATTTTATACAGGCTTGACACCCTCGACCAAGTACCCGTTGAGTATCTCCCACCTAACATAAATACCAATGGTGAAGTGAGAGTCACTGCTGAGCAGGCACCAAGTGTTATGACCAAGGCGTGGAGACGAGAAGAATAGAGCCAATGCAAAGCACAGTATTACTGCCTGCAGCAACAGACCCTATGGTAGCCAGACCAAAATCTCCTAGACACAATACTACCTCTCCTGGAAAGGTGAGAGAAACCCCTACTGCTGTATACTACAGTGGTCCAAAGGAAATATTGTCCAATATGTTCAAACAAAAAGTTGATTATCGAGGAAGATTCTTCAACTGTAATGAACAGGCCTAGCAATACACGAAAGTTATGCAAGCTAAACGTCTAGAGTGAGTGAGTGAGTGTTGGGCGTTTTACGCCGTACCGACAGCCAAGGTCATTTTCACGGCGAAAACCAGTTGGGACCGATTCTGTCTTTGGTGATCGAATCTATTAGATGAAGGTGACAGGGCGGGCAAACAGCAGGGGATCAAAACCTGGTAATCATTTTTGCTGTACCTCATCCCTTAGTGAACCAAGCACTGACCGGGAATTGAACCCAAAGAACCACTTGGTCAGTGCAGGGTCCCCCCTATCATCGCCTCATAAGATCAGCAGGGGCTACTGAGGGCCTATTCTTACCCGGACCCCCACGAGGTGAGTGAGTGAGTGAGTGAGTAATGGATGCTTAATGCCGTTTCGACAACTAAGGTCATATTCATCATGAAAACAGGTTGGGACAAATTTTGTCTTTGGTAATCATATCAAAGAACCTCCGACAAACAAAAGCATTCAGGTTCTGATTCATCAAAAAAATGAAGGCGAGAATAGGACTGTAGAAAATGAGTGAGTGAGTGAGTGATTAATGGATGCTTAACGCTGTTTCAACAACTGAGGTCATATTCAAGGCGAAAACAGATTGGGGAGAATTCTGTCTTTGGTGATCCTATGAGATGAAGGTGACAGAGAAGTTTTATTTGTAACAGGATGCTCCAAATCTTTCTGAAACATACTTCTGGCACACATTTAGATTATCACGTGATATGTTCTACTATGTGTGCAGCTGCATTTGGCATGACATCAAAAATGAAGTAAGAGATACTGGACGGCCTCAAATTTCAATTGCAATTATAGGGGAGCTCAGACATGTGATGACCAATCTTAGTCAGTTCCAAGGCCAGGTGCACTGTGATCCCACCAGTCACTATCCCTGTGTAATGGGGGTGTCACATGGGGGTGTCACATGAGGCACTAGCCCCACCTGTGGTGCCCCCTACTGGTAAATACCTTGCATAAGAGGGGTGTGTAGATCTACCCTAGGGGGTGCCTCTAACCAGTTTCATGTGGGCCTTGGATTTCCCTATTGATACTATAATAAGCTGTGTTCCGTTTATCAACCCATTAGTCTGTTCCGGGAAGAGTCCTCTTTTTCAAATGGTCAAAAGGTTGGGCTATGGCGGCCGGTGCATAAGGTAGTGTGTAAGGTAGTGCAAGCGGCTCTCCTCCTTTTCATTAGTGGAATATAAGTTACTGGGACATTGAACTACCAACACTATGAGCCAGCACCACTGTAAACAAAGGCTGAGTGAAAGAATGAGTGAGTGAGTAATGTATCCTTTACGTCGTTTCAACAACTAAGGTCATATTCATGGTGTAAACAGATTGGGAGAAACTCTGTCTTTGGTGATCATATCTATGAGACAGGGCGGGCAAACAGCAGGGGATCAAAACCTGGAAATCATTTTTGCTGTACCTCATCCCTTAGTGTGCCACAGCACCAACCGGGAATTGAACCGAACGAACCACTTGGTCAGTGCTGGGTACCCCCTATCATCACCTCATACGATCAGCAGGGGCTACTGGGGGCCTAAACTGAGGCTATTCTTACCCGGACCCCCACTTGGTCAGTGCTGGGTCCTTGTTAGGACGCTATCCTGCAAACAGATGCTATCCAACAAATGTTTGTGGTATAGTGACTTTTTGCAGGATAGCATTGCCACAGGATGCTAAGCTACAAACAGATGCTAAACCACAAATATTTTAAGGATAGCATCTTTCCAAAAATAGACACTAAGTCATAAATATTTGTAGCTTAGCATCCTTTTGTGACTTAGCATCACCACAAGCTGCTAAGCTACAAACAGAACTGCTAAAGGCCATATTCCACTTTGCGGCGTTTTGCTCGCGGTGGGCAATTAACATGCGGTGTTTGACCTCACCGCTAATAAAAGTAGCCACCGCAAGATGGAATATAGAAATTGCTTGCGGTGGTACTAGCGGTGGTGCTTACAGTGACCCAATGCTAGTGCCACAACAAATGATATAATATTCTTTTATATGACTTTTATGACTTTTTTATGATTTTATATCTATATTTTATAATGATTTCCTCTAGTTTTCTATTGAGTGCTTGCGGTGGCAGAAACGGACATGTCCGTTTCTGAAACGGAAATTGCTTGCGGTGGCTAATTAAGACCACCGCTAGTGGCACCCCACCACATAGTGGAATATGGCCTTAAGTCACAAATATTTGTGGGATAGCATCTCTGTACAAAGCTATATTAAAGTATTATCAGTACAGCAAAGTTACCTTTTCTGTAGGATTGAAAGGGGGTATCAGGTCTTTTATGTATTATGCCCCAAAACTTTAAGTTCTTTATCTTTATTTTAATAAAATGTCCAATGAAAATTTTTTGTCTAAACATTTTTAGCTTTCTATTCAGGGAAATGTGAGATGAGAAAGCATGGAAAATATGCATTTTTCAGTGGGGCAGGATGATTCAGGGGACAATTTCTAGTAATCGCTATATGAGGGGTGATAGACATTAACCTTTTTCTGAAACTTTGGTCTTTTTAGTACGATCTTCAAAGAATATTGACAGAATTTGTGAAAAAAGGGTTGTGTACAACAACTAACAACTAGGCATACAAAAATAGGTTTTATGTCCTGCAAATGGGAGAATCAATTAAGATGAGTGAGTTATCATTCTAAACAAACCAATGTTTGTTTATCTATATCTATTATCCTTCACTGCTATGAAGTGACAAGGGGCTGAACAACTGAAATCTTACTTTTGCTTCTCAAATTTATTTTGTTAATAGTTTATCAATATTCAAATTTCTTTTGATACAGAATAGAAATTGCAAAATGAAAGTGTGATTTAATTTTCCTAAATATATTATATTATATATTTGAATATTCAAAAAGAGTTTGCAGTCCACCTCTCTTCCAAACCCCAATGAAATAATCTTCAAAATTGGTTTGCTATTTTTCAGTATAAATCTGTATGATAGCATCCATTGGTAGGATAGCATCTTGTTGGATAGCATTTGATTGTAGCTTAGCAGCATATGGGTGTTGCTAACTGACAAAGTGCTTTGTGGTTTAGTGAATGTTTGCATGATAGCGTCCTGACATGGATGTTAAGTGACAATTAGGTTGTATTTGTGGGATAGCATCTGTTTGTAGGATAGCGTCCTAACAGTCCTCCCTATCATTGCCTTCTACCATCAGCAGGGTCTACTGGGGGCCTATTCTTACCCGGACCCCCACAGGGTGTTTTTGGAAGAAGGGGGTGCAGCAGGATTAACTCCAGTGAGTGATTTCCAACGGAGTGAGGTCACAAATTCTGCTAACATGTCTGGCTTGCCCCCTGTCCCTTTATTTGTTGCTGGTAACAGCAAAAAATGTCCTTAGCCGGTGAAAGGAAATTAACTCAATGAGGAGGTTCTGGAAATTGTTTCTGGGATAAAACTAGATTTCAATAACGGTCGAGTGTTGGGCATTTGGCCACAAGAATACAGATTCAGTAGTGATTTGGATTTGGTGGTTAATGCGGAAATCCTAGAACTCTTACAGAAAGGTGTTATAGTCCCACAAGAATACGAGAATGATCTTTTCCTTTCCAATATTTTCCTTGGGCCAAAGCCCAATGGGAAGTATAGTATGATACTTGATTTGTTTTTTTGAAAGGAAATGTCTCTAAGAAGCATTTTAAAATGCAACACCTGGATGTAGCAGTCGACATGCTACAGAAGGGTGACCTTATGACATCAATCAACTTAAAAGATGCGTACTATACTTTTCCTATTCACCAAGAATATCAGAATTTCGTACATTTTTCATGGAAAGAGGAATTGTATAAATATAAGGCGCTTCCATTTGGTTTGACGTTCATACCTAGGCTATTTACTAAAGGGATAGTACCTATTGTTCTGCTCTTCGAGAGGCTGGTTATATGGGGTTCAGTTACATCAATGATTTCCAGTAAATAAGATCAATCAGGTTCTCAAACAAAAACGAGTTAAGATCAGAGAAGTTGCTTCCATTTAAGGTCTTCTAAATGACTTATGTAAGGGGAGAGACTAGTCTGTCACACCTTAAAAATCTTGAAATTGACATAATCACTGCGCAACATAAAGTAGTTAGAGTACAGTTTGATGGTTTTATGAAGTTAACAGCAATCAGTGGAAAAGATCTCCATTGGTGGTTGGTCAATATTCCATAGGTTGGGATGAACTCTGACTTTGGTGATCGAATCTATGAGATGAAGGTGACAGAGTGGGCAAACAGCAGGGGATCAAAACCGGGAAATCAATTTTGCTGTACCTCATCCCTTAGTGAACCACAGCACCAACTGGTAATCAGACCCAAAGAACCACTTGGTCAGTGCTAGGTCCCCCCTATCATCGCCTTCTACGATCCGAGGGGCCCATGTTGTTGGGTATATTGGGCCTTGGACTTTAGGCCTGAAGCAAAACCCTCCTTACGTCATGGGGGACAAGGATTTAGTCTCCAAGATCATTGAAATGCACCTTAAACTTACTGATGAGATCCTTATGGCTTCTGCTGACTATTTGACCAGAAAGAGTAACATTCAACAGAATGCTGCTGCTCAGGCGAAGCTTGCCATGGAAAATTATATTGACGGAGCTTCTAATGATCCCATCACTGCGAAAAAGTTAAAGGACGATATAAATATGAGGCGCTTCAGTTTGGTTTGATGTGCATGCCTAGGCTATTTACTAAAGGGCTAGGACCTATTTTTCTGCTTTTCGAGAGTCTGGTTATATCGGGTTCAATTACATAGATGATTTCAAGTAAATAATATCAATCAGATTCTCAAACAAAAACGAGTTAAGATCAGAGAAGTTGCTTCACTTTTAGGTCTTCTATATGAATTACGTAAGGGGACAGACTACAGTCTGTCACACCTTAAAAATCTTGAATTTGACAAAATCACTGCACTACATTAAGTAGGTAGAAGTTTGAAGGTTTTATGAAGTTAACAGCAATCAGTAGGAAAGATCTCTATTGATGGTTGGTCAATATTCCATGGCAATTTAGAATAATTAGTTTAAAGGCCCAAGAAGATGAGTTAGTGACAGACGCATCCATGGATGGGTGGTAAGGAGTCACAACATGCAGGCGGTAGGTGGAATCCCGAGGAAGGTTCATGGCACATTAATGTTCTAGATATCAGACAAATTTTGTTGGGCCTAGGAACCTTCTTCAAAGACATTACTATCGCCCATATTCAGGTCTTATGTGACAATACTACTGCACAGACTGTTATTAACCATGTGGGTGGCACTAGATCAGCAAGGTGCAAGAACAGGCCAAAGAATTCTGGAACTTTTGTGTATAACAAGACATTTGGTTTTCTGACATGCCTGGCGTTGAAAATGTAGACGCGGTAACAAAAGTAGACAATTCACGGAGAATACAGATTCCCGACCCAGATGCTTCATTTATTGATGCGTTCTCGATTGATTGGTCAAAATTCAATCTGTGTTACATATTCCATTCTTTCAGACTTGTGAACCGCTGCATCAGGAATGTACCAGTGGAGGGAGTGTCGGCCATCATAGTGGCCCCAGCCTGGTCGGGCCAACTGTGGTTTAGTGCTCTGAAGGGTCTAGGGAACAAGACTGTTCGAGTAGCACCAGGGCCAGACAACCTCTTAAACCACAATCTGTCGTCGTCACAAAGCCATCTTTACAGGAGAGGAATATCACCCCTGTGAGATTGTCGCTCATTAGGCCTCACCTGACATGTTATAATTAGACACTGCATGACTGCCCAGTAAACACTCTGGCTGCCCATGCACGCGGCGGTTTTCCCGCCAGAATTCAAGTGACTACCTCACTCAGGTCTGGCGTTTCAACCAACAAGGAGTGAGTGAGTGAGTAATGGATGCTTTAAGCCATTTCGACAACTAAGGTCATATTCATGGCGAAAACGGTTGTTATCAATGAAAAGATGGACTAAAAGTTGTCAATAGAACAACATGATATATGTACAAGATCTTATCCTAAGGATAAAAACATGTTAATATACTAATCATATCAGTCCATACAGACCAGCTGTTTTCAAAAAATGGATGATACGATCAGACTGTACAGTGTTAAAAAGTTCAGGTAGACCAGCTACCTGATAGAACTGTCTACGTATCTGTTCAAAATCTGGGCATTCCAAAAGGACAACTACCTATTCATGGCATACACAGATTGGGATGAATTCTGTCTTTGGTGATCGTATCTATGAGATGAAGGTGACAGGGCAGGCAAACAGCAGTGGATCAAAAACTTGAAAACATTTTTGCTGTACCTCATCCCTTAGTGAATCAAGCACTGACTTGGAATTGAACCCAAAGAACCACTTGGTCAGTGCTGGGTCCCCCCTATCATCACCTCATACGATCAGCAGGGGCTACTGAGGGCTTATTCTTACCCAGATCCCCAAGGGGAGAGACTCTTTAGAAAATATTGCTTCTGTGTGCCTGCTACTGCACCCACCCTCCTCAAGATGCCGACACCAACAACAGTGGAAAACAAGTCAGGTTAGGAGTATACATAGTTTGAACTAGAGAAATCAGTGAATGCTACCATTTCAGAAGTAAATCCTGATGAACTTGAAGAAGTTGAATTATCAGTTAACATAGATGGATTGCCTTTGTTTGACTGCTCGAATGTATTATTTTGGCCAATACTCTGCAATTTCCCAAATGTATCTTCTCCACCTTTTGTTGTGGCAATGTACTGTGGAAACAAAAAGCCCGATGACTTTGAATTTCTGGCAGATTTTATTGAGTAACTGAAGGATCTTCAACAAAGCCGCCTTAATTACAAAGGTAAAATCTTTCCTTTAAATCTCAGAGCAATGATCTGTGATGCACCTGCAAAAGCTATAGTAAAGGGCACAATACAGTTTAATCGGAAATACAGATGTAATAAATGTGAAGAAAAAGGCACATATGATGGCTGAATGATACTCCTAGGTGTCAAATAAAGCTCCTCTGAGCAAAGACAAATCATTCTGGGAAAACAGGAATCCAGCACATCACAAATACCAATCCCCTTTCTGTGATCTCCAGATTGACATGGTCAAGCAATTCCCAATAGATTACATGTACCAGGTCAATCTTGGGGTCACAAAGTGACTACTGCTTATGTGGAAGAGTAGAAAACCTAACACAAAGCTGTCTGGATGACATATTGACTGCATATTGAATGAAGCTTATTCAAATGAAACCTTTCCTGCCTACTGAGTTCGCCAGGAAGCCTAGGACGCTTTCTGATATCCATGTGTGGAAAGCCACAGAATTCCAGCAGTTTCTATTATATACAGGACCACTTGCTTTGAATGGGATAATTCCTCATGAATTCTATGAACATTTCACATGTTTAAGCATTGCCATTGCTCTGCTGATGAGTGAAACACTCATAGAATCATGCCTAAGCGCTACTAGAGTACTTTGTTATGCAGTCCAGAATCCTATATGGAGTGAGTGAGTGAGTGTTGGGTGTTTTGCGCCGTACCGACGGCCAGGGTCATTTTCACGGCGAAAACCAGTTAGGATGAATTCTGTCTTTGGTGATCGAATCTATGAGATAAAGGTGACAGGGCGGGCAAATAGCAGGGGATCAAAACCCAGCGATCATTTTTGCTGTAACTCATCCCTTAGTGAACCAAGCACTGACCGGGAATTGAACCCAAAAACCACTTGGTCAGTGCAGGGTCCCCCCTATCGTCGCCTCTTATGATCAGCAGGGGCTACTGAGGGCCTATTCTTACCCGGATCCCCACGGGGTGAATCCTATATGGAGATCAGTTTGTAACCTACAATGTTAACTCCTTGATCCATCTGTCCAAGGTTGCAGCTGATTTTGGCTCCCCTGACAATATCAGTGCACAGTTAGTGAGTGAGTAATGGATGTTTTACGCGGTTTTGACAACTAAGGTCATATTCATAGCAAAAACAGGTTGGGATGTATTCTGTCTTTGGAAAATAATTCTATGAGTTTGTTTCTCATGTAGGTTTGTTGGCATTCTTGAGGAGGCCGTAGTCCCCGATGTTGACCCTTTTCGGGTTCTGATTTATGAAATTATGGAATATTTAAGGGAATACCGTACATCCATTCTTGAAATTATTTGTGCTGATAATATAAGTCACTCTATGAACATTTCTCATGGTGTTATGTCTTTAGATGTCATGGATCAAACCAACTGTAAACTTCCACATTCTTCAGTCACTTTGCTGCCCTTATTCGAATCACCCACATCGGACCCACTCTACCACTAGGACCCTTGCTCTACTGCCCGTATACAGCTAGTGCTCTACATAGAGTACTCTCATGGACTAAAGGAGGTGCAAACATCGCAGAGTGCATCTGACCAAAACCTTAATATCATAGATTGACGAGAAAGTAGTTTCGAGGCCCAGTTTTTGTGTGCTCGCAGCAACATAGGCAGCAGGAAAAGGAGGCTTTACAGTGTTAACCAGTGTTGGTATTATTGATGCAATTCACTGTGAAATAACACAGTAGCTCTAAATGGTGGGAGGCTAAGAAGGATGCGTCTGGGTGAAGCACCACACAACTATGTCAAAAACTGACAGACTGACAAAAGAGGCATACAATCGACCATGCAAAAGAGCAGAAACAATGACTTGAGAAGTTTTGATTTTTTTAAATTTTTTTTTTATCAATTTGATTTTTGACCCTTATTCCACACATTAATGCTCTAAGGACAATTGCAATAAGGGTCTGGATATTATCAAAGTTCTGGCAAATACCACTTGGGGTTCTGAAAGCAAAATCTTATTACAACGTTATGGGATGATATACATCCACTGAGGCATATCATAGTATCAAGGGCAGTCTCCAGGAGGCACCACTGAGGAGCTAGGCACAGTGCTGCCACCCTACAGGTATCAGCAGTGGACAGGTGACCTTCCACACTCATTACCTGGACACTGAACTGACCGGACCTGCCCTGATACCAAGTAAAGATTTTTCTTTCTTGCCTGATTATTGTGAAGGCCTAAACTAAACGTGCAACCAATTTAGAGCCCAAGGAAAGGGAGGCCTTAATTAAGGATAGACAACTGGTGATAAGGGGTGTTTTGCTATGGTCGCAGTTATCTTATTACTTTTTCTGTATTCCTAATCTCTTATGTTTATATCTTATAGTGCCAAAAAGCCAATTAAACACCCTATCTGTTGATATAAATCATTAAATTTTATTTTTAGGGACATCTATGCACCATAAGCGTAAAGTTGAAAAATCCTATTTTTACAACATTTTTTTGAACATTGATATCTCAGTCAATTCTTCACATAAAGCCTTGAAATTTTAAACACATATACATCTTGGCCAGTCAGAGGGAACAGTGTCTCAGATTCTTTATTTAGGTCTTAGTTTTTGTTTTATGAAATCTAGAAAATTAAGAATAAAAAAATGACAAAAAGTTTCCCGTTTTTTGTAATAAAATAAAAAGTAGGACTTAAATAAAGATTCTGAGACACGGTTCCCTACATAACAACCTTAGCAGGAGGCATACAAAGTTTGAAATCTGTAGCACTTATATTAAAGAGAATATCTTTGTTCAAAAAATAAAAGTCAAGATATTGGTTTTTAATTCATTTTGTCAGAGATATTTATCTAACTTTAACTTTATTTATATCATTAGATAGAGAAAATTGTTACCTTTCATTTGGTATATGGAAGGATACTCTATCTCATCAATTAAGAAAATGAGGGAAGGTAGTGTAAATAACGCCTTGCCAACAGTTGTCTATCCTTAAAGGCCTTAGGAAGAATAGAAACGTTATATTTCCTAAAATTAGAAATAAACTCTAAAAAAGTAACTCTATTTAAGTAAATTAAACGATAGGTCCTTCCTCACATGCAGAATGAAGGTTTTGCTTCCAGGATAATAAAGAATCTGGAGGACACAGAGTGTGAACCTAACGTCAATGAGGAGAATGAAAAATAGAAAAAGATCTGAAGAAAAACCAATTGAGTGAGTGAGTGAGTAATGGATGCTTTATGCTGTTTCAACAACTAAGGTCATATTCAAGGCGAAAACAGGTTGAGACGAATTTTGTCTTTGGTGATCGTATCTATGAGATGAAGGTGACATAGCAGGCAAACAGCAGGGGAAATCATTTTTGCTGTACCCCATCGCTTAGTGAACCACAGCACCAACCGGGAATTAAACCCAAAGAACCACTTGGTCAGTGCTGGGCTCCCCTATGGTCGCCTTATACGATCAGCAGGGCTACTCGGGGCCTATTCTACTCTGGAACCCCCATGGGGTCTGGATACAGGCTTTTACGGGTGATAGAAGGAACTTCTAATTCTCTCTGGTGGCGACGTGAAAAAGCGACGTGAAAAAGCGACGTGAAAAAGCGACGTGAAAAAGCGACGTGAAAAAGCGACGTGAAAAAGCGACGTGAAAAAGCGACGTGAAAAAGCGACGTGAAAAAGCGACGTGAAAAAGCGACGTGAAAAAGCGACGTGAAAAAGCGACGTGAAAAAGCGACGTGAAAAAGCGACGTGAAAAAGCGACGGGAAAAAGCGACGGGAAAAAGCGACGGGAAAAAGCGACGGGAAAAAGCGACGGGAAAAAGCGACGGGAAAAAGCGACGGGAAAAAGCGACGGGAAAAAGCGACGGGAAAAAGCGACGGGAAAAAGCGACGGGAAAAAGCGACGGGAAAAAGCGACGGGAAAAAGCGACGGGAAAAAGCGTAGGGAAAAAGCGTAGGGAAAAAGCGTAGGGAAAAAGCGTAGGGAAAAAGCGACGGGAAAAAGCGACGGGAAAAAGCGTAGGGAAAAAGCGTAGGGAAAAAGCGTAGGGAAAAAGCGTAGGGAAAAAGCGTAGGGAAAAAGCGACGGGAAAAAGCGACACTGCTAAACAGACTTTTGTGGCGCAATATAGTTAACACGCAATGACACTTATCTACACGCAAACACGCGTCAGGAAATTGGAGCAAAATTGTGCAGGAATATACTAGACACGTACTATGCTATGAGTGACAACATGATACTGTGTTCTTTCAGGGTTAATGGTGGGGGAAGTCATACACTGATTGACGCTGTATGTAGTAAAGTCATTCATCCAAGGCCAAGTTCGTCGAGAGTATGATATCAGAATTTCCCTGAGCACGGGTTATGTAACCCTTAAGTCACAGAAAGCAAAGATGAACACTTGCCTAGGCTTTGATTCTTGAGTCTTCTGACAGTAAGAATCCTTTGCTGAAATTGTCTCCCTTTGCCTTAAATAAAGGCATTGAAGGAATAGCTTCAAAGGTGGAGAACATTCATACTCTATGGTCTGGACAAATTTTTGTGGAGTGTGATATTAAGGCCCATGCCACTGACTTGTGGCATGCAACTACGCTTGCTGGTGATGGCATGAAAGCCTCTCCTCAAAGATCTCTGAAATCCAGCAGAGGAGTGATCCAATGTAGAGAACTTCGAGATGTGGATGATTATGAAATCACTAGAGAACTGCATCATCAAGGAGTTTCCTTTGTGAAAATGACATACCAGCAGTATCATGATTTTGGCCAATAGCAGGTCTTGTCTCTTGGTATCTAATACATTTTATTTATTGATTTATAATTTAAATTACCTTCATTTTCGTGTTTATATTTATACAATTTAAGGCAGTAGGTATATTTACATTTTACGGCAATTCTAGTTACATTTTAGGTCAGATTTGCATTATAAGTCAATTTCATTTACATTTGAAGCCACTTGCCATGGCGGAAGGTACCGAGGGAAACAGAGGAGTTTACACCTACAATATAAAACCAATGCCTAAACCATCCCCTACACCCAGGCCAAGGAGCCCCTTAATGGGACATGGCAGACACTACCCGGGCCATCTTCCACCACTGCTGCTGGCCCCCTTAACAGGACATGGCGGTCAGGAGCTAGGCCTTCCTGAAGGACCACTGCTGGACCCCGGCCCGGGACATGATAATCAGGACCCAGGTTATCCCTGGCAGGTCCATTGAAGGACCCTCCCTTTTACCTCATGGTTCGCAACAAGCCCCCTTATGACTCCAGAGAAACCGGATGATGATAGGCGCATTATAATTGACCTGGTGTGTTTATCATCAGAAGTGTTCTTAAGAATCATGAGGAATTCTTTGTACATTTTGATGGCTATGACACAATTGCTTTAACAGAAACGTTGCTAAATAAGAATACTGAGTGAGTGAGAATGGATGCTTTACACCATTTTGACAACTACGGTCATATTCACCACCAAAAAAGGTTTGGATGAATTTGTCTTTGGTGATCGTATCTATGAGATGAAGGTGACAGGGCGGGCATACAGCAGGGGATCAAAACCTGGAAATCATTTTTTGCTGTACCTCATGTACTTTGATAATGAAAAACGAATGTTACTTTGAACAAGTATTTCTACTCATCTTTTCAAACTCATCTTTTCAGGATCTGTAGAGGAGGTAAACTCGATACAAGTGGACCATGGAAATGTCGTAAGTATCCCAGTAGACCTGCATCAACAGCAGAACTCTGTTTATCTAGATCATGGTTATGTTGATCTGGGTAAATATTTATTTCTAATATGTAAAAATTATCTACCGTCATAATAACACCCAAAGGTGATATTTTTGATTGGAAAAAAATGTATTCCTAAATTTCTTTGTACATAATCTGAGAGACCTCTTATGTCTGTGAAACAGGCCTGTGGTAACAAAAAAATAGTCTGCTTCATTGACATATTCTAGGATTGTCGCACACTTCTTTGGCTTATCAATGAGTAATTGATAACACTGTGATTTGGGTACTAATGAACAAGTAAACTTCAATGAAAAACATGAATGAGTTAGGTATTCTGCAGTGTTGTTTCTTTGACACCATAAATGATATGTACAGATATCCAGGAAGACATGTTGTGGCGGATGGTAATGTTTCAAAGTAATCAATATTGTCTCACTATCAGTGTCTGACATTAAGAATTTTTGCTATCCACCTGCCGGGTGCAGAGCCCAAAATACTGTCACCCTGGCCAATATTTCTTGCATACTCTATTAGATAAGATGCTTAATATTCTGAAAAAGGTATGCAAATCCAGGTGCACAATTCTTAAAATGTATGCACCTGTTGAGGGGACAAAGGTGGTCTTTTCCGGCCATTCTTATGGAACAAAAGAAGGGGGGAGTGACTGAGTGATGGGAGAGTGATGGCAAACAGCAGGGGATCAAAACCTGGAAATCATTTTTGCTGTACCTCATCCCTTAGTGAACCCAGCACCAACCAGGAATTGAACCCAAAGAACCACTTGGTCAGTGCTGGATACCCCCTATCATTGCCTTATATGATCAGCAGGGGCTACTGGGGGCCTATTCTTCCACTGAACCCCCACAGGGTTCAAAAGGAGGGCTATTGATGGCCACATTTTGTACATGTCATTGACAACAGTGTTTCTCATGACATGCTTTTGTTTCTATTTCAGGAGAACCTAATGCTGGGATGGCACTCTTTCTCACTCTTGACCTATCACATGCACCACAAATAAAACACTTCAGACACAACACCGGCATGAAATAGAGCAGTTTTACAACAGGTACAACATTCTTAGCACTGAACTTGTTTCCTCCATTGAACCAAACTCTTCCTCCATTGAACCAAACTCTTCTAAAAGAGAGAGGTCCACACAAACAACCAATTTTATTACCCAGATGACGAGCATCCCCTTTTTTGCTGCCACGAGTCAGCTATTCCAGACTTTAACATCACAAGTAACAGATGATCAGATCTTTATTGCTTCAATTTTTCTGAGACAGATTCAAGTAACTACACTTGATAACCTTACTAACAACATGCCTTCCCGAAATCATGCACAGCACCACACCACACCCTCAACTACCAACCATGGGTATGGGAAACTGCATTGCCTGGTTGGTTGGTCCCTATTCAAAATTAAATTAAACATATAGAAAAGCATTTGCAACAGCCTTTACAAAACATCATCTGCACACATACAACAATTTTGTTCCAAGCTGGCAGTGCCGAAGGCCCTCACCACAGAAGAGGGGCCGCTAACAACATCAAGAGACCTGGCCAGTTTGGAGCTCACTTCGTCCTAGCAAAACTTCTCCCGGTCACTCATCAGCATCGGGCATGACGTCTTTCTCTATTTCTTAGAAGTAGATCAACTCAAATTGGAAATTGGAGAACAGTGATATGGCAAAAAGCAATGGAGCAACCCCAAAACAACTCTGGTTGCAAGAGCTGGAAAATGATACAATCAAGGAGGGGTGGCACAAACTTTTTGATCATCACAGTGACATACTAACAAACTTTATTACATACTGCTCAATAGATTTTTATCTGTTAGAATGAATCAATTTAGAAAGTCCGTACTAACTAAAGTAAACAAATCTTCTAAAAAAGCCCATCGTATCGAAATTCTATCAAGTAAAACTCAAACACAACCCCAGAAACAAATACCACCCCATTCAATATTGGCAATCCCACCTGCTCCACTGTCACCATCCCCTGTACCAGCACCAGCTCCAACAGCAGCACCAATATCACCAGCACCAATATCACCAGCACCTCCAACACCAGCCTCTCCAGCAGCCTCCACCTTGGAAAACCCATGTCCCTTCTGTTATGAGTGAGTGAATGAGTGTTGGGTGTTTTACGCCATACCAACAGCCAGGGTCATTTTTAAGGCGAAAACCAGTTGGGACAAATTCTGTCTTTGGTGATTGAATCTATGAGATGAAGGTGACCGGGCAGGCAAACAGCAGGGGATCAAAACCTAGCAATCATTTTTGCTATACCTCATCCCTTAGTGAACCAAAGCACCAACTGGGAATTGAACCCAAAGAACCACTTGGTCAGTGCTGAGTTCCCCCTATCGTTGCCTTATATGATCATCAGGGGTACTGGGGGCCTATTCTTACCCGGAACCCCCATGGGGTGAAATCGGACGGTGTCAAATATGACATTGCACATGTTGATGTCCACCTATTTTCACTATCAACCACAGCGCAGAAAATGTTGATGAACATTCCAATGGAGTTTCCAGGCAACTAAACCCTTATGAAAAATATAGGAAAAAGGCAAAACGTATTGTAATGATAGGCCCAGCCTTGAAAAAAAACACCATATTGTTTGGCTTTCTTTTCCTCGGAATGCTTCCTTAGCAATTTTATTGAATGTATCTTTAAATGCAGAGGGAGGTGGTATAAATCTGTAGAACAGGGGTATAAGGCCACCCAGGCCTATATTTGCAGATACTAAACTGCATTCAGACAAATTATCCATGGGAACAAATTTACCTGCTGAAGCAAACAACTTGGAAGTTTAATAAAAACCAATGAGAAGTGGGATTGTGTAAAACTGGATGTAACGGCAGAGGTACTGATCTGTAAATTTCGACAAAACAAAAATCTTTACTTCATATTGATAAATACTCGCCCGCATCCCCTCATAGAGAGTACACTCTGTGATTACTGAAGTTCAGGATGTCGTTTGGGTAGCATTGCACTAGAAGAGGGCTGCTGGAATGGTGAAAACCACTTAGGCCGGCTGCTGGTCAAAAATAGGACCATGTTCATGAGTGAAATTGACTACAAAAGGGAGTAAATAATATAGTGATTTATGCTTTATTTGTCTGTTTGCCTGGCGATATCTATGTATTGAACATTAATTTTGGGATAAATATCTGACACTTCTGGTGTACCACTATGTAATACAGTAATACTGTATTTCTATTGCTGGTGGGGACAGGTTCTCGTTGGTAAAAGCAGACTGTCCTTTGTATAATAGTGAGTGAGTGAGAAATGGATGCTTTTCCATAATCTCAATGAGTATAATCATGTCCCAGGTTGGAATCTGAAACAAAAATTATTGAATGACGCCATCCTCATTATCAACTCTGATATAATCACATTAAATGCGGCAAATAGTCTGCATACAATTCTGATTCACCACTATGTACATAGGTGTACGGGCAGAGAGCGGAGGGTTAGGCATATGTATAGCTGGTTATGGGATGTAATACATCCAAGAGGAGATACACTCATGAGGTGAACTCAGCAACAATGAGAATAAATGGTCATATCTAATATAACATTACATTGGTACTTCAGTGTGGTCATTTACTGCCAGCTTTCGCAGGTTTTTTTTTCTGTGATTTTGTATGGTCACTAACCACCAATCATATCTTTATCTTGATTATGGCAGATATAATCTCAGAAGGAGGATTATATGGATATATCTGCATGTTGTGGACTATACTTCTGTGGTGCCTAGACTCAATCTATGGCTCACTAGCACCACAGGTGTTATGTGTTGGAACTAGGTAGCCCAATCTGGTGTAGAAGTCCCCACCAGATGGAGGTTGTGCATGGGTAAATAAACATGGTTTGTTGTCTGACCTAGGCCTGCCTCTCTCCTGCCAGACTTACAACCATACACATAGTTAGTATACAGCTCCCCCATGTTTGGGTTTACTGGACATTGTACTTTAGTTGTTTTTTTTCTGTTTGTTGTTGCTTGGTAGTGCCAATAAAGTGACACTCATTAACCGCCCTAGCTTGTTCAGTGTTATTATATACTATATTATATATTTGTCCACCAGGACTTTTGCGTGGAAGCTATAACATGAGTTTAGTCTGGTCAAACCGGGATTTGGACTCAATGAACCACTTGATCAATGCTGGGTCCTCCCTATTGTGGCCTTTTACGATCAGCAGGGTCTACTTGGGGCCTATACTCTTCCCAGGAGCAGAAGGCCCATCCAGGTACCTCGAAAGGGGCCATATGGGCAGTTACCCAACCTATGAGATGAGAGGAAAAGACAAAAGCTGGCTCCACATCAGAAATCTTTATGAAGAATACATTGAACCTTATGTGTGCAATCTAGCACACAAGCTTACCACAGCCCACATGCATCTGACAGCCTACACTGAAATGAAAGTGAACCTAGCTGCCCAAGTTATGAGTTGGGAAACTTTAGCACAGGCCAACCCTTCAGGGTTTTTCCTAGACAGCAAAATATACTGAATGTTTCTTCTATTCTCAAATCGGATATTCTTATATATAGTTAAGTACCTGAGAAGTAGTAACAATATGGACAACCCTGCAATATTATTTGTGGATTCTCGTGGTAGAGGAACTGAGTTGAAGCTCAGATGTTATATAGACTCGCCTGTAAATGTTGACTGGTTTCCAGGTGCGACCATAGGCTTGAGTGAGTGTGTAATGGACGCTTTACACAACTAAGGTCATATTCATGGTTAAAACAGGTTGAGATGAATTCTGTCTTTGGTGATTGTATCTATGAAATGAGGGTGACAGGGCAGGCAAGCAGCAGGGAATCAAAACCTGGAAATCATTTTTGCTGCACCTCATCCCTTAGTGAACCACATCACCAACCGGGAATTGAACCCAAAGAACCACTTGGTCAGTGCTGGGTCCCCCCTATCGTCGCCTTCTACAATCAGCAGGGGCTACTGGTGGCCTATTCTTTCCCAGAACCCGTATGGGGTCAATGCACAGTTTGTGAGGGTTAAACCTAGTATTTATCAAAATAAATGCTGCTATAGATTTGTTCGTTTGTTGGGCAAGTTTAATGTCCGGCCAACCCTTTAGGGTTCTTTTACCAGAGGGTTCTTTTACCAGACTGCACAAGGTAAAGCTTTCTAGCTAGTTTTACACCACAGGGGCAGTGACTGAATCTATGAAATGAGGTTCCTATTTGTAGCAGTGGGACCCAATGCCCTCTTTATAGTGCTGCCGAGATATTATCGTTGGCTGAGTAACCAAAGGTCGTATATGACAAATGCTTGTACTGAGTGATTGTCAAAATATGTGAAATTCTTTTAAATTGCAGTCTATATCATTATGAATATCTGCTAAATCATTATTATATTCGATTCCTGGAAAGAATGATATTCTGAAAGTCTTTTGTGAAGTTTATGAGCATGTCTAGATTAACAGGATGTTACTATGGTAATACAGAGAGAGTATATTTCATATACGACCTTTGGTTACTCAGTTTTAATGAGAAAAGATGAAAATCAGTTAGTAACCAAAGGTCGTATCTGGTATATATAAATGGTAAATAAATATAAATTAAATCAGTTTTACTAATACAATTTACACAAAGTAGCATTTCTGAAGTAAAGTTAATATACTACGATTTATTACAATTGATTACACTAAAATAGTAAAGATTTATATGATATTTACACTTTCACAAAGAAATACAGCCTATATATGACCTTTGGTTACTCAATACCCAGACTATACATTCAGTAAACAAAGGTCTTATCTAATATTTTCTAATTATAATCATATAACTCTGTTTCAAGTCATAAATTGAACTTTAATATCACACAGCAATGTTTTCAGGATAGTTATGAGGAAAAATGAATTACAAGATATTATAATTTTGTATGAATTAGCTTCTTTTGCTAAGAATTAAACTTTGACTAAGTTCATATACGACCTTTGGTTACTCACTAAAAAGCAAAATTGGGAAGATACGACCTTTGTTTACTGGTTTATAACCTTCCAAAGATTTGAAAATTTCCAAAAATTCCAAAATTTCCAGATACCATAGGGGAAATTGAAACATATTCAAAAATAAAAAAAAATCAATGTTTTTGAGATACGACCTTTGGTTACTCAGCCAACGTTATGTCCTAGGCCCACACAATACCCCAGTCCTGTTATACTGGCACCGTACTAATCAGTCATCTTTTTGTGGTTCTTAATTTATACCAAGTGTCAGGCAAGCAGTGACCACTGCCATTGTTAAAGTCTATGGTGTGACTCGGTCAGGGATAAATCCCAGGACCTCCCAGACTTGAAGCGGGCACTCTAGCAATTGAGCTACTGAGTCTGGTCTCCCCATTTGACCCCTTCTATGAAAAGCAAGGGGCTACGGGGGAGACATTCTCCCCGGGAGTCTCCTGCAGAGTTAATGTGACTTTGCAATCATCAATTCTTTTACCAACTACAACCAATTACATTCATTACCATAGAATATTAATTAATCACATATATGTAGTATAGTTTAAAAGCATTCTTCGATTTACAGAACAATGTTCTGCAGTTGTGCTTGCTACCCCATTGAATGCAATAATTGAAGAGCAGAAGCAACAATTTGGAGATAGTTGTCTAAATATTGATGACCAACTTTTGGGAAATCTATGTGAGGGAACACCAGATGCATGGGAAATCTATGTGAGGGAACACCAGATGCATCAGTAGATAGATTGAACAAAGGCAATTTCACCTTTCTTCTTGGCCACCCAGAAAAACTAGTTGATCTTAGCTTCAGACGATGATATAAAACGATGATAAACATATCACAAAAGGTAAATCAGCTACTATATTGATTGGTAAATTAAAGATATATGTTTTGGAGATGCTGCTTGCGACTATCATCCATGAAGCATGCTCCTATGTATACATTTAAATTATTATTGCCCTCTCTTATTCTGGCTTTAACCTACAGTATCTATACCCTGGCATATTCTGAGTAAGATTGCTGCATCAGAATTTGATACCTGCCCAGGGATGTATAAAACTAACTGTATAAACTTCAGGTAGCACCTTCAATCCTTTTTTCCTATTGTATATTGCATTGTTATAATGAAGATCCCTACTTTGTACACATTAGAAATCCATCCAATCCCTGAATTCAAAATTTCTTATTTTTACTGAATTGAACCATGGTAAAAATAATCATCTGACCATTACATATAGAGAAAATGCAATTACTTTTGACAGGATTATTTGTTTAACATAAGTGTAATACACAGTTTTCAAGATGTGAATCACATTTCACATTCATTTTGTGAGTGCAATTCCCATTCACTCATCTTGAGAATGCGACTTGCATTCACTTTCACTTATGTGAATGTGATTCATCGCACTGAGGAATGTGACTTGCATTCTCACTTATTTTGGGGAATGCAATTCCCATTCACACTTTTTTTGGAAATACAATTCCCATTCACATTTAAGCTGTGCCATATGGCAGTTGTTGGATTGTTAATAGACTACTTCTGTGGCATTAACACAAAGGTTTATGATGCCAAACTGTGTCACCCATGTTTATCTAAAATGTTTGTACATGTATTAAGGTATTATTGTTGCTTATTACTATAAATTTGGTGCAAATTTGGTGCAAAACTGTATTGCACCAGACTCCCTCTGGTGAGATTGGGGAGAAAATCACTTTGCGTGCTTTTACTTGTTTGTTGGGTAAGTTTAACATCAAGCGGACCCTTCAGGGTGTTTTTTTTTACCAGACAGAGGTTTTACACCTGAAATAGGTGTTTCATTAATATTGTTCTAAATATGAGATGTGTCTTTTTCATATTAGCACCATAATGTGTGGTTTGTTACACATTATAATTTTGTTACCTTAATTTGCCTCTTTGATTCGAATCTTAACCCACAAGGTTGAATTTCTGTAAAACACCTCCACTGTTACATTAACCATTTAGAAAACACCGAGTGTGTTTTACCTTCTTTACCCACTCTGGGAAGTCAGATCTAGATATCAGATTGTTTTCGACAGAATTGTTACAGTGAACTTTTCTTTCTATTAATAAAATCGGATCTCAGACAAATTTCTGCCTTTGGTTGGATATTACTACTCGAGACTCATCCCAAGAAAATTTGGAACCATTACAAAAGTGAGTGAGTGAGTGAGTGTTGGGTATATTTTAAGCCATACTGACAGCCAAGGTCATTTTCACGGCAAAAACCAGTTGGGACAAATTCTGTCGTGATCTTTGAGATGATGGTGACAGGGTGGGCAAACAGCAGGGGATCAGGGGCATCAATGCTGATATTTGCCTCACTAGAGGCATACCATAATTTGCCAACCATCAACACTGCCACAGCCACCAGCACTATCGCCACCACTTGCCCAGGGTCAGTATACATGGCGGTCATCAACCTCTCACATGCGTATAGACAGTTCCCAGTGGCCCCCACAGACTGGCCCCTCTTCGGCATCATGTATGACAGCATGTACCACTTTGATCAATGGCTCCCCTTCAGGTGCAGGATGTCGTCATACATCTTGCAGACCATGGCATCTGGGCCCTGGTCAGGAGGTCGGCGGAAGCACATATGTATCTGGACGACATCACAATAATCACCCCGTCGGAAGACATAACGGTCTGGAACTGATGCAAAGCCATGGACCTATTGTCCCACTTGGTCAGTGCAGGGTGCCCCCTATTGTCACCTTCTACGATCAGCATGGGCTACTCGGGGCCCTTGGGGGATTAGCCTAATTGAAGAAAGTACAGATGGAGTGAGTGACCGACAGCCAGGGTCATTTTCACGGCGAAAACCAGTGGGGACAAAATCTGTCTTTGGTGATCAAATCTATGAGATGAAGGTGACAGGGCGGGCAAACAGCAGAGGATCAAAACCTAACAATCATTTTTGCTGTACCTCATCCCTTAGTGAACCAAGCACTGACCAGGAATCGAACCCAAAAACCACTTGGTCAGTGCAGGGTCCCCCCTATCGTCGCTTCTTACGATCAGCAGGGGCTACTGAGGGCCTATTCTTACCTGGACCCCCACGGGGCCTAACAGACTTGTTCAAGAAGAACTTAGAATGGTGGTCATCATTCACAGACCAATTCAATGGTCAAGCCACTATTATTTCAAACGAACCCAAGGATGAGTTATTCTGTTTCTCTGATGCTTCCCTCCAGGGTTATGGATTGATACATGGTGACGATGTGGTGGCAGGGTTTTTTAATTCTGATAATATTCCTGCTGACATTCACCAAACCATGAAGGATCATAAACATTGGGTCAATGTCACTGTTGATGATCAAAACAACATCAATTACTTGGAACTAGTTCAGATAGGTCAGGCTGTTGAGAGATACAGCCACACATGGTGTGATAAAACATGGTATGTTATACTGACAATATACAGGTCATAGGTTCGATTAACAAAGGTTTCAGTGAAAACCCTAACTGCATGTCATTGTTGCGACACATTTTCTGGAGATGTGTTCAATTTAAGTTCTATATCACGGCTAGACACATTCCAGGTTTACAAAACACAATGCCAAATTTATTATCACGTGTGCATTCATCAAATTCAGTGATCAGAATGCAAAATACTGGTTATGCTGCGGTGGACCTGACCTCTTTTGACCAACATGTATCACAAGAAGTGGGTGCAGCGTCGTCAGCCAACACTTTGAGAACACTTAATTCACAATGGACAAAATATATCAACTTTTGCAGAGACACGGGATTACAGCCACTGCCATCTTATGTTCATTCAGTGTCACGTTTTCTAGTGTGGCTATCACAAACTTGCAAGTATTCTACGGTGAACAACTATCTTTCGGCAGTGATCAATTTACACAAGTTTTATGGGTACCAAGAAAACTTCAGAGAAACCTTTCTAATACATCTGGTGTTAAAAGGTTTGAAGAACGTCTTAGGTGACAAAGTTACTCAAATGATCCCACTCACTCCAGAGCAACTGGTATTGATGTACAACAAATTGGATTGTACTTCTCATATACATTAACGTTATGGGCAGTGGTAATCTTGTCCTTCCGTACCCTTCTAAGGAAGTCAAACATGGTACCTGACAGCACCACATGAAAATCTCATGTACTATGCCGAGGAGATATGTTCACAGACTGGGGCATGCATGTTTAAGTCTGTTCATCAAAAACATTGCAGCATGAACAATACATCTTGGGATATATACCTGTGAGGCGCATTCATCGTGTGCTGTATCAGCGCTGGAAAAACACTTCAAGGACTTCCCAGCAACAGCAGACTCTCCATTGTTTCTGAAACACACACCAAAAGGCCTAGTTCCTGTGTTGTAAAAAGATGTGTTAAGTTTCATCAAAAAGCTTGCGTGGTCAGTTGGTATTGACCCGAACAAAGTAGGTTGTCATTCTTTATGAAGAGCAGGAGCTGGCTTTTCTACATCAGTAAATGTCCCTTTAGAGGACATCATGTGTGCAGGTGACTGGCAGTCAATGGCAGTATTGTCATATCTATCTACAGCTGTGGACAGAAAACTTGACATTCAAAATTACGTGGCTAGTTCTTTATCAAAATTTTAATTTGGGTGTTTAGCGTTCACCTTGACCACTCAGTGTGTTTTCAACTTATTCATATATTTGTCGGATGGAATTTATGTATATTATCTGAGATATCTCAGATAAATGTATAAATGTAAGTCCCCAATATCACTTGAATCCATGTCTAATTGACGCCGGTACCAAGGCCACTCAGTGTGTTTGTCAACTTATTCATATATTTGTCGGATTGAATTTATGCCACTGTGACAACTAAGGTCATATTCATAGCAATACCAGGATACATAGTCCTGCCCATTTGCACAAGTAAGAATACAGACACTACAGGAACTCCTATAGCACCTGTCAACTGCTCATGCCTGACCCCAAACACTGGTACACCAGCTAGATCTGACCAGAAAAGTAAGTACATGTGGGTGAGTGAGTAATGGATGCTTTACACTGCTTAGAGTGTGTGAGTAATGGATGCTTTACGCCATTTCGACAACTAAGGTCATATTCATGGTGAAAGACAAATTCTGTCTTCAGTGATCGTATCTAATGAGACCTCATCCCTTAGTGAACCTGGACACCAACTGGGAATCGAACCCAATGAACCACCAAAATCTATGGCTTGAGGAAAGAGATGAAAGGGTATACAATATTGAATTAGCAAAATTCCACCAGAATCCTCATCTACTGGCAAAACTAGTGGCTATAGGGAAACAAAAACGGAAACAAAAACAGGGTGATTTCCCAAGTATCAAAGATGTGGAACCTCATCTTTTTAAACCTAGAAAAGAATCCAAATTGGTCATTCTAGACTCACATGTTTTTCATCTAAAGGGTGAGCCCACACCGTAATGCATTATTTGTAATGAGCCTTTAACTGTCAAGCATCTCCCTTTGGAATGCCCAGATTTCGAACAGACAATTCTATCAGGTAATACTGTACAGTCTGATCATATCATCCAATTTTTGAAAGCAGCTGGTCTGTATGGACTGATATTGCACTGAGGTAATAGATATCTCATGCACATAAGTGAAATAACCGGTTTAGGGATAATGATGGAAGATACATTATGAAGAAAGGGGTAAAATTATAAGGATAATTCTACATAGTATAGTTATTGTGGGTAGTGCCTCTGATGGGTAAACCTGTACCGGTACCGGCAGGTGAACACAGTCTATCAGCGACAGCACTACCTGAAGGGAAAATCAACAAATAAAGGGATATAAAGAATGATGACAGCTGGTTAGGGCCAGAGTCAACTGATATACATTTGGATCAGTACAAGTCTTAAGGATGCGGGGGTTTGGTTAGCAACTTATAGCATCTGGTGACATCTGGTGATCTGCGAAGGAATTACAGCAGTCTGTGAGACTAGGCGGAGTTAGGCAGACTTCATCGAGAAAGTTTACCTCCCTGGTCTATGAACAACTTTGTACACGGGAACAGCACCATTACTATTACAGCACTGGCATTTGTGAGGCTACTGATATTTCACAATAAACTGACTCTCAAACAAGCATTGTCTGTACCTGCCACTACCACTACCAGACAATAAGCACTTAAGAACAACGATGAATATAATGATAAAAGTGAATTAAGTTCCTCATTCTTTAATAGAAACTTGAACAAACACTAGGGTTCAATATGATTAGTATATTAAATTATAAGAAAATATATCGTATTTGGATAAGAGTGAATAAGTGAGTAATGGATGCTTGACGCTGTTTCGACAACTAAGGAGTGAGTAATGGTTACTTGTACTGTCTCTGAAACTTTACATTCTCTTCTTAGGTCATCTTGACTGGGGATTTCCTCCAGTTGCCTCCGGCCCCTTCTCCTTCAAATGGTGATCCTGGAAAACACCGTTTCCAGTCAAACCTCATCTCAGGCCTACATGTTGTGATGCCCACGCATGTTTACAGACAGCAAAGTTTGCACGTAGTTACAACAATAAACTGCAAGGTGGTCACAACAAATGCACAACATTGTGACAATGTAATTTTGTTTGCTTTTTTTAATGAGTGAGTGAGTAATGGATGCTTTACGCCGTCTCGACAACTAAGGTCATATTCACGCCAAAATAGGTTGGGATGAAGTCGGACTTTGGTGATCGTATCTATGAGATGAAGGTGACAGGGGTGCAAACAGCAGGGGATCAAAACCTGGAAATCATTTTTGCTGTACCTCATCCCTTAGTGAACCACAGCACCAACCGGGAATTGAACCCAAAGAACCACTTGGTCAGTGCTGGCTCCCCCCTATCATCGCCTCATACAATCAGCAGGGGCTACTGGGAGGCCTATTCTTCCCCGGACCCCCATGGGGGAATGCCCTGGTGTTGTTTGTGCACAAAGACTTTGCTTTGGATTATTCAAGAGTAATTGATAGATATGTTTGCATCAAGAAATCCAAGGAGAATGCTTCTGTTATGTAGCTGACAAATGACATTAATGACATTAATTTTGACAACAAGTCTCTCTATACAGCCTTCCTCCATATCAATAATCAGAAAATATATATATATATAGATATCTAAAAATGATAAACATTTACTGTAGCAACTTAAAACCTTTCTTTAAAAAATGTCCTTTTGTTGTCATATATCTAAACATTTATATGGTTAAATGTGTCTATGCACCAAGAAAGGGTGACTTTAAAAGTTATGGAAAAAGGCATTTTTTTCAAACAACCATAACTTTCTAGGTAAATGAGCTACAGTATTACTTCATATACCATATGATTCAGAATGAATTGGACAATCCATCGAGAATTGTTATGTTAAATATATCATAGAATAAAAACGTTCTATTTAGAACCAAAATCGGAAAAATGAAAAAAACTTTTACTATTAACTCATACAATGTGTTTTGAGGCTCTATAGAAAGAATGTAATGTTTGTGATATGTGAAAATAAATTTATTAGGCATATCTGTCTTTACTTGAAGATTACAATGATGTATGATGTTAGTGGAAGTTATGTATATTGATAATTTTACAGCTAAATCTTTGAAAAATAAAAATGGCCAAAAAGTGCTAAAATTGATGATTTTAGAGATTCTCTATGGGGATTTACTATAGGATTCGGCTGTAAATGTGAAAAATTGTGATAATAAAGGTCTTTTGCGCATCAAATCATTAAATATTGGACTACAATGTTGTATAGCCACTTAAAGGAAAGACAATAATGTCTTCTACATCCTCAGGTATCCATTGAATGAATCTAAAGTACCTATGGTATGGTTTATATGCTTCATAAATGGCTGTAAAAGGATGAAAAAGTCAACCTTTCTTACAGCATGGGTCTATTATAGTATAGTGATACATGTGAAGCCCTTTGCGAAGTCACATGCAATCTACACGCAAACTAGTGTGCCATACCCTTTTTCAAACTCTGAATCTGCCATTGATGGCCTAGCAACCATATTTGAAAGAGTGAGTGAGTAATAGATGCTTAATGCTGTTTCAACAACTGAGGTCATATTCATGGCGAAAACAGGTTGGGACAAATTCTGAGTGAGTAATGAGTAATGGATGCTTTACGCCATTTCTACAAATAAGGTCATATTCATGGCAAAAACGGTTATCAATGAAAAGGAGGAATTCTGTCATTGGTGATCGGATCTATAAGATGAAGTTGACAGGGTGAGCAAACAGAATACAGATGATGATCCTGAAAGATCAGCAATATCTCCAGGTCCCATATTCTAAGACGTTTTGAACATAACTTGAACCAGTTTTGAACCGTCCTTGAACCTATTTTCTGTTCAGCTGGGATCAAACCATAGCAATGGTTCAAATTGTGTTTCTAAAACAAAGAATTAGTTCAAATATGGTTCAAATGTGGTTCAAAGTTAAACCACCTATGAGGGGTGGTTCAATGTAGGTTCAAGATGCTCAAACCATGAAAAGGGATGATGCTACATGTAAAAATACTTAAATTAATGCCCTATAACTAAAATAAACCATTTTCTAGTATGAAAATTCATTCAAACCCAATTTTTGGAGCTTAAACCTAAACTGCCATGTTTTGGCTCAGGGTTGGTTCAATTCGCCAAAGTTTGGTTCAAGTTGGTTCAAGTAGGTTCAAGTTGGTTCAAGTGAAAAAGGTTCAAATTTGTCTTAGAATTATGATTTGAACCAAAAGATCAACTGATCCTTTCTTGAACTAAACTGATCACAGGTTCAAATCGGGACTTGGAATACAAGGTTCTGAGGGTCCACTTCAATTCAATGTGCGTTCACTTACACATCCACCTGCTGTTTCAAAGTACTTCGAGCTCACTATTGCTGAGGCCTTGATAGTCAGAAACAAACCAATGATAAGCAAAGCAATGGCAGTACATATTACATATTACAACTTTCAGAGTATATTGCAGAACCCAACATAGAAAATAACCGTTGCTGTGCTGTACTGAGTGATGGTGAGAGTGATCAGAACGTGGGTATTTCAAAAGCCCAACTTCTCTGTAGGATGGACAATCAAAGTAAGGAATTTTTCCTACATGGATGAGCGTATCATCATACACTCAAAGTCACACTCACAGGTACTTAAATGTTTATTCTATAAGGCGCCTAGTTACGCAAGGAGACAGAACACCAGTTTGGGCGAAACAGTGTATTACACCATGAACTGCCTGACCCCTTAATAGGGTCTCGCATCTAGAAAGATACATAACAAGAGATAACAATACAATAACAAGAGATAACAATACAATTTTTTAAAGCTGTCCAGTCCAAGTCGAGCAGGAGACATGTGACGTCACTTCCGCTGACGTCACAAGAATGTGACAGTCTCTTAGAGCGCTGCATAGCAACAGGCGCATCCTTGTAACGGCAGCGCTTATACTGCGGACAGCGCGCTGGTCCTCTTCTATAAATTTAACATCTATTCTTCTTTCTTATCTTTCTGAATATCAAGTAACTAGTGTATTTTTAAGAATATATGGTTTCCTTTAGTAAAGATACAACATCATCCATTTCAACAGGAGTGAGTGAGTAATGGATGCTTTATGATGTTTCAACAACTAAGGTCATATTCACGGGGAAAACAGGTTGGGATGAATTCTGAGTGAGTGAGTGAGTAATGGATGCTTTACGCCATTTCGACAACTAAGGTCATATTCATGGCGAAAACGGTTGTTATCAATGAAAAGATGGACTAAAAGTTGTCAATAGAACAACATGATATATGTACAAGATCTTATCCTAAGGATAAAAACATGTTAATATACTAATCATATCAGTCCATACAGACCAGCTGTTTTCAAAAAATGGATGATACGATCGGACTGTACAGTATTAAAAAGTTCAGGTAGACCAGCTACCTGATAGAACTGTCTACGCGTCTGTTCAAAATCTGGACATTCCAAAAGGAGATGCTTGATGGTTAAAGGTTGATTACAAACAACACATTCTGGTTGGGGCTCACTCTTTAAAAGAAAAACATGTGTAAGTCTAGAGTGACCAATTCTAATTTTGGTAAAAACAGTTTGATCTTTTCTAGATTTAAGAACATTCGGTTTAACATCTTTGATGGTTGGGAAAATAGAATGCAGTTTGTTATTGGGGAACTGGTCCCATTCATTTTGCCATCTCTCATTGATGTATTCAACGATTCTTGGTTTAAAATCTATGTGAGGAATTGGAAAAGGAAGGACTGCTTTGTCCAATCCCTTCTTGGCCGTTTGGTCAGCTAACTCATTACCATGAATGCCTACATGACCCGGTATCCAACAGAACTGAACATCAAATCCTGAGTTGGACAACTTTTGTAGCCAGAGAAGAATTCTCATAATGAGTGTATGTTCAGTTTTTAAAAACTGCAAAGCCTGAAGACAGGACTTTGAGTCGGTAAAAATGATAAAGTTCTTTTCCTCTGCCTGCTTAATGGCCTTCAAAGCAATAATAATGGCAACTGCTTCAGCTGTAAAAATAGAACTGAAGTCAGGTAGACGGGCAAAGTGTTTCTTACCGCAGCAGACAGACGCTGCTGCAGCACGTTTCCCATCCTTTGAACCATCAGTGAAAACAGGAGAATGATGAGGAAATTTGTTTCGAACTTCATGATACCGGGACACATAATCCAATGGTTGAGTCAGTGACTTTTTGGATTTGGTAAGGTCAAAATTGATAGGAGGTGGTTTGAGTCTCCATGGAGGAATGACTGAAAAATGAGGCTGTTTCAAAACATCAAGATCCACAAAGGCATTTTCTATATGAGGTTTCATACGAATGCCAAAAGGTTGGATGTAGTTTGGTCTGGCAGCATAGAGATGTTCGTTTTGGGGTTGAAATACGCACTTAAAGGCAGGATTAGAAGCATTTGTTTTTAACTTAATGATGAATTGAAGGGAAAGTTTTAATCTTCTATTGGTTAATGAAGATTCCCCCGCCTCAACATAGAGGCTTTGGACTGGCGATGTCCTAAAAGCACCCAATGCCAGCCGCAGCCCCTGATGATGGACAGAGTCTAGCTTCTTGATATATCATTGGCTGAGTAATAAAAGGTCGTATCTGAAAATTGCTCATTTTGAGTAATTGCCCATTAAAGAAATATGACACATCTTAAAGCTCTGTATGTTTCTAAATATCTGCTCAATTCTCATAATATCTTGTTTCTAGAAAGAAAGATATGATCCAATACTTAAGTCACAATTTTGAATATATTCGGATTATTGGGATGTTACTATGGTAACATATATATAATTTTTGCCAGATACGACCTTTTATTACTCATTTTGAAGGAGAAAAGTTGGATAAACAAATGGTCGTATCTGACATATCTAAATTTTAAATAAATACTAATTAAATTGGTTTAACTAATACAAATTACAAGAAATGACATTTCTGAACTTGAACCAATATGCTAGTACTGAATTCATTTGATTACTCTAAAATAGTAAATATTTATGTGATATTGAAAGGATCAGATTCAATTGCAGCCCAGATACGACCTTTTATTACTCAAAACACACACCAGAACTTCAGTAAACAAAGGTTGTATCCAATATTTTGCAATTATTTTCCTATGTCTGTTATTGATTATCTAGAAATTATCCATAATATTTTACAATAAGGTTCATATGATAGTTATGAAAAAAATTTGAATCATAAGATATGTCCATTTTGCATTGATTACCATTTTTTTACTAAGAAAAACAAATGACCCTTTTCAGATACGACCTTTTATTACTCAACCAAAAGTGAAATTTTGTAGATATGACCTTTGTTTACTGGGTTATAACATTCCAAAGATTTGGAAAATTTCAAAAATTCAAACATTTCTAGATACCGTAGGGGCAAGGGAAACATATTCAAAAATAAAAATAAAATTGATTTTTTCAGATACAACCTTTTATTACTCAGCCAACAATATGATGCGCGTGCTGACCCATACACCTTGTAAAGTTTATTATAATTCTGGCTTATTTCGATTGGCTTGTGTAGGGATCAAATGATCAAAGGTCGCGACGAATAAACTTGAAAATATTTTATTTATTCATATTGGCACAAAACTGTCTTTAATATGGTCTTTCAGCCGTCTTCAAATAAGCACCGAGATATCTTCGACTTATCCTCAAGTTATCATCAAGTTATCCTCAAGTTATCCTCAAGCTATCCGTGAAACTACAAAATAATACCAAAATACAACATAACTTAGTTATGGGATTTACCAAAAATATTCAATAAACTAGCTTTACCATTAACTTTATTTATAATGGTCCTGTATAGTATAGTTATATAAATAGTATAACCATAAAGCATATAAGCTAAGTACTGTACTACTACTTTAGGACTCATAATTATATGTTTGATCATAAAGATTACATAAATTACATAAACTACCAGTTATATACGTAACACATACTGATAATACCTTGCATAGAATAGACACAGTGATATACTGAGTGTCCTATGATATACTACTCAGGCCCTATATAGCCCTATATAACCTATACAGTGACATACACTGCACTATAGTAATACTACTGCTTACACAAGGTCAGACCTACAGTCAACTTTACACAATTACCAGAGCTTATGTACACTCTGATAGGACTAGGCAACTATACATACATATGCATTGAACAAATATCTCTCGCACACATTTGTCTACACACCTCTTTGATGCCCTTTTTGTCCTTATTTGCTGGTTTCAAGAAGCCCTCAGTGACAAAGCCCTTTCTTACACAGCCACCATCTTTGTTGTGTGATGACATCACAGGGCGCTCAGAAAACCCCAGGTGGCGCAAGTGTGCCATAAGAAAAACTCTCAATGGACCTTTAGTATTAGTTCCAATATTACTCACAAGGGGGTGCCCTTGTGCCATAACCTTTCCTTACACTATATTTCCGGCCCCTTAAATGCGAACCTTTGTAGTGAACATTTATAAACTTTTAGTCTGATCACAAAACATAAGGAAAGGTAGCTCATGAAATCAGTTTTGATATATCATGTAATCGAAATAGCATATGAAAATCAATAGCACATCATTTGCAATATATCAACAAGCAGTCCGTTAATCAAAGCAAGTTGCAATACAATTGAATACTGCATAAATCAATTATACGATGTACATGGCCTTCAAACAACACAATGTTGCTTTACTCTTTACGAATCAACAGATTCCAGAAGACAGAGTTTGTCAATAGGTCGAACAAGTACATTTGTAGCAGTCTTGAGTTTTACCGAGCGAACCAAACCATCTCGACCTGGAAATGTCTGAATTACTCGACCAAGTGGCCATCTATTTCTAGGCAGACTCTCATCAAGGACAAGCACAATATCATCAGCTTGAATGTTTCTTTTGGTATCAAGCCATTTCTGTCTGAGTTGCAGTGTTGGGAGATATTCTTTGACCCACCGCCCCCAAAACCGGTCCACCAGGTACTGAACATGCCTCCATCTTCGGCCGTACATATCGTTCTTTCGGAAGGTTCCAGGTGATGATCCGAGTCCTTTTCCCAACTGAAGAAGATCATTTGGACTTAGAGGCTTCAGGTCTTTAGGATCGTCTGATACAGGAGTAAGTGGTCTATTGTTGACTATAGACTCAACCTCGCAAAATACCGTGCTCAGCCTGTCTTTCCCATACTCCTCCCATGTGGGACGCAGCAGGTGGGTTGAACTCCCACATGATCTCTCTGATGAGAAGATTTTCTTTTGTCTTGTTGTCCTCATTCCATTTCTGAATAGACTCACTGAGTTCTTTGTTTCCACCGACAAAATTTGTCCCATTGTCAGATCTTATCTTTTCTGGAGCTCCTCTTCTGGCAATGAACCTGACCAATGAATTGATGAAAGAATCCGCATCCATTGAGCTGAGGATTTCGATGTGAATCGCTCTTGTTGTCAGGCAGGTGAACAAACACCCGTATCTTTTTTCTTGAGCCCGGCCCCTTTTGACGAAGAAAGGCCCGAAACAGTCTACTCCTGTATAGGTGAATGGGGGTTTGTGTGGCGTGACTCGGTCAGTAGGTAAGTCAGCCATTCTCTGAACACCTATCTTTCCTCTCGTCTTCTTGCATACCACACAGTTCCGGAGTACTTTATTTACCAGTGGGCGTCCCTTTGGTATCCAATACTTCTCTCGGACCCTTGAGAGCACATACTCTCTTCCAGAATGCCCGGAGACCCGTTCGTGAACGTGTCTCACTATGAGCTCTGCAATGTAGTGGTCTTTGGGCAAAATCAGAGGGTGCTTGGCGGAGTCTACTATGGGAGCACTTTCGAGTCTTCCCTTCACCCGGAGCATTCCATCCTCATCTCGGAATGGTTCCAACTTGAAGATGCTACTTTTGCGGGAGATCTCTTTATCTCGTTCCAACGCTGCAAATTCTTCTGAGTAGAACCTCCTTTGGGCATATTTCACTATACCCTTCTCTGCATCTTGCAGCTCTCTTACAGTCAACTGACTGTTTTGCTTAGGCTTTCCTTTGCCTAGCCATTTCCCGAAACGAATCAGCCATGCAACTGCCTTTTTTAGACGGTACCAACATGAATACCTAGTGAACATCTGTTCTAATAGGTCTTGTGAGTCCGTCACTGTGGCATATATCTTTGCCTCCTTTTTGACTTCCTGGTCATCAATGAGTAGGTCAGGGGATACTTTCGGCAAGACAGGCCATTTGGACTCGTCTTCCCACAAGAAGTCCGGCCCCTGTTTCCATCTCTCACTATTCAAGAGTTTGTCTGCTCCCAGTCCACGGGATGCATCATCGGCAGGATTGGATTTAGTATCCACGTACCTCCACTGACTCGGATGAGATCCATCATGGATAATTTCCACCCTGTTGGCAACAAACGTCTGGAACCGTCTGGTTTTGTTCTTGATATACTGCAGGACTATCATACTATCAGTCCAAAAGACCGATTCTTCCACTTCAAGACGCAGTTCTCTGCGCAACAGGTTATCCATCTTCACAGCGATCACAGCTGCTGACAGTTCCAATCTAGGTATTGTCATGTGTTTGATGGGTGCGAGACGTGATTTTCCTAAGAGGAAGGAGCAATGCACATTCCCTTCCTTGACAACTCTCAGGTAAGATACAGTGCCATATGCCTCTTCGGATGCATCTAAAAAATGGTGTAGCTGGATCTTCTCATCAAAGTCTTTCGGTATTAAACACCGATTGATCTTGAATCCTTCAAGATTTGGAAGGTCATTCAACCAACTTTTCCATTTTCTGGCATTGTCTTCTTCTAAGTCGTCGTCCCATCCTTTCTCTCTTTTGCACTCGTCCTGGAATATCTTCTTTGCTTGAAGTATGTAAGGACATACAAATCCCAATGGATCGTACACAGAGCTAACAACCCTGAGAAGTCCTCTTCTAGTGTATATCACTTCTTTTGGCTTTATCTTCAGGCCAAACGTATCATCTTGGGTGTCCCAATGAACACCTAAAGCTCTTTCTACGGGAAGCGTTGATGAATCCAAGTCCAAACTTTTAACCTCTTTCGCTCTATCCTCAAAAGGGATAGAATCGATGACTTCTCTTTCGTTAGAGATCCATTTTGTCAGTCTGAAACCCCCTAAGGATAACAACTGACAAAGTTCTGCTACCAACTTCTTTGCTTGTTCTACAGTAGCTACAGACTTGAGGCAATCATCAGCGTAGAAGTTTTCCATTACCGTTTTACTGGTTTCTGGGTCAAAGTCGTCTTTATGATCTTCAGCGGTACGTCTGATTGCGAAGCTCGCACAGCTGGGGCTCCAGACCCCACCGAATAGATGAACCGCCATCCTATAAGTCTCTGGCTGCTGGTTGGGATCACCATCTTTCCACCACAGGAAACATAATGCATCTCTATGCTGCGTGGAGACTCTTACTTGATGGAACATGGCCTCTATGTCCCCCATTACAGCTATCTGATCTTCTCTAAACCGAAGTAGCACTCCGATCAGCTTGTTTGTCATATCTGGACCTTGCAGTACTTGCTTGTTTAGTGAAGTCCCATTGTACTCAGCGGCACAATCAAATACAATGCGAAGCTTATCTGGTTTGTTTGGATTAACAACGTTGTGATGAGGAAGGTACCATTTTGTTCCATCGTTGCCATCTACTTCACTTTCTGGGACAGGCTCTGCGTAGCCCTTTTCCACTAAGTCTTCGATACCTGCCTTGTAACGGGCATGTAGATTGGGATCTTTTCTCAGTCTCCTACCCAGACTCTGCAAGCGTCTCTCTGCCATTATTTTGTTATCTGGAAGTTCCGGTGGTGTAGATTTGAATGGTATGTCCATCTCGTAATGTTGATCTTTGAGTGTTATGGACTCATTCCATATTTCTACCACTCTCTTGTCATCTTGGGAAAATTGTGGAAGACTTCCTGCTAAATTCTGGCCTACATCCAGTTTCCAGAATTGTTCCACCTGAGCCTCCAAATGAACATCTGGCTCTTGTTCAGCTTGAATGAAATTACATATGGCAGCATTCACTTCAGGAGATCCACCTCTTAACGGACCATTCAGCGTCCACCCTAGTACTGTCCTAGTAGCATAGGGTTCACCTTCCTCTCCTTGTCTCACTTCAAGTGGAATGAGAGCACTTGGAACATCTTGACCGATGAGAAGAGCAACGCCAGATTCATCAATCTGGGGTACCTTCAAGTCCTTAAGATGATCCCATTTCTGGATATCGGATTCGTCGGGCACACTGTTTTTCAACTTTGGGAAGTCTGTCAGTGCATACACTCTAGGCAACTTGACTATCTTCCGACTCTTCTTTGGCCCTTTGGTCGCTGTGACTTCTAACGATACTTCAAATGCATCTGCATCCCTGCCTTCGCTAAGGGTTTCCAATGACAGTGAAGTCTTGTTCCCTTGTATACTGAGTTTGTCCAACAAATCCCTTGAACAGAAAGTTTTGTTGCTTCCAGGATCAAGTAGAGCATGCGTGCGTATATAGTTGCTTTGGCCCTTTCCTCTTACATACACTGACACGATGGGTAGGGCAACTTTGTATGTTTCAATATCTGACTGTCCACATGCATAACTCTTGGCTTCGACCTGCTTGTCTTGTGACTTATTCAAGTCTTTCTCTACTTTCTGCTCACCTTCATTTGCGGACCTTGCTCTGGCAGTAATCACAGCTTGATGCAACAAGGAAGAATGTTTTCCTCTACACCCATTTTCCTCACAGTTTCTTGGTCGTTTACACTCCTTGACCCCATGATTGCTGAAATTTAAGCAGTTGAAACACAGCCGTTTGTCTTTGACGATTTCCATCCTCTTATCAGGACTCATCTTCTTGAATTTCTCACAAGTGCTCACCCTGTGGTTATCTCCACCACAAATTCGACATTTATAGTCTTTGGGCTTATTCTGGCTCTGAGTGGAAACAAAAGTACTACTGTTTAAATCTTGCGGTTTGCTAGAGCTGACAGTTTCATTGGCGTCAACGCTAAAACTTGACCCTTTCTTTTTAGGTAGCACAGGTTTCCCTTTTTCCTTGGACCAAATTACGTTGCCGAACACTGGGTCATTCGCCTCTCCAGCCACCATTTCTAGAAACTGAACAAACCTCTCGAAACTGGGATATTCTCCTTTCCTTTCCCTGGTGTTGTATGCTTCTTTTCTCCACCTAGCTTGGAGATACAACGGTAACCTGCTCAAGATCTTGACCATTCGGTCATGTGAGTCAACTTCGAGAAGCTTGTTTATCGCCCTCAATGTTTCCATACAGCTTCTCACGTCATCCGCAAAATCTTGAAGCGCTTCCGGGTTATTTGGTTTTACAGGCGGACCGTCGGTGATCTTTGAAATCCATGACTTACAAATGACGAACTCATTTCCGAATCTCTGTTTTAAGAGTTCCTTGGCCCTTCTGTAACCTTCTACTGGGTTCATGAAAGCACAAGGTTGAATAACCTTTAATGCTTTACCTGTGCAGTATTCAAAGAGCCTGTTTAACTTATCTCCGTCACTCACATTTGCGTGATCGATGCAGCTGTTGAACGCATTGATAAAATTCCAATATGTCATTGGATCGCCATCAAAACTCCTGAGGCTCGTCTTAGGAAGTCGTATGGCATCGAGCATCTGGTTCTGCAGTGCAAGCAAGTTGGTTGAATTGTTCGCTGCAAACTTGTCATCTGAAACTTTTCGAGGCTCCTTAGAGTAAGTCCCAGATGTCTCCTCCAGACTTTCTCGTTCTCGTGTCTTTGGGGTATTGATAAGTTCTACTATCTGGGCAACTTGTCCGATGGTAAATGTCTCACCTGACATACCTTGTGACGTTGATCCTTTCCATTCTGGTGCCAAAGGATTGAGCACCAAATCCTTTATCTTTGGTTCTGTCCGCTCTGATTTGAGTGTAGTCGGTTCTGTGCTGGTACCCTTAGGACCAGTCTGGTGATGGTAGGCCCCACCACTGATGGATGAACAACTGAACATCTCCCCAGACTGCAACTTTACATCAACACTACCACCTTCATCAGGCACACCATACTTAGACCTAGAACAATATAGAGAAGCAAACAAAGTATCGGAACGCTTGTCAACAGGATTTTGACTTACCCTAGAACCTTTACTAAGATACTCAGGATTTTCAACAAACTTAGTTAGAACGTCCTCTTCTGCCTTAGCAGCGTCAAGTTCAGCTTTCATTTCGAGCTGTTGTCGACGTAGTTCCATCTTCTTTCTCTCACGTTCCAACCACAGGCGCTGATTCTCGGCTTCGCGTCGTCGCGCGTCTTCACGGTGCGCTGTCTCTCAAAGTTGTTCCTCCTGTTGTAGTACCATCTCTCGTCGCTGGCGTTCAATGTCTCGCTGCCGCTCCTCTTCCTGAAGTATCGATTCTCGTCGCTGGCGTTCCACGTCCCGCTGGCGTTCCTCTTCTTGACGACACGCCTCAGCTTGCTGACGTTCGAAGTCTTGTTCTATTTGTAGATGACTCAGCTCTAACTCTTGCATCTCCTGCAGAGCTTTAGCCTTAGCTTGTAGGGCAGCCCGTCTGGCCACAGCCTTCGCTCTGGCACTCGAAGTTGTTGAAACACGTGAGGCAGTACGTGAACCAACATTTGAAATGCTGTCTTGTGGTTCAACCTTATCCTGTAATGCCAGCTGCGTACAAAAGTCATCATACAGAAGTTTCGCCCGTTCAAACCTTTTACCTGCTTCGTCGAGAACTGAATCCTCAACAGTGACCCTGTCAGGTTCCATTTCCTGTACTATCAACATGAAATCACTGTGAGTCGCCTGCAGGTCGCTAAATGCTAACTTAAGTCTGTCCATTTTTTGGGAAACTTCACGTAATTCTGCATGATTGTCTATCAGCGCTCTTAACTCGTTATATTTTCTCGTGAGATTGCCAATGTGACCAGCCCGAGAACGTCGGAGTGTAACTAATTTCTCCATGTTCACACTGTCAGGATCTAATAATTTGCTCGGTTCCCGATACCTAGCACCACCCATCTCCTCCATTGCTGGTTGCCCAGTACTACTAGTACGAGACATGACGACTTATCAGTGATAGGTGACAGGTTCCGTCTAGTGTGCTACAACCCGTCACTGGAGTCGCAGATCATCACTACACCCTGTCGCGAGTGTCGCAAGTAGTCGCACACCACACCTCATCGTGATTGTGACAGGTAGTCGCAAGCCACACCTCGTCGTGAGTGTGGCAGGAAGTTGCACGCAACACCCCGTCATAGGTGTCACACGTAGTCACACGCCACACCTCGTCGTGAGTGTGACAGGCAGTCGCTCGTAACATCCCGTCAAAGGTATTCGCAACACCCCGTCGTGGGTGTCACAAAATGTTGAGCGATGACACGTTCCCTGGCGGCGAGTTGTGAAACGTCTATTTCCCTCCGTGAATATATGCGTGTGTAGCGCGAGTCAAAGAGTTTCACTGTAAAGTTTATTATAATTCTGGCTTCTTTCGATTGGCTTGTGTAGGGATCAAATGATCAAAGGTCGCGACAAATAAACTTGAAAATATTTTATTTATTCATATTGGCACAAAACTGTCTTTAATATGGTCTTTCAGCCGTCTTCAAATAAGCACCGAGATATCTTCGACTTATCCTCAAGTTATCATCAAGTTATCCTCAAGTTATCCTCAAGCTATCCGTGAAACTACAAAATAATACCAAAATACAACATAACTTAGTTATGGGATTTACCAAAAATATTCAATAAACTAGCTTTACCATTAACTTTATTTATAATGGTCCTGTATAGTATAGTTATATAAATAGTATAACCATAAAGCATATAAGCTAAGTACTGTAATACTACTTTAGGACTCATAATTATATGTTTGATCATAAAGATTACATAAATTACATAAACTACCAGTTATATACGTAACACATACTGATAATACCTTGCATAGAATAGACACAGTGATATACTGAGTGTCCTATGATATACTACTCAGGCCCTATATAGCCCTATATAACCTATACAGTGACATACACTGCACTATAGTAATACTACTGCTTACACAAGGTCAGACCTACAGTCAACTTTACACAATTACCAGAGCTTATGTACACTCTGATAGGACTAGGCAACTATACATACATATGCATTGAACAAATATCTCTCGCACACATTTGTCTACACACCTCTTTGATGCCCTTTTTGTCCTTATTTGCTGGTTTCAAGAAGCCCTCAGTGACAAAGCCCTTTCTCACACAGCCGCCATCTTTGTTGTGTGATGACATCACAGGGCGCTCAGAAAACCCCAGGTGGCGCAAGTGTGCCATAAGAAAAACTCTCAATGGACCTTTAGTATTAGTTCCAATATTACTCACAAGGGGGTGCCCTTGTGCCATAACCTTTCCTTACACTATACACCTGACAGCCATAATCGAGCTTTGATCTAATCAAAGCTCTATAAAGTTGTAACAAAATTTTGCTGTCAGAGCCCCAAGTGGTGTTTGCCAGAACTTTAATGATATCCAGAGCCTTGTTACATTTTGTCCTTAGACTGTTAATATGCGGAATAAAGGACAACTTGTGATCAAAAACCAAACCTAAAAACTTGGTCTGTTCTACTACTTTGATTGGATCACCATCCATCTTCAACTCAGGGTCCAGATGCTTTATGATGTTTCAACAACTAAGGTCATATTCACAGGGAAAACAGGTTGGGATGAATTCTGTCTTTGGTTATTGTATCTATAAGATGAAGGTGACAGGGCAGACAAACAGCAGGGGATCAAAACCTGGAAATCATATTTACTGTACCTCATCCCATAGTGAACCGAGCACCAACCGGAATTAATTGAACCCTAAGAACCAATTGGTTAGTGCTGGCTCATCCCTATCGTCGCCTTCTATGATCAGCAGGGGCTACTGAGGCCTATTCTTCCCTGGAGCCCCCACAGGGAAATCAAGTATTTGTTGGTACTAGAACTACAATAGTATTAAGTCCCACGTCTGCTACCAGTGTAACGGGCAGGTCCATTGTGAGAACGCCTGTCCAAATGTCAAAAATGTAAAGATTGATTATCTTTTGCATTACCTGGATGTGTAACCCCTTGTTCAATTCACGTTGTTCCAAAAGATTCAAATCATTAACTAAACCCTGAATTTGACCACCTTTCCTTGTCACCAGTCTTGTGAGTGAGTGAGTGAGTGAGATTTGGGTGTTTTACGCCGTACTGACAGGCAGGGTCATTTTCAGAGCAAAAACTAGTTGGGATGAATTCTGTCCGCCCGTCTTGGGAATACAATGTGAAGTGGTGTTGGTTGTTGACATTGTTTAGAAAGAAGCCTGGATGTGGACTCCGGGTCGGGGAACGACCCCATAAATTTTAGTTTTCTTGGTTAATCGGACACTATTATGGGTGCAATTATTGATTTCTGGTATCAGTTTTTCTGATAACTGTCATATTATTCTGGATTCAGACTTCGGTTTACCCTGAATCAATATATTACTAGTCATCATGACAGTCACACGGGAATATGAAAAAGAATGCTTGGATGCAATTCAACCCAGGCAGTTCCCTTATCCCCTTCAAATTTAAGGGATATATTTTGGATTTTTCCAAATCCTTTGATTTGTGCTTATGGTGTGCTATACTTATTTCTTTTTGAGCACTTTTAAGAAAAGCACATGTAACTTTACCGTCACAGTGCCTCAAATTTTCAGATATTAATTTTTTTGATTGGGGCATTTTGCTTACCATTACAAAGACTGAACAATTTTTTTAAGGTTCCAATTAGCAAGGCATCCCGATCCATTTTTTGCCTCGGCTGAGTTTATACACATGGACTACTCATGCCACTGAGCAGCCCTGTATGTGCGGACCCCAAGTATGTGCATTTTAACTCTACTGTACAAGCGGACTTGGAAACTTTGTGTACATACAGATCCTTGTATACACGGACTTTATATTAAAAAATCATACATGATGTCATCAAATGATTTAGAAAATTTAGTTAAATCGGGGGCTATATATAGCCACTTTAGTTTTTTTTCTTTCATTTTATGAAAGTATATTGACTCATGAAAAGTCGGCGTAAAAAAGCATTTACTTTATATGCAACAGTCACAGCTCGAGGTCCACGCATGTAGTCAGTCTCTTTTTGAGATTTGAGTGAGTGAGTAATGGATGCTTTACACCATTTCGACACTAAGGTCATATTCACGGCAAAACCAGGTTGGGACCAATTCTGTCTTTGGTCCCCCATATTGTCGCCTTATAAGATCAGCAGAGGCTACTGGGGGGGGGGGGGGGGGCTATATTCTACCCCAAACCCCACAGGGTCTTGACAGTTGGGTTTTTTTTCCACAAATTTCAATCGAACAATTTTCTTTAATATCCTAGAAGGCAGTGGCTAGGGCTAATCTAGTAGTTGGTTGACTGCTAGAGTATATCCCCTGTGTATCTGATGGTTACCACAAAAACACAAAATCAACCCCAACAAACGTCTGTTTTTCAATGATATGACCTGGAACATTATAGTTAACACAGAAAACAAAAATAACAAAAATGAACACTGGTCTAGGTTTCTATTTCTCTTCCCTTCCGACAATACAAATCCTTTGTCCGAGCTGTCTCCCTTTGCCTTAGATAAAGGCACTGAAGGAATAGCTGGCAAGGTGACGGACATTCGTAAATTACGATCTGGACAAATTTGTGTGGAGTGAGTGAGTGAGTAATTGAGGTTTACGCTGTCCTGACAGCCAGGGTCATTATCATGGTGAAAACAGGTTGAGAAGAATTTGTCTTTGTTGATCGTAACTATGAGATGAAGGTGAAAAAGCAGGCAAACAGCTGGGATCAAAACTTGGAATCATTTTTGCAGTACCTTAGTGAAACAAACACCAACCGGAAATTGAATCCAAAGAACCACTTGTCAGTGCTGGATCCCCCTATCATCACCTTCTGCAATCAGCAGGGGCTATTGGCGGCCTATTCTACCCCGGAACCCCCACACGGCAGTCCAGAAGATCAAACCGGGGTGATCATGGGTGGTGTGGCCATGCCACCAACCTGCAGCGTGCCACTATGCTACCTGGTGTTGGTATGAAAGCCTCTCCTCATAGTTCTCTGAATTCCATGAAAGGAGTGACACAATGCAGAGAACTTCGAGATGTTGATGAGCATGAAATCAGTAAAGAAGTGCGTCATCAGGGTGTTTCTTTGTGAAAAGGATATCCATTAGGAAAGAGTGACTGAGTGAGTGATGGAGGCTTTATGCCGTACCAACAGCCAGGGTCATTTTCATGGTGAAAACAGGTTGGGACGAAATTCTGAGTGAGTGAGTAATGGATGCTTTACGCTATTTGGACAACTAAGGTCATATTCACCAAAGATAGAGTTCGTCCCTATCTATGAGACAGGGGGGGGTGGGGGGCAAACAGCAGGGGATCAAAACCTGTAAATCATTTTTGCTGTACCTCATTCCTTAGTGAACCACAGCACCAACCGGGAATTGAACCCAAACAACCACTTGGTCAGTACTGGCTCCCCCCTATCGTCGCCTCATACGATCAGCAGGGACTACTTGGGGCCTATTCTTACCCGGAACCTCTACAGGGGCAGGGGCTACTGGATGCCTATTCTTCCCAGAAGACCCACCCCGGTACCCCCACAGGTTCCCAGACAAGTAGAAGATCCATGCCTACTTTATCTTGGCTTGACCTTCATCTATTTCCCTGATCTTGTCAAGACACCAGATAATGGTCGGCTGTTGGGGCCATTCAAACTAATGATGTTGGAGATCAGGGGGTGGAATAACCATGCGAAGTAACCCACTGAGTTTTTGCTAATGTTGGTTCATCAGTATTCACTCCTATCTAAGAGACAGGCCCATCATGTACTCCATGCCTGATTTGTAAACACTATAGGTCGGCCAAACTCAACATTCCTGTTGATGGAGTGGATTGTCAAACAAAACAAGCAGCATATAAAACACATGGTCTCAAACAAAACTGTTGACAACATCTTTGCCAAATCACCTGCACTCCCAGGCCTTCACATAATTTCCTCAAACTACGATGCTACTGCAAATGTGGTTCTGCAGGCCAAATCCCAGAATCAAAGGACATTCAGAAGGATGATATCCAGATTAGGGAAGGCTTGCAAAGGGTATGTCCCTTCCATAGGCAGCCAGGTAATATCAGCAGGGGCTACCGAGGGCCTATTCTTACCCGAACCCCCATGGGGGATAATACAGTGATTAAGTCAGAGAGTGAGTGAGTGAAAATTGGATGATACGGTCAGACTGTACAGTATTAAAGAGTTCAGGCAGACCAGCTACTGAAAGCAAGAAGCAGGTACAAGTACAAACTGGAAGAAGAGTCAAATAAAGGTCGCCATGGTATATCAGGAGAAGCGGCAAAGAAGTTCTGAAAATGGGGCTGGAGGAACTCGAGAAAAGTTACAGTTTGTACACCACCCTAAATGTACCTTGGCAGGCATTCCGGGATTATCTCAAGAGAAACAGGCTCCTAGCAACGAGGATGACCTGCCCGAAATGTAGTGAATGCTGTTATCTACAGGAGAGGACCAAGGAGATCGAGTGTATGACATGGAAATGTTGGTTGGTTGGTTGGTTATTGGGGTTTTACACCGTATCGACATCTGTGGTCATATCATGGAAATGTTGAAAGGGCCATAAAAAACCAGTATGAGGAAGTACTCTATCTTTCAAGGGTCGTACTTCTTCATTCAAGATCTTGTCAACTTTTATGTAAGTTACATGCTCGGATCTAGTCTTTCATCGTGTGCAAAGATAAGTGTCCTCTCCTACAAAAACAGAGCCATAGATTGGGCTTCCTCCGTATGTGATTTGTTCCTGCAGTGGTTTTACAGAGACGTATGTGATGTGAAGTTTTCTGGCACAATAGAAATCAACAAATCCATGTTTGGTAAAAAGATAAAACATCACTGTGGACGACCATTTGGACTGCAAATATGGATTTTCGGCATCCTAGAATGTGAGACAAACCGCCTGATTGTCTATCCAGTTGATAAGAGAGACAGCACAGCTTTGGAGAGTCTCATTGAGCAGCATGTGGAGCTCGGATCTACAATCTACTCAAGACAGATGGCTGGCCTACAGCAAGTTGAACCACATGGGCTACAACCATTTTGTTGTGGAACATAAACACGCCTATAAAGTAGAGTATAGGAATGTAGAAACCGGAGATCTTGTCCAAGTGCACACCAAGCAAATTGAAGGAGCTTGGAAACATGCCAAGGTAAAAAAATAATAATAATGATATTAATTAAAATAATACAAAAATAAAAATTATGTAGAATGATCAAATGTTTTGAGATGGTAGTGTGAATTAAAAGTAATAATTATTTAAGTAGGTGATAGTGATAAAATCTAAAAAATGTATAAAGGCAAAAGGCAAAATTGAATGTAATATGAAAGTAATGTTTTTAATATCATTGTAGAGTCATTTCAGAAGGATAAATGGGACGTCAATGATGAACTTCAAAGGCCACCTGTGCGAAATAATGTGGCAAAATTGGAACAAGGGCCCAGGCATTGTTGGGAGGTTTTTTGACCTAGTCAAACCAGTGTACACCCTCGACCAAGACCCACTGTTGAATGCCCCTTCGCCGATTTTCCCCACATGGGAAATGCAGAAAACCGAGGTAAATAAATCAATATATATGAATAGGGGTTCCTCTCCCAGCAACCTTAGATACAGTACTCTTATGTTTATCTTACATGGCCTAGTCATTTAAACATGTATCCATAACTAAGTATTTGTCAGCGGTATGGGTTCTGCATAGAATAAATGATTTCCACATACGCATGACTCTTCATGGTATCAGACGTTCACTGGGAGATGTTAGGAAGCAGACCCACCCCCTGACAGTTAACTAACATCTTACACTAGAGTTTTCCGAGTGTGAGGATATGTACCTTCCGGTACTCCTACACAAATCTAATGTACTAGAAGAAGGTGAGATCTCTATTGGTGGAGCCGTACACAACCTAGCACAGGTAGACTCAATACTGGTTCAATATACCATTGAGTACAGTCGTGATGCACATCAAACAGCTCAATTTGGTATGAGTGAGTGAGTGAGTACTAGTGTTGCGCGTTTTAAGTCATACCGACAGCCAGGATCATTTTCACGGCAAAAATCAGTGTCCCATGAGATGAAGGTGATAGGACGGGCAAACAGCAAGGGATCAAAACCTGTAAATCATTTTTGCTGTACCTCATCCCTTAGTGACCCACCGCACTGACCGGGAATTGAACCCAAAGAACCACTTGGTCAGTGCTGGGTCCCCCCTATCGTCACCTCTTGTGATCAGCAGGGGCTACTGGGGGCCTACTCTTACCCAGACCCCCACGGGGGCGATTTGGTCTAAGGGATAGTGAGTTTAAAATAAACCCAAAACGTAGGAAAATAGAGGTGGCAGGCCCATCTCTTTAAAAGCTGAGTTATGGCCTTGTATCCATATATCTGAACATTACTTTTCAAGTAACTTCTACAAATGTGATGTGTGCTACAATGCATAACAATTTACTTATAGATCCTCTGAACAATGATATCAGGCACAGTAAGCAATAACCTGTAATTACATGGTAGCCCTTGCTGAGATCCAAAGAGCTGAAACACCGCTTGAGGCCAAGCATATAAGCAACCACATGAAGTCAACTGACCCATGGATGAAGAGTGTGAGTGAGTAATGGATGCTTTACGCCATTTCGACAACTAAGGTCATATTCATGGCAAAAACAGGTTGGGACAAATTCGTCTTTGGTGATCGCATCTATGAGATAAAGGTGACAGGGCAGGCAAACAACAAGGTATCAAAACCTGGAAATCATTTTTGCTGTACCTCATCCCTTAGTGAACCACAGCACCAACTGGGAAACCATCCCCTACACCCAGGCCAAGGAGCCCCTTAATGGGACATGGCAGGCACTACCCGGGCCATCCTCCACCACTGCTGCTGGCCCCCTGAACAGGACATGGCGGTCAGGAGCCAGGCCTTCCTAAAGAACCAGTGCTGGACCCCATACCGTGACATTGCGGGCAGGACCCGGGCCATCCCCCACCACCACCTTAAATCGGCCCCATACCAGGACATGTTGATCAGGACCCGGGCCAACCACCACCGACACTGCCGGGCCCCATACCAGGACATGTTGATCAGGACCCAGGCCATCCTCAACCACCACCGAAACTGCCTGGCCTCATACCAGGACATGTTGATCAGGACCCAGGCCATCCTTCACCACCACTGCCGGGCCCCATACTAGGACATTATGATCAGGACCTGGGCCATCCTCCACCACCACCACCACCGGCCCCCGGACCACAGCCCAGCCCTACTTGCCCTACATTGGTAGGGTGGCCCCGGAACACAGCGGCACGACCCCACAGACCGAGGTGAAGGAAAACATGGTAAGTTCTAAAAGCCCACCAAACAATACCATAAGGTCTCTTCAGACCAAAAGCAAAAGAAAAGAACTGATTTCTTTAAATGGTGTAGATGGGGGATTCGCATGTCACATTTAAGAAATGCATCAATCCAACAGATATGCATCAATCCAACAGATATTGGCACAGGAAGAACAAAAATTGATGAGCAGTTTTAATGAGCATGGTGGGGTATTTACTCAGAAACAACCCTACAATGTTGACATTTGCGCTGCCTTAATAAAAAACGCAGGGGGACGAATTGCCATGGCCCCTTTTCAGGGACAGGCCCGACTCAAGAGGTGTCTGTTCGCTCCTTCAAAGCAGAAGTTTTTCCCTGTATCTGTCATGGGGGTGAACGGGTGGATATCATTAGATAGAGGGGCAGTAAATTTATATTTTACACTTTAGATCTAAGTAATCCACAACATTCCTGTGATGTAAATTGCTTCTTTTGATATAAAATCGGGCTTCAGTGAGTGAGTGAGTAATGGATGCTTTACGCTGTTTAGACAACTAAGGTCATATTCATGGCGAAAACAGGTGTGGATGAACTCTTTCTTTAGTGATCGTATCTATGAGAGGAAGGTGAGAGGGCAGGCAAACAGCAGGGAATCAAAACCTGGATATCATTTTTGCTGTACCTCATCCATTAGTGAAACACAGCACCAACCGGGAATTGAACCCAAAGAACCACTTGGCCAGTGCTGGGTCCTCCGTATCATCACCTATGATCAGCAGGGGCTACCTAGGGGCCTATTCTTACCCGGAACCCCCACGGGAAAAATCTGGCTTTGTTTGTTGTGCTCATAATCATGGACTTCTTTGTGTGACGTCACACAAAAAAGCTATTATATTCAAATTTCAAATTCATAAAAATCCTTAAAAATGACATTATAGCATAATATTGATAAGCTGATTTTTTTCATAAATAATCAAATCCAATTTCTACAAATAATGCAAAACTCATTCTGACCATTTTAGATACTTATATCTTGCTACATTCTTAGTTCTTTATTTTAACCTTGTAGAGTGAGTGAGGAATGGATGCTTTAAGCCATTTTGACATCTAAGGTCATATTCACAGCGAAAACAGGTTGGGATGAGCTCGACTTTGTTGATTGAATCTATGAGATGAAGGTGACCGGGCGAGCAAACATCAGGGGATCAAAGCCTGGAAATCATTTTTGCTGTACCTCATCCCTTAATGGACCACAGCACCCACCGGGAATTGAACCCAAAGAACTACTTGATCAGTGCTGTTGTCACCTCATACGATCAGCAGGAGCTACTGTGGGCCTATTCTTCCCCAGAACCCCCACAGGGCATGTTTTATGGGTGTATTTTTGAGTGAGTGAGTGAGTAATGGATGCTTTACGCCATTTCGACAACTAAGGTCATATTCATGGCGAAAACGGTTGAGTGAGTGAGTAATGGATGCTTTACGCCATTTCAACAACTAAGGTCATATTCATGGCGAAAACGGTTGTTATCCATGAAAAGATGGACTAAAAGTTGTCAATAGAACAACATGATATATGTACAAGATCTTATCCTAAGGATAAAAACATGTTAATATACTAATCATATCAGTCCATACAGACCAGCTGTTTTCAAAAAATGGATGATACGATCGGACTGTACAGTATTAAAAAGTTCAGGTAGACCAGCTACCTGATAGAACTGTCTACGCGTCTGTTCAAAATCAGGGCATTCCAAAAGGAGATGCTTGATGGTTAAAGGTTGATTACAAACAATACATTCTGGTTGGGGCTCACTCTTTAAAAGAAAAACATGTGTTAGTCTAGAATGACCAATTCTAATTCTGGTAAAAACAGTTTGGTCTTTTCTAGATTTAAGAACATTCGGTTTAACATCTTTGATGGTTGGGAAAATAGAATGCAGTTTGTTATTGGGGAACTGGTCCCATTCATTTTGCCATCTCTCATTGATGTATTGAACGATTCTCGGTTTAAAATCTATGTGAGGGATTGGAAAAGGAAGGACTGCTTTGTCCAATCCCTTCTTGGCCGTTTGGTCAGCTAACTCATTACCATGAATGCCTACATGACCCGGTATCCAACAGAACTGAACATCAAATCCTGAGTTGGACAACTTTTGTAGCCAGAGAAGAATTTTCATAATGACTGTATGTTCAGTTTTCAAAAATTGCAAAGCCTGAAGACAGGACTTTGAGTCGGTAAAAACGATAAAGTTCTTTTCCTCTGCCTGCTGAATGGCTTTCAAAGCAATAATAATGGCAACTGCTTCAGCTGTGAAAATAGAACTGAAGTCAGGTAGACGGGCAAACTGTTTTTTACCGCAGCAGACAGACGCAGCTGCAACACGTTTCCCATCCTTTGAACCATCAGTGAAAACAGGAGAATGATGAGGAAATTTGTTTCGAACTTCATGATACCGGGACACGTAATCCAATGGTTGAGTCAGTGACTTTTTGGATTTGGTGAGGTCAAAATTGATATTAGGTGGTTTGAGTCTCCATGGAGGAATGACTGAAAAATGAGGCTGTTTCAAAACATCAAGATCCACAAAGGCATTTTCTATGTGAGGTTTCATACGAATGCAAAAAGGTTGGATGTAGTTTGGTCTGGCAGCATAGAGATGTTCGTTTTGGGGTTGAAATACGCACTTAAAGGCAGGATTAGAAGCATTTGTTTTTAACTTAATGATGAATTGAAGGGAAAGTTTTAATCTTCTATTTTGAATTTTGAGAGAAGAGTGAGAGTGAGTAAGTGAGTATTGGATACTTTATGCCATTGCAACAACAAAGGCAATACCATGAATATCATAGAGAGGCAAATCCATTTAACTCTGAACATGATTTTAGGTTTGATCTTTGATCGAAAGTTGTCCTGTATACCACACATCAATACTCTAAGGACTAAATGCAATAAGGCTCTGAATTTCATCAAAGTTCTGGCAAATACCACTTGGGTTCTGACAACAATATTTTGTTTTATCGAGCTTTGATTCAATAAAAGCTACATTATGGCTGTCAGGTATATGGGAATGAGTGAGAGTAATGGTTGCTTTACTCAGTTTTCGACATGGTCATATTCATGACGAAAAGAGGTTAGGACGACTCCTGTCTTTTGTAATTGTAGGCCTATCTATGAGATGAACGTGGCAGGGAAGGCAAATAGCAGGGGATCAAAACCTGGAAATCATTTTTGCTGTACCTCATCCCTTAGTGAACCACAGCACCAACCGAGAATTGAACCCTAAGAAATACTTGGTCAGTGCTGGGTCCCCCCTATCGTCGCCTTATATGATCAGCAGGGGCTACTGGGGGCCTATTCTTCCCTGAAAACCCCACGGGGTTAAAACATAGGAAAATGTCAGAGAACTGCTGTCAGTGCTTGAAATGACACTGTCACAAGAAACTGTGTCAAATCTTTACAGGTTAGATAGATCCATATCAGAAACAAGTAAAATATCCAAGAGCAGTCAAGGTTAGATTTATTTCAAATCTCACCAAACAAGATATTTATAAACAAGAACATTAAAAACCTGAGGAGAAAACAAAAAGTGGAAAAGTGAGTGAGTGAGTGAGTGAGTGAGTGAGTGAGTTTTTGAGTGATGGATGCTTTACCCCATTTCGACAACTAAGGTCATATTCATGGCGAAAACAGGTTTGTATGAATTCTGTCTTTGAGTGATCGTATTCATGTGATGAAGGTGACAGGGCGGGAAAACAGCATGGGATGAAAACCTGGAAATCATTTTTGCTCTATCTCATCCCTTAATTGAAGCAAGCACCAACTGGGAATTGAACCCAAAGAACCACTTGGTCAGTGCTGGGTCCCCCTATCATCGCCATAACAATCAGCATGGGCTACTTGGGGCCTATATTCTACTCCCGAACCCCATGGACAATCTTTGACTTCGCTGGTTGACTAAGATTGAGTATATGTCATGGGTTCAGCCAGTGAGACCATCCCCTGTTTTTTTTGAAATATTGGCGATTCACAGGTACAGCCCCCGGAGCTTACGAGCGCAGTTGTTCACCATTTCCGGACCGAGTCACCCCCCAGACATCAAGGGCCACAAGCTGCAGGGACTCGTGCGGCCCCTCCTGCTCCACACAAAGGAAGCCCGACACCAACACTGAAGATGGTATGAATATTTTTATCATAATAAGACTTTAAATCTAGTGTTTGTTATTAAAATTTGGAACACAATTATTAGTTTATTTTCAACCAATATCTATATGGATATACTTAAAACATACATAAAATGTTTTTAAAGGTAACAGCCCGTGTTTGTATTCCCCAACCCGGCCGTAGCTGCCTGGAAAAGCGGTAATTTTTCTATAAATTTTCCCTATTTTTAAAAATGGAACAGTATTGTGAATGATCAACATACAAAATTGGGCTATATGTAGTTTAAAAGATTATTTAATTGCCTATGCAATGCTTCAAACTGCATAGTTATAATGGTCATTGATAGGAATTGGTTAGTCCTTTAAACTATATCAATTTAAAGGTATTTAGTGAATTCGAAAGTGAAATCATGAAAATGTTGAGGAAATCAAGCAATTTATTAATGCAAACGGTGGGGTGTAAAGGGTTAACTATTACAAAAGTTTAACACACTGATAGACCCATTTCATATAATATAATACTTTACTATCCATGGACGCATGAAACTCCCGTCCTCACGGGTGACACCCCATCTTTATTTGTTAATTTTTTTTTATCTAAGTGCAATGTATACTGTTTGACAAATCATTACATATAGTATAGGTCACATCAAGAGTCACCTGTAAATAGTTGATTGAAGATATACCACGGTAGACGGGTAGAACAATAGAAGTAGGCCGATCGTGTAAAAATTGCGTAGTGGGTATGGGGCTAAAGTATGTTGTCAGGTCGTTGGGACACGAGAAATGTTGAAACTACTACTTAGTGGGTATGGGCAGCCCGGCCGGTATACTGTAATGTGTATAATATGAGTATTGGTGTTTTACCTTACACAGACCATCATCACACCAAGGCTATATATCGCGTATACCCACTGACTCGTGCTATATCTACCACTAATACATGTAACAATTTCTTCTTTTTATTTCATAAGAAACAGACGAGGAGAATGAAATCAGCCCAACTCAACCATCTCGTCCGCGAAAAAGGGGGCGGGCTCTGCCCAACTTAGTCCCCGATACGGACAAGGAGATGGTCAAAACCAAGTCAGGGGTGGGTGGCTTGAAGATTCCATCTATACCAGAACAACCGAACCTGTAGAAGGACACCAAAAGCACCCAGGCTGTTGCGACAATCAGGGAGAAGCATGCCCTTGAAATTATGGAGTGAGTGAGTGAGTGAGTGTTGAAGGTGACAGGGCGGGCAAACAGCAGGGGATCAAAACCCAGTGATCATTTTTGCTGTACCTCATCCCTTAGTGAACCAAGCACTGACCGGGAATCAAACCCAAGAACCACTTGGTCAGTTCAGGGTCCCCCCTATCGTCGCCTCATATGATCAGCAGGGGCTACTGAGGGCCTATTCTTGCCCGGACCCCCACGGGGCTGAAATTATGGATCTGGCAGCTTGTATTGTATGATGAGATGTCCCCCCTATTGTCACCTTCTATGATCAGCAGGGGCTACTGGGGGCCTATTCTTTCCCAGAACCCTCATGGGGGACTCTCTTTGGAGTGAGTGAGTGAGTGAGTGAGTAATGGATGCTTAACGCCATTTCAACAATTAAGGTCATATTCATGGTGAAAACAGGTTGAGATGAAGGTGACAGGGCGAGCAAACAGCAGGGGATCAAAACCAAAAAATCATTTTTGCTGTACCTCATCCCTTAATGGACCACAGCACCAACCGGGAATTGAACCCAAAGAACCACTTGATCAGTACTGGGTCCTCTTGTTCTATTGAAAAGTATTTAATAACCCTAAGTTGTCACCTCATACGATCAGCAGGTGCTACTGTGGGCCTATTTTTCCCCAGAACCCCCATGGGGCATGTTTTATGGGTGTTTTTTTTAACTTAGGGTTATTAAATACTTTTCAATAGAACAAGGTTACCAAGCTATTAAAGCTAGCATCAACAAAATTGAAGCATATAATAATGGGTAGTCAATCTCCTGCTGAGACAAAACAAGTAGGAGGACTGTTCTGACCTGTCAACCCTGCAGTTGGTTACCCATGGGGCTGTCAAATCCTTTTGGTGTCCAACTAAATAAGACCTGAGGTGAGAAGAATTGGACATATCCAATATTTTGGCAACGACTAGCTGTAGAATTTGTATAGGTTATTCTAGACTAACCCATAAAATATAACTGAATATATAAATGTCAAGCATCTCCTTTTTTTATTTAATGCTTAACAGGGTCACATATAAGATGCTTCCCTGACAATGAGTATTGTATAGAGTGGTGTCTAACTACACCCTAAAGATCTGATTGAATAGGTTTAAAAGAATATTTAGCACTGGTTTAGGAAGTTGTTGAGAAAGTCGTAATGAATTTTGTTAGGACCAACTACAGTATCACAAGATATGTTGAATCTATCAAATGGAAAATATATTATGACAATGCCCATGACTTCCATTTAGTTATGTAATCGCTGGAATGAATGACATGAATAGCCATGACCCAATCACTGGTCAGTCATTTTGGTAGGACGAGACTCAGCAGAACAACTGAGAAATGATATTATGAACAAAATAGAATTGAGACGTTCTGTACATTAACCTGCAATGTACGAAGTGTAGTAATGTTGACCATAATGGGTATGAACATCAATGAGTATAATCATGTCCCAGGTTGGAATCTGAAACAAAAATTATTGAATAAGCCATCATCGTTATCAACTCTGATATAATTTTAAATGCGGCAAATAGTCTGCATACAACTCTGATTCACCACTATGTACACAGGTGTATGGGAAGAGAGCAGAGGGTTATGCATATGTATAGCAGGTTATATCATTTGTGGATTCTCGTGGTAGAGTAACTAAGTTGAAGCTGAGATGTTATATAGACTCGCCTGTAAAGGTTGACTGTTTCCAGGTGCGACCATAGGCTTGAGTGAGTGAGTAATGGACGCTTTACACCGTTTCGACAACTAAGGTCATATTCACGGTGAAAACAGGTTGAGATGAATTCTGTCTTTGGTGATTGTATCTATGAAACGAGGGTGACAGGGCGGGAAAGCAGCAGGGAATCAAAACCTGGAAATCATTTTTGCTGTACCTCATCCCTTAGTGAACCACAGCACCAACCGGGAATTGAACCCAAAGAACCACTTGGTCAGTGCTGGGTCCCCCCTATCGTCGCCTTCTACGATCAGCAGGGGTTACTGGTGGCCTATTCTTACCCGGAATCCCAACGGGGAGTTTAATGAGTGAGTATACAGTATTCATTATTAATTCACGGTGTGACGTGACTACATAGCGCATCAGAAAAGAAACATGATTATATATATTATAATCTTTAAAGCTAACAATAATCAGTGCATTCTCAACGTAGCATATCTTATCGGAACATTGGGAGAGTATACCTACTATCCAATTAGAGATATTGGTATGCCAGAGCCAGAGGCAATCGTGAACAGACAAATTATATAAAGGGCAGAACATGATTTTAGGGGCTCTATGCTCTGATTGAAACCTATATACACATATGAGATTTGGGACAAGATTATGGAATAGCATTCTGCCCTAAGTTCAGGAGGCAAACCAACATAAGTACTACCATATCAGAGAGTAATTCAGGTATTTACAAGGGCATGATAATCAACATTCCTGTTGTTCTTGATGGTGTGTGACATGTAGCTAGCTATGTGAGCTTGGGCGATGTCACTCCAGCTGGTGATACAACGCCGCATATCGGCGCGTCTTCTTGTTGAACCTCTGGATCACGTTTGAGAGATGTGGGGTAAATAAGTTGTCCCGTACGTTAATGTTATTTATCAATTCATTCACCCTGTATATAGCATGGTCCAGTAAGCTTTGGTAGATATCTCTCATCATATCATTGTTATAAGCAGACAGGTCCATTCCGTAGACAGATGAGATGATAATCGGTATACCACCAAAATTAATTTTGACTCGCATGCCAACACCAACTGTTTTAGCTACGATAGGAAATAGTCAAGCGATTCCAATACAATGTGGCTAGATGGTTTAGTTCCAATGGCCTAAATGTAAATGAGGCCAAGTCTAAAACAATTATTTTTGGTACACATGGTAGACTAAATAGACTAGACCCAAGCAGTTCAAACTTCATCATGAATGGTGTGAGCCTATCACAGTGTAACACTTAAAGTTATTAAGTTGTAACCTTTGATAACTGTATGACAATGAGACAACATCTAAGTAATCAGAGTAGAAAATTCTCACACATTTGAAAATTATTAGTCTGTTATTGAAATGCACCAGAGTTATAAGTTAGACACACACTTTGCCCGGTTCGCACCTTCCAGGATATGCTCAAAACAGTCCCCTACTCAGCACCCCAGCAACCAATGTTATGGATCTGTGCGGCCGATTCCCACCTCATTTTGTGAGGGCCTTCTTGAATAAAGCCCTCAAATTGACAGGCCTTGATCATCATGTGTACACTTTCCATGAACATAGAAAGTGAATGAGTGAGTGTTGAGTGTTGGGTGTTTTATGCCATACGAGAGCCAGTAATTTTCACGGCGAAAACATGCTGAGTACAAACCAATGGTTCATTGTTATCAATATTTATATTTTTCGTGTAGAACATGAAGAAGGCCTAAACTAAACGTGCAACCAATTTAGAGCCCAAGGAAACGGAGGCCTTAATAAAAGGCCTTAAGAATAGAAACGTTATATTTCCTAAAATTAGAAATAAACTCTAAATACGTAACTCTATAAGTAAATTAAACGATAGGTCCTTCCTCACATGCAGAATGAAGGTTTTGCTTTCAGGATAATAAAGAATCTGGAGGACACGGAGTGTGAACCTAACGTCAATGAGGAGAATGAAAAATAGAAAAAGATCTGAAGAAAAACCAATTGAGTGAGTGAGTGAGTAATGGATGCTTTATGCTGTTTCAACAACGAAGGTCATATTCAAGGCGAAAACAGGTTGAGACGATACAGGTTCTAAATGGGTGATGGACGGGAAAAAGCGACGGGAAAAAGCGACGGGAAAAAGCGACGGGAAAAAGCGACGGGAAAAAGCGACGGGAAAAAAGCGACGGGAAAAAAGCGACGGGAAAAAAGCGACGGGAAAAAAGCGACGGGGAAAAAGCGACGGGAAAAAGCGACGGGAAAAAGCGACGGGAAAAAGCGACGGGAAAAAGCGACGGGAAAAAGCGACGGGAAAAAGCGACGGGAAAAAGCGACGGGAAAAAGCGACGGGAAAAAGCGACGGGAAAAAGCGACGGGAAAAAGCGACGGGAAAAAGCGACGGGAAAAAGCGACGGGAAAAAGCGACGGGAAAAAGCGACGGGAAAACACGACTTTTGTGACGCAATATAGTTAACACGCAATGACACTTATCTATAAAATTGTGCAGGAATAAACCAGACACATACTATGCTATGAGTGACAACATGATACTGTGTTCTTTCAGGGTTAATGGTGGGGGAAGTCATACACTGATTGACGCTGTATGTAGTAAAGTCATTCATCCACGGCCAAGTTCGTCGAGAGTATGATATCAGAATTTCCCTGTGCACGGGTTATGTAACGCTTAAGTCACAGAAAGCAAAGATGAACACTTGCCTAGGCTTTGATTCATGAGTCTACTGACAGTAAGAATCCTTTGCTGAAGTTGTCTCCCTTTGCCTTAAATAAAGGCATTGAAGGAATAGCTTCCAAGGTGGAGAACATTCATACTCTATGGTCTGGACACATTTTTGTGGAGTGTGATATTAAGGCCCATGCCACTGACTTGTGGCGTGCAACTACGCTTGCTGGTGTTGGCATGAAAGCCTCTCCTCAAAGATATCTGAAATCCAGCAGAGGAGTGATCCAATGTAGAGAACTTCAAGATGTGGATGATTATGAAATCACTAGAGAACTGCATTGTCAAGGAGTTCCCTTTGTGAAAATGACATACCAGCAGTATCATGATTTTGGCCAATAGCAGGTCTTGTCTCTTGGTATCTAATACTTTTTATTGATTTATAGTTTAAATTACCTTCATTTTCGTGTTTACATTTATACAATTTAAGGCAGTAGGTATATTTACATTTTACGGCAACTCTAGTTACATTTTAGGTCAGATTTGCATTATAAGTCAATTTCATTTACATTTTAAGCCACTTGCCATGGCGGAAGGTACCGAGGGAAACAGAGGAGTTTACACCTACAATGTAAAACCAATGCCTAAACCATCCCCTACACCCAGGCCAAGGAGCCCCTTAATGGGACATGGCAGGCACTACCCGGGCCATCTTCCACCACTGCTGCTGGCCCCCTTAACAGGACATGGCGGTCAGGAGCTAGGCCTTCCTGAAGGACCACTGCCGGACCCCGTACCGGGACATGGCGGGCAGGACCCGGGCCATCCTTCACCACCACTGCCGGGCCCCATACCAGGACATGTTGATCAGGACCCGGGCCATCCTCAACCACCAACACCACCGGCCCCCGGACCACCGCCCAGCGCTACTTGCCCCACATTGGTAGAGTGGCCCCGGAACACCAACCCCACAAATCGAGGTGAAGGAAAACATGGTTAGTTCTAAAAGCCCGTCAAACAATACCATAAGGTCTCTTCAGACCAAAAGCAAAAGAAAATGACTGATTTTCTTTAAACGGTGTAGATTGGGGGTTCACATGTCACATTTAAGAGTGAGTGAGTGAGTAATGGATGCTTTACGCCATTTCGACAACTAAGGTCATATTCATGGCGAAAACGGTTGTTATCAATGAAAAGAGTGAGTGAGTGAGTAATGGATGCTTAAAGCCATATCCACAACTAAGGTCATATTCATGGCGAAAACGGTTGTTATCAATGAAAAGATGGACTAAAAGTTGTCAATAGAACAACATGATATATGTACAAGAACTTATCCTAAGGGTAAAAACAAGAGGTCCACAAACCATATCATCTTATACCCGGTTGATTCAAGAGATTCAGACACCTTGGAAGGGATCATCCTGCGTCACTGCCAGCCTGGATCCACCATCTATACAGACGGATAGGCCAGGTATAATGGACTGAACAAACTGGGATATAGGCACTTTAGTGTCTAACACAAGTTGACCTACAAAGCAGTCTACAAGAACAAAGTCACAAAAACTAAACTGTATGTGGATACCAACACCATAGAAGGCACTTGGGAACACGCAAAGGAAGTAAAGGGATAATAATTTCAAAACAAATTTGTATGTTAGTGCTGGTAATAGTCTGATATTTTTAAATAAATTGCTCGTAATAGTATAACACTAAACTATATAAAAATGTTATAATAGTGTGTTATTTGAATTGCCAGAGTGCGAGGGCCACCTCACCAAAGTGATGTGGCGGAATCAGACCAAAGGAGATTCAAAGGTTGCTGGGGTGTTCAACCTCATAAAGCAGTACTACCCATTAGAGTGAGTGTGTGAGTAATGGATGCTTTACGCTGTTTCGACAACTAAGGTCATATTCATGGCTAAAACAGGTCAAGACAAATTCTGAGTGAGTAAGTAATTGGATGGTTTACGCCGTTTCGACTGGGTCCCTCCTATCATCACCTTCTACGATCAGCAGGGGCTACTGGGGGCCTATATTCTACCCCGGAACCCTCACTGTTTTGTCTCAAATAATTGGTTTATTACTTAAATAGTGTTTATATTGAATACTTTATTATATTTCTGATAACAGTTTTTATTAACTGTATCTGTACAAGTGAAGTTTTTCTACTAGTTTTCCTATTGGAATAGGTCACATCTTCCTATGTAACTCGGGTATTAAATTAAAACAAGTTGTAAAAATTTCTTTTTTTTTCTAAATAAAGTGTGAGTGAGTGATGCAAAATAGGTTGGGATGAATTGTGTCTTTGGTGATGGCATCTATGAGATGAAGGTGACAGGGCGGGCAAACAGTAAGGGATCAAAACCTGGAAATCATTTTTAAATTTGTTGTACCCCATCCCTTAGTGAACCACAGCACCAACCGGGAATTGAACCCAAAGAACCACTTGTTCAGTGCTGGGTCCTCCCTATCATTGCCTCATATGATCAGCAGGGGCTACTGGGGGCCTATTTTTACCCGAAACCACCACAGGGAGTCTGAATCAAGGAGGTAATCAGAAGGTAATCAGAAGGTAAAAAGAAAAAAAACGTAACGAAAGGTTAGACTTTAGTGACAGCTTCAAGATCAACATTTGGGTCATCAAGATTCTAGATTTGGGAGAGTACAACAGCATCCTTCAGAAGAGTTCTATGATAGAGATTATCGATGATGACAAGATTTTCTTGGAAAGGGCAATTGCAGTATATTGGGCTAGGAACAACCAAATAACCACTGTGAATTGGACAGTACAAACCTAAAATCTATAGGGTTCCACTCTGGATAAAGTTATGATTACAAAGAAATATCCAGCATGGTTTGACAGCAGACTCATTGCCATTTCACGCTGGTATGGCCTATCATTGTCAGAGAGACTTCTAAAAGAGAGAGGTCCACACAAACAACCAATTTTATTACCCAGATGACGAGCATCCCCTTTTTTGCTGCCACGGGTCAGCTATTCCAGACTTTAACATCACAAGTAACAGATGATCAGATCTTTATTGCTTCAATTTTTCTGAGACAGATTCACGTAACTACACTTGATAACCTCACTAACAACATGCCTTCCCGAAATCATGCACAGCACCACACCACACCCTCAACTACCAACCATGGGCATGGGAAACTGCATTACCTGGTCAGTTGGTCCATATTCAAAATTAAATTAAACATTCAGAAAAGTATTTGCAACAGCCTTTACAAAACATCACCTGCACACATACAATGTTCAACTCTGTTCCAACTGGCAGCACTTGTTCAGTGCTGGGTCCCCTCTACCGGCGCCTTCTATGATATGTATTTGATTATAAACAATTGCATGTTGTCATGCACTGAAAAAAACATTATATATATAACCCATTATATACCTAGATTTCATGTTTCTAGGTCCTGGGGATCCATTGACACCAGGAGAAGGGAAAGGGACTAAATCCTGGTGCGGGGGCCAAAGGTGCAGTATTCTATTGTCATATTAACCAACATATTTAGACAAAACAATTGCGATTACCTCCTTTTCATATATGTTCATATGTATTTATGAATTATGTATGTATATTCATGTATTTTTTTATATATGCATCTGTCTGCCAGAGATCAACAAATCCAACACTAACAAATTTGTTTGTTCAGGTTCTTTCAAGACACCAAACTTAAAATTAAGGCCACCAGAATACAAGGCGCCATTTATGAACATCAGCGACTTTCAGCCAAATATCTTCATCAACGTGGATGCTGATATCCCCTTCTGTTTGCGGAAAAAGTACAAGAGAATACCCACGAAGCAGACAACAAAGAAGAACAAGACTCAAGAAGACAACAGAGCCAACAAAGAGGAAGTTTATCTTCAAGTCCGATGAGGAGGTCGATGAAATTAGGCAGTTGCCAGGAGACATACCATGTATGTCAGGTTAATGGGCATCCCACAACTGAATCACCTTCTGGTGGTGAGTAACATCGACTGGGATGATGACAGTGTAGTGGTTGAGAGCCATCCTGCCAGGTTCCTGGAGCACACTCTGAAACACACTGGTAAGCAGGAACACATGGCATTGTATTCCAGTCTGTAATGTTCTGGTGCAACACAGGCAACCCCCAAAGACTTCAAATCAATGTAAGACCTGTTTCCCTCCTGGAACCTTGTGCAAGCCTTCAGCAGCGACATGGAGCAGTGCCTTCCCATGAGTGAGTGAGTGAGTGTTGGGTGTTTTACGCCGTACCGACGGCCAGGGTCATTTTCACGGCGAAAACCAGTTGGGACGAATTCTGTCTTTCGTGATCGAATCTATGAGATGAAGGTGACAGGGCAGGCAAACAGCAGGGGATCAAAACCCAGCTAGCATTTTTGCTGTACCTCAGCACTTAGTGAACCAAGCACTGACCGGGAATTGAACCCAAAAACCACTTGGTCAGTGCAGGGTCCCCCTTATCGTCGCCTCATATGATCAGCAGGGGCTACTGAGGGCCTATTCTTACCTGGACCCCCACGGGGCTCCCATGATATTCCCTGTTATCCACATTCATAGAATCAAGGAAGATTAACTATGTTGGGCTACTGTGGAGTGGCGTGACAGGGCCTACATCTGTACCAACATTTCCCTCTACTACCAAGACTTTGAAGATCTCAAGAGTGAGTGAGTAATGGATGCTTTATGCCATTTTGACAACTAAGGTCATATTCATGGCGAAAACAGTTGTAACGATGATCTCAAGAACCAACAACAATACATTAATTACAATGTACGTACTCCTTTAGGTTAATACATATAATTAGTTCCTAGATTATTATATAAATTGACCATGTTACATGGGGATATTTGAGATTGAAGGTTATGATGAATTCAAAAGGGTCTATTTTTTACTTGAGTATTTACTATCAACACATCCCTGTTGAAATTTTATACTGACCAACTGTGCCATTTTTGTTTCAGCTTATAATGCTTTCCTAGCATTTATGGCACAGGAGGCCAATGAGGTCTGATGCTGCCCTCCCACCTGGTCCCAATGTGGGACAGGAACAAAAACTACCAATTGTTCTACAGAAGGCTAAGTCTGTTACCAAGGGATATTAGATTACTAAAATATTACTAATTTATTAAATTTATTATTTATTCCATCTTGGTTTGTGGAATACATATAACGGAACATTACAACTTTACATTGGTTAATTTAATAATACATGTACTAAATTTGCTTTTTACAGTACCAGATGTTCGAGTACTAGTGTGTAATGATACCCATATGTGTGGACCGTGACCATCACTGGGTTCTGCTTGTGGCCAACATGCAGACCCTATGTGTGACCATTTTGGACTCCATCCAGGGACCCATTGCACAGGATAGGCTATACACAAATCACCTGGTGCACAGCACTGTAGTTGGAAAAGAACGAGGGATCCTACTAGAAAATGCCTGAAACAAAACAGTACGATTAGGTAAACTGTGGAGGTTTGTGCTTGTGGTAGGTATCAAATTATTAGTGAGTGAGCGAGTGTGCGGTGTTTTAAGCCGTACCGACAGCCAGGTTCATTTTCACAGCAAAAACCAGTTGGGACGAATTCTGTCTTTGGTGATAGAATCTACGAGATGAAGGTGACAGGGTGGGCAAACAGCAGGGGATCAAAACCTGGAAATCATTTTTGCTGTACCTCATCCCTTAGTGAACCAAGTACTAACCAGGAATTGAACCAAATAATAACCATGAATTGAACCCAATGAACCACTTGGTCAGTGGTGGGTCCCCCCTATTGTCACCTTTTTTGATCAGGAGAGGATACTAGGGGCCTATATTCTTCCCATGAGCAGAAGCTACACCGGTACCCTCACGGGGGTCATTTCAAAGGAATATGAGTAAATTGACAAATTCCACATGTTATTCTGACATAAAAATTCAAGCCAAGGAGGATAGGGAGATGAGACAGGAGAAGGCCAGTCTAAGACAGGCAGCTTACGTGTGTGGAAGAGGCATGATGTAATCTAGGTTAATGGTAAGAAATTTGCCCAGGAAAATCTTGATGAAATTCCAAGAGAATACTGTTTTCAAGAAGGTAATCTAGCATACAAAGGACCAGAGGAGACGGACAAAGGGAAAGAAAAAGAAGGAGTGAGTGAGTGAGTAATGGATGATTTACGCCCTTTCAACAACTAAGGTAATTTTCAGTGGGATGAACTCTTTTCAGTGATTGTATCTATGAGATGAAGGTGACAGGGCGGCAAACAGCAGGGGATTTTTGCTGTACCTCATCCCTTAGTGAACTAAGCAACAGCCAGGAATTGAACCAAAACAACCACTTGGGTCAGTGCAGGGTCCCTCCTTTCGCGGCCTATTCTACCCCCCAAACCCCCACATGGTGGTAGCAGATGAAAATCATGTGGACTCATATGGCACTACACAAAAACAACCACAAGAAACATCCATTTTCAGATGATTCTAACCCTGAAGTCACAAAATGAAAATGAACACTGGCCTAGCTTCTTGATTCTCAAGCCTTCAGACAATACTAATCCTTGGCATTGAAGGAATTGTTGGCAAGGTGAAGGACATTTGTAAACTACGATCTGGCAAAATTCTTGTTGAGTGTGATAAGAAGGCCCATGCCACCAACCTGCAGCATGCCACTACGCTTGCTGGTGTTTGCTGAAATTGAGAGATCTGTGAGGAGAGGCTTTCATGCCAAGGAGTGATCCGATGTAGGGAGCATCGAGATATTGTTGAGGATGCAATCACTAGAGAACTCAGCATCACTGCATTTCCTTTGTGAAAAGGATATCCATTAGGAAAGATCGAGTGAGTGAATGATGCAGGTTTTACGCTGTACCAACAGCCAGGGTAATTTCCACAGTGAAGACAAATTAGGACAAATTCTGTCTTTGGCGATCGTATCTATGAGATGAAGGTGACAGGGCAGGCAAACAACAGGGGATCAAAACCTGGAAATCATTTTTGCTGTCCCTTATTGAACCCAGACACCAACCACAAATTGAAGAAAAACACTTGGTCATTGCTAGGTTCCCCTATCATCACCTTTTACGATCAGCAGAGGCTACTTGGTGCGTAAATTAGCATGCAGGGGCCAAAGGAAGAAAAGTCCCACCCAGGTACCCAACAGGGTGCTCATATTCTTAAAAATCATGTTACCACAGCAATTAAAGACAACAAAGCCAGAAGTGAGTGAATGAGTAATGGAGTGAGTGAGTACTGGATGTTTTACGGGGAAATATAGGAATTGATCTATATTTGTGTATCAATCCGACCCCAGGTGGTGCCACTGAGATAGAGCTGCCTGCCCCCTGGTGTGTGAACCCAGTGGACTGTCTATTGTTAGACCAGCTTCAGAGGCGCATTGGGCACCGCCTGGATCGGATCTGAAAAAGGAGGTAAGACCCCCGGCTTTCCGATGGCTCTGGTGGATTGCAGTAAATGCTTTAGGAAGCACGTAAGGCCAGCTGGTAAGAACTGTGAGTATTACAAATTTGCATTGGACAAATGTAAGGAATTAGGTTCTCAGCCGGAGGATTATGTTGTGTATCTACCGGAGCTTGGGGAATTGCCAGTAGGGGGGTCAGACCGTATTACTAGTCCGAGACCGGGTAGGGCCGAGCTTGATTCTGTACTATATATTGCGTAGCCTTATTGATGACAATATCGAGTGCCGTCGTCTTATTGATCATAATCGTATTCAAATGCAGGAGCTGGTTTCTCAAATAGCTGTATTGAGTATGGGAAATGCTGGCAGCGCTAATGGCGCCGGTGTTCCCGCCACTACTTCAGTGTCGTCAACAACCCAGTCTATTATTACTGCACCTGTTTCGTCAAGTGGTGCGGTCTCGGCTACTGTTGGCTCTACAAAGGCTTATCCACATAGCTTGCCCTCTACTCTGAACCCTGTAACTGACAATTTTCGTCCTAGTATTCCAGCTATAGGAGACAGTGTATATCCTGGCACTTGGTCGGCGTCGGGTTTGTCCGGCATTCCCGGACAAGTTGCGGGTGTTCAACATGGGCCGCTTACACCTATGGGATTCCTGGCACCTCATCTGAGAGTCGCCGGACCTGCTGTGTCTGCATCCCTCAGCGCTGGAGCTGCACCAGTCGTCACTGGTTCATCAGGTGTTTACAACGCGGTATACGCGGGAGCTGCGCCAGTCGTCACTGGCTCTACTTTATTTACATCAGCTATCCACGCTGGAGCTGCGCCAGTCGTCACTGGTTCTTCTATGCCACCATCAGCCAACTACGCTGGAGCTTCGCCAGTCGCCACTGGTTCATCCATGCCGCCATCAGCTATCTACGCTGGAGCTGCTCCAGTCGTCACTGGCTCAACAATACCATCTTCACTTAACTACGTTGGAGCTGCGCCAGTCGTCACTGGCCCCGGACCTGTACATGCGTATCATGTAGGGCCGCATGCTGCTTATACAGCGGTTCCAACAGTGCAACGTCCTCCGGCAACTCCCTTCTTACCCCCTTACTTGGTGCAAGGTGGTAGCCAGCAGCTAACATCACAGATTCCTTATTGTGCTGAGCCTGATCATCGTTGTCCTGCTTCAAAGTCGACCTCTACTGCGAAACGTAAGCTCAATGTTTATGACCTTGAAATTCACATGCGTTATACTCAGTCAACCTCCGTTACTATAGAGGATGTTATAGGTGGCTCTCTTTCTTTGATGGAAAGTATGATGAGACAGGGAGTGGATTGTTCTGGGATGGTCAAACATGTAAGGTTTCTTATTGAGAAGTCGAAGGTTTACAGTTCTCAGGCGTTGATGGACCGGGGTATGACTTGGAAATGAGGGAGAGAGCTGAGGTTTTTGGACCTTCAGTATTTTGCTATGGTGACCATGAGCTGGTTCACCGCTGGCTGGGAGTTGATGCTCTCCGTCCGAGTACTACTTCTACTCCGTCCTCCAAAAAACAGCCGAAGGTATCCAAGAAAGGGGTCGGTACTTGTTGGTTTTGGAACGATGAGAAATCCTGTAAGCAACTCCCTTGCAAATACAAACATGTGTGTCGAGAATGTTCAGGAGATCATAAGATTTCAGATTGCGGTGTTCGTGCGGGATCTGGTTCTAAGACTACTCCTAAATAGGATGAGGTTGCCTCCGTACCAGCGGAGGCTACCTGTGAGGCTGCTGGTAAGACGGATTTGTCATTGGGCACTCGTACTAACAAACCTTTCGGGTGTCTCGGAACCCACCATATTCCGGCGGCCTGTGGTCTTGATGGTGAGGTTCCTTCGGGTACTGACCCATCTCTTTCACTTTATTTTTTGTCGCCTGCGGATGATGGTTCTAGCCCAAGACTATCTTCCGATGTGTTGGATTCTTCTATTTTGACTGGACCTACTTTAGTTGGTGCTGATTCTCCTGTCGATTGTGAACCTAGTTTTGATATCGTTCATGAAGGAGTTTGTTATTCACGTCCTTGTAGTTTGATATGTTCTGGTGAGCATTTTGTTGGAGGTTGTTGCATGCAATTGAATCCTTGCGTTTTCTTTGACGAATGTTTCCAACATGAAGAAGGGGTTGATTCCAACGCTTCATACATTTTTTGTGGTGTTCGTGACGGTTTTACAATTGTGGATCGTTCCTTCATTGGTTCGTATCTTTGTGAGAACTATGATTCGATTACCCATGGTACTTTCCAGGAGCAAATGAATGATACTATCGCCTTTCAGCTATTGCATGATAAGGTTTCTATTGTGAAGGATGTTCCTACTTGTGTACACGCGCTAGGTGCGGTGTCTAAGTCGGATGGCACATTAAGGCCTATCACTGATTGCAAACGGCCAATTGGCTATAGTATAAATTCTTTCATGGATACGACTTGCTCTACTTTTTCCTACCTCAAACTAGACACGGTAGCGGAGTATATGGTTCCTCATTGCTATATGGCATCTGTGGACATTAAATCAGCTTATCGTAGTGTTCACATTAATCCCCATGATCGCCAATACCAAGGTTTTGTTTGGAATTATCAAAGTTCTTCACAGTACTTTGTGGATAATTGCCTCTGCTTTGGTCTTAAGTGTGCGCCTTTCATCTTTACTCAGATAACCGAATTTGTGATTCGTTGTATGAATAGGAGGCATGTTTATGGCGTTTTTGGGTATCTTGATGACTTTCTGGTAGTTGGTTCATCAAGATCAGATTGTGATGAGAAGTTGTCCACCCTGATTTCCGTGTTGAGGTCTCTCGGTTTTCGGATATCTCGGAAGTAGGTGACCCCTTCAAGTCAGGTATTAACTTATTTTGGTATAGAGCTTGACAGTGTTGCGATGGAATTTAGACTTCCCGACAAAAAGTTAGTCAAGATTCGAGACCTAGTTGATGTCTTCCTTCTTCCTTAACTGCAAGTTTGCTTCTAAGCATGATCTTCAGGTATTGGCGGGGCATCTGGCGCATGCCAGTATCGTTGTCAGGGGTGGCCGTACCTTTTCGCGCCGTTTAATTGATGCGATTAAATTTTTCCCGGACGATAAGGTTTCCATTTTGATTCCTGAGTGGGTGAAGTTGGATTTAATGTGGTGGTCACGACTTTTTAGTACTTTCAATGGTTCTTCTGTAATCATTCAGTCAGTCTCAGATTCACCGACTCTGGAGACAGACTCTTCCATGACTGGTTTTGGTGGCTTGTATGGTGAAGATTGGTTTGCTGGAGTCTGGGAAAGGGATGATAATTTGTGTATCGTGCTAGGTCATCATGCTGTTAACCCTCCCTCTGAGTTCTCCTCAGATATGGATATTAACATCAGAGAACTTTGGCCTGTTTTGGCTGGTGCTATTCGTTGGGGCAAACTTTGGTCTAAAAAGAAGATCAAGCTCCTTACTGACAATACCCAAGTACAGAGTATGGTGAACACTGGTAGGAGTTCAAGTCCTAAATGTATGTGGTGGATTAGGGAGCTCTTTTGGCTCAGTTATTTCTACAACTTTCATTTAGTAGCTGCTAGGGTCTCGTCGTCTGACAATGTCATTCCTGATTATCTGTCGCGTCTTTTTTGTGAGGATGCTCCTCCAGACCCCTTTCCATTAACGCAATCTTTGTGTTGTTTTCAGGTACTCAGGTCCTCCGTGAGCAGTTGGTCAGCTATCAAGCGAACTGGATGGCTGACACAACCAAGGCCACCCGAGCCAGTCAATGGAAGTGTTACTTGAATTTTTGTGACCTTTATGATCGTATTCCATTACCGGCCAGTGTTGAAACTATTTTGTTGTATTTGACCTTCTTAGCTCAATCTAAGTCATATAATTCAATTCCGAATTACTTGTCTGCGGTTTGGACCCTCCATGATATTAATGGAGTTCCACATATTGATCCTTCCGCTTTTGAAATAACGATGACTCTCAATAGTGGGGTTCCTTACGTCTGAAAAAGGGGTCAGGTGTTTTCGGAGGGGTAAAAGCAATTTGAAGACATCTTTGGAAAGCCCTGGGTCTCCAGTTTTAGAAATGCCATGTTTCCGAAAATTCTTTTTCCCGGAAACATGTTTTTTGACCAGTTTCCATGGAAACCATAGCATTTTATGAGGAAATCACAAAATCATCAATAAATCAGAAAATATTTATGATGGAAGTGTCATATTTTCACCAAAGGTAGGTATCTATTTTGGGCAAATGACAAATATGTGAATTTGACCTTGACTCAAGGTCAAGGTCACATTTTGGAAGGTCAAATCTCAAAATTGCATGAAAATTGGGAATCTTGCCTATCGGTTACCTTGACAACATACCTTTCTTGAATAAGGATCGAATTGAAACACTCCATAAACTGTGTACACATGAGCCCCTTTCACTTCATGGCAAAAATTTGAACTCAGTTATCATGGTTGCCATGGTAACCAAGGGATAAGCGTGTTTCAGGGAGGTGCAATAACGTTTTTTCATAGACTCTCTTTACAGATATCACAAATCCAAATTATCAACAAGTCAAAAGGTATTCATGGTAGGAGTGCCATATTTTCACCAAAGGTAGATATCAATTTTGGGCAAATGTCAAAAATGTTAATTTGACCTTGAGTAGCAGGGGCTACTTAGAGCCTATTCTTACCCTGAATCCCCACAGGGTCATATGGAAAGGTGTCCATATTTCAGACGCACTATCTTTTAGAGAACAAAACGGCTGCCAGGATCTAAGACACATTTTTACAGCAGCTAGGGCAAAGGAAATCAACTTTAAACTAAAGGGAAATACATTATTTATTGATGGGAAGAAATATCTCTACAAAAACATCGACAATCTCCTCAATAAATCAGCGGTGGAATCAGTCAAAATCATCAAAATGATAGATGGTGTTGCATTCCAATCGCATTATGCATTCTTCAGTAATGTGTTTCCATGTAAATTTCTATAAGACCTAATTGAAAATAATTCTGCTAAACATTTTCATGATACTGAGATGGACCACTGCCACTTTGAACTTTAAAAAGCACATATTAGAATTACATACTCAATGATACAACAGGAACAAATTGAAGGTTGATGTGAAATTATATAGTAGTACACTTATCATGGAAGCCAAAACAAATTTGGTATAAGGATATCAACTCTTTGCCCCATGGGATTACTATGGAGTCTGTAAAAATAATCAGGGTTGCAGATAGGCAGGCTTTCCCGTCCAACCATGCCTACTTGTTGAATATGTTTCCTTTTTCTTTTAAATATGAAGGGATTTTTTATTGTAAGTGAGATAGTGAGTGTTAGGTGTTTTATGGCATACCGACAGCCAGGGTAATTTTGGCAAAAGTTAAGCAATGGTGCACTAAGCAAGAATTAACTATTAATATCAGAAAAACTAAATACATGATTTTCAAGCTTAAAAGCGCCTATTGATAACTCTGGTTTGAACGTAGCAATAGGATCTAAAACAATAGAGAAGGTAAAGATCTTAAATATTTAGGTATACAACTAGAAAACTGCCTGAACTTTCAATCACAATTTAATGATACTATTCATTTATCATCTCATAAGTTATTAATGTTGAAAAGTGAGTGAGAGTAATGGATGCTTTATGCCGTTTTGACAATTAAGTTCATATTCACTGCGAAAACAGGTTGGGACAATTTTGTATTTGGTGATCGCATCTATGAGATGAAGGTGACAGGGCAGGCAAACAGCAGGGGATCAAAACCTGGAAATCATTTTTGCTGTATCTCACCCCTTAGTGAACCCAGCACCAACCGGGAATTGAACCCAAAGAACCACTTGGTCAGTGCTGGGTCTGACAGGCGGATGATATAAATAATCTATCATCATCACTGTAGCCCAAAAGGATGACCTGGAATCAGTCCCCCGAGGCCAAATATCAAGTGTTGACTGGCGTGAACAGCCTGTTGGACATATCACAGCACGGGCATGAACTCTACAGATGGTGCCATGCCTACTGCTTACAAGTTAAGAATAGAAAGGGTAGCACACTCTCCATTTTGGATCTAGCTGGTTCCTGTCAAAACCTATAAGCTGATGACCAGCAGATGCATAGGATTCCCACAAGACTGCAGTGAATGACCCAGTTCTATTTGATATTTATATTAAAAAACACCATAAAACTTACCATCTTTTTGTCATTCTTACAATGATAAATCATAATTATTACAGTGTGCTTTGAATTTTCGTAGTTTATGTTTTCCAGAAAGAAATAGCTCTATGTATGCTTCCCCCTTCAGTGCCCCTTCCTTGAACAGAATGCAACTCATTCATTGGATTGGATGATTATTTATAGTGCTAAAAGGGTTTCCCCACAAACTTCTTCAGACATTCTCTAAACCCAATACAAGTAGAAAGTTAGTACTTGGATAATCAGAGCTTTGCTTGACACCACAGTCAGGAATAGCCCAGTGGCTAGAGTCTAGGATTTCAAATCCAAAGGTAGGGGTTTCAAATCCCACCCATGTCTGGACAGTGTCACTCTTTTTAATAAATGAAGAAATCACATTAAAAACAATTCATTTGGGTAAAATAACAACAGAATTAGTATACCTAAGATAAATCATTAGAACTGTAAAAGCTGATTATTGAAGATGATTTTCATAAGAAAAAGTGCAACATGGTCAAACTGCAACATGACCATCAGGAGGTTTGAACCACCAACCTTCTGATTTGAAGTCCCTCACCATAGCCATTATACCACGGTTTGCTGTAATGACAGTGGAATGAAATGCTTGGCCGTATGAGGTTGATGTATTATGTTTGGATTAGGTTTTTGTCAAAAAACCCCTATGTAGGGGCCTCTTGTAGAACTAAACATAGTGATGTCATAGGGGATTCCCCTACCCTCCCATGTCCTAATTAACCAGTTTGAAGGAAATAGCAATGTACATTACACAATTATAGCGAAACTATGGGCAAACATAGGTTTTAACATGGACAGGATTTATAACTACCATTGAATATTGCCTATAATTACCAAAAGGCCTATGTGCACATTGTCTTATGTGGTTGGTCATGTGACCTCCATTCATAAAGTCCTTTCCAAATAAGGGCATTGCCATATATGGTATGCTGCAATACTGGGTGGGGTTGCATTTTTTTCTATAAATTTGACAATTGCCATTTATTGAGCATGAATATCAATAAAATACGACAGCCAATTGGTTTTTATCAATTGTCTGAAATACAAACATTTTTTTATTTCACAAAATATCTTAAAGTTTAGGCTTAAATCCAAAACATATGTCAGTGCAAACTGCAGGGTACAGTTTTAGGTTCTTACCCTGTTAGTATTATAAGTAACTATGAGAGAGGGGTAGCGCCATCTGTAGAGTTCATGCCCGTGTATCACAGCATCAAATACACACAAAGTATGGAGGACTAGTTCAGTCTGTGTGGGCCAGGTTCATCAAAGAAACTAAATATAGAAGCCCTTAACTGGGGACGCTTGTTTGTTTGGTTAGCTTAAAATCTGGGTTTTTTCCAGACTGCACAAGGTAATGCTTTTCAGCTAGTTTTATACCTCATGGGCAGTGAACCACTTGGTCAGGTTTTGACGAATTCTAATTCCACTTTTGGTGATCAAATCTATGAGATGAAGGTGACAGAGCAGGCAAACAGCAGGGGATCAAAACCTGGAAACCATTTTGCTGTACTGCATCCATTAGTGAACCAAGCACTGACTGGGAATTGAACCCAAGAACCACTTGGTCAGTGCTGGGTCCCCCCTATCATCGCCTCATACGATCAGCAAGTGCTACTTGGGGCCTATTCTTACCTGGACCCCCACAACACGGCTGAATATGAAGGACGCTCTTTGAAATTTTTTCTGATGCTTCTCAAGAAGGCTGGGGAGCTTCTTTAGATGACCAAAATACAGGTGGTCGTTGGACAGAACAAGAAGCTCAATGCTATATCAATGTGCTGGAATTGAAGGCTATTCTTCTCTCGTTACAGTCTTTCTGTAGACAAACAAATCTGCATGTTCAGGTTATGACAGACAATACAACTGCTCTTGCTTATATAAAACATATGGGAGGAGTTTGTTCGATTGAATGTAATAATGTTGCTCATGATAATTATTTGGTTATGGTGTGAATCAAATCAAATTTGGTTGACTGTAGCGCATATTCCAGGTGTGGAAAATGTTATGGCAGATTACAAATTGCGCCATTTTTCAGATGATACAGAATGGGAGTTGAATCCTTTTCTTTTTGATAAAATTTGTAGAGTTTTTGGATCTCCACAAATTGATTTGTTTGCATCTAGACTGAATGCAAAATTGCCTAAATAGGTTTCTTGGAAACCGGATCCAAATGCTCAAGCAATTGATGCTTTTACAATGTCGTGGAGTAATACATATTTTTATGCTTTTCCTCCTTTTAGTTGTATTGGTCGGTGCATTCAGAAGATAGTGGAAGAGAAGGCATCCGGTGTCTTGGTCATACCATGGTGGCCGACGCAGCCATGGTGGGCTACAATTCACAAACACACGAGCAGGAAAATACGTTTCCGAGTGAGAAACAACAATCTCATTCCTGTAGGCAGACCTCGAAATGTAGTGTTTCTAAACAAATGCCCATTGGGGGCATTCCTTTTCTAGGGAAATCTTTATTAAAACAAGGCTTTGATAAAGACACGGTTTTGCTTATAATAGATGCGTGGAGGAAATCCACTAAGAAAGTGTATGCAGCCTATTTATCTAAATGGGCAACTTTTTGTATTCAATTTGGCATTAATATTCTTGAGCCGTCTCTACCTCAAGCCTGTAGATTTTTAAGAATGTTGTCTGATCAAGGTGTTGGGTATGCAGCAGTTAATACTGCTAGATGTGCTTTGTCCACAATTTTGCCACGTTTTGGTCACAAAACTTTTGGTTCGCACCCATATGTTTGTTTGTTACTCAAAGGGGTTTACGAAAGACATCCACCTAAACCTAAATATTCCAAATTTTGGAATGTAAATAAGGTTTTTCATTTGCTCAAAGGTTGGGATAAAAACTCCAAACTGTCTTTGAAATGTTTGTCGATGAAGTTGGCAATCTTGCTTTTGTTGGTAACGTCTCAAAGGGGTCAAACTATTTTGAACCTGAATACTGAGACTATGGAAGTCACAGATAAGGTTGTGTTTCGTATGAAAATTCTGCTTAAACATAATAGGGTAGGAGACCCTTTAGACACTATTATACGGAAACAATTTGATGCTTGTAAAAAGTTATGTGTTGTTAGAACAATTAAGTCATACTTGAATAGAACGCAGTTTCATCGTTCTTATAGTCAGTTGCTGCTGAGTTATATCAATCCTTATAAGCCGATTTCTCGTGACACGCTAGCGAGATGGACAATTTGTATTCTAAAATTGGCTGGTATTGATGTGTCTAAATATAAAGGTCACAGTACGAGAGGAGCAACAACCTCTACTGCTAAGAGACTCCGAGTGCCTTTAAATGTTGTTATGAGACAGGCCTCTTGGAGATCAGAAGAGACTTTTGCTAAGTTTTATGACAAAAAACTTGAACATGATCAAAGTGAAGTTGCTAACGCTTTATTACATAATGCAATTTGATGCCTATGTGAATAAAGTTTCTGTTTCTGTTAATTTGGTCTTATGGTTTCTTGCTTAGTTTTTATTAAAAGAAGAAATGATAAGCTTTAAAGTTCTCGCATGATGTCGCCAACACTGAACGTGGTTGGTCGAGGTAAAATTGTTAAATTATACGAGACTTACCTTGGTAAAAGTTGATGTAGAATTGTAATTTTACCGAGAACACTGTAGTGATTATGCGCCCTCCCTCCACTCCCTTTATTTGGTTGGGCATTACATTAATCCAGTAAGTCTCATTTTGTTGTTTATGTTTAATGATACTTTGTTGTTATCATTTCTTCTTTTTAAAGTGCTATAAAAAGCTGCTGGTTCCCGCGCGTTTCACTTGGTCAGTGCTGGGTCCCCCCTATCATCACTCCTATGATCAGCACAGGGGTTAAAGATGGGATGACAAAAAAAGTTGATCAAAACAAAAAATCAAAAATTAAACTCGTCAAATTGCAGGCTAAGCAATTCTATGAGGCTAACTTGAACCCAGTATTGAAAAGGACGTTCATAGAGGCAACAAGACTCCCAAGCAGAAATGCGAGAACTTTGCAGGGTCAGTCATAGCAGAACTCAAAGCTAAGTATATTCAAGCTCTTTTTTCTTCCTGTTCCTACACTGTCAGATTTGTGATAGAAAAACTTACATGCTGCGCACCTTAGGCTATTGCCATATGCATATCGTGTGGTTGTCTGCGAAGATGCCGGATTGTCCATACAAGTGTACAATTTCAGGCAAGGCCCCCATTTACTAAAGATCAAAACATCATAAACAGTACTGTGATGAAGATTAATGAATATGACTGCTGGTTGTTGTTATGTGGTTAATTAATAATTGGTGAACTGTTCTTATAATGTTTAACGTTATTGCCTTTATGGATTCTTCCGTAAGTGCTAGTCTAGTGGTAGGTAAGTTCATGAGATGGGCGTTCATTTCCACAATGCGAACAACGCTTGGCTGAAAGGCAGGCTTATTTCGTGGATCACATAGATCTGCGTACAATGCCAGTATGATGACGGTTAATATTCCTAAGATCACAAGTTCAATTGATGAAGAGTAAGCTTTCTCCTAAGAGTCCGCCTGATCTTACATCCGCTGCAACACAGTAGATCCTTCAACAGTCACCAGATGTCCTTTCTACTTGACTTGTAGCTATCTAAACCCCTTTGAATCCTTAAAACTTGTGTTGTCCAAACGTAATAGTGTTCTCCACCGTACCCATAGGTTCTTCCAAATATATAGCAGTCTGATATTGATTTTCCCTGAGCATTGATGCTCGCTGGGAGGTGTACCCTGTAAGCTTTTGCGCGACAGGTATATTTACACCTACCAGCAGCTCATGCTATATTTATACTATATGATATGGTAATTCATATAATTTGGAATACTTTCTCTACTTCCCTTATGTGCAACTGGTGACGTTCTCTTCGTTATAATTTATTTCTATACAATTGGTTATATGCACAAAGTGAATTACTCTCTACCTTTGTGCAAATATGTATTCGACATGAACTTAAACCATAGTGTCTACAGCCCTGCCATTTCAGACTGTATCCATAAAAAGAGAGGCCTGACTGGTTTATGCCACCGCTACACAGCAGCACTTACAGATGGGATCCACTTCAATAGGCCTACAGCAATTAAAATCATGGATAGATTTGTTATCAACATTCTCCAGCTACTAGGCCTATACTAAATTTGCCATATTATATGGATGGTATGGGTGGTACAGTGGTAGACATAATTATGCCACTACATCCTCATGATTGGGGTGTTGTGGCACACTTACCCCAATATATAAACTGGTTATTTCTTTTAATTCTAAAATCTAAATTCATGTGGGTAGGTGCCCAGTGGTACACATAGGCTCCTTATTAGTAATCAGTACAGTGGTATACACACACTGTTAAAGTTTCTTACTCTAAACTACTGGGATCGTTCTGCAGTGATTTGAATTCATGGATGTTGTTTTTTGGATAACTTATCTACGTTGAATGCTCCTCTCTTCTTTATAACTTGTACAGTATTTCTTTGCCATAATGTTTTGTTACTACCAAACCAAGCAGATATTGCATTTTAGGTTATGGTACAATAAAATTTGTCTCTTTAAATGGTATTTTTTATTGTTTTGTTTGTTTTTTGTTATGTTTTTTCTATTATTTCACTGAAGTCGCTGAATGCCACAAAGTGTAGACCTGCATATTGCCATTATGTTACTCAACAAGCATCGGAGATGGCTATATAGATGGCTATATATTTGAATGACAGGAATCTTATGAACCAGGCCAAAGGGGATTCCATATAGCCCATCTAAACTTGCAAAGTATAGATAATAAGATAGATTCACTACAAGCCCAAATACCGATTTTTGATTTTGATGTTTTTACTTTGAGTGAATCCTGGTCGTCTGATAAAATTCCAAATTCATATGTATATATAATTCATATGTATATATACTAATAATTATTCACGTGTTTGGTCGGACAGAAACTGAGCTATATCTGGTCAGAAAATAGTTGGAGGAGGTATTAGGGCCTATATTAAAGTGGCAAAACATTTTCTACCAGTACTTATGGTGAGTACAATATCAGCACTGATTAAATAGAAAGTATGTGGATTGAAATTTTTAGACCATTTGCTAAAAATATTTTATTGGCATTGTTTATAGGCCCCCCTCCGGAAATTGTACTGAATTTTGAGTGAGTAAGTAAGTGAGGAAGTCCCCTACTGAACCAAGCACTGACCGGGAATTGAACCCAAAGAACCACTTGGTCAGTGCTGGGTCCCCCCTATCTTTGCCTTATACAATCAGCAGGGGCTACTGGGGGCCTATTCTACCCGGGAACCCCCAAGCGGTGCAGAGGGAGAGAATGGACGCTCTTCTCATGGCTCACTGTGTTGCATTTGTAGGCCCTGAGGGAGTGAGGGAGTGTTGGGTGTTTTGCGCCGTACCGACAGCCAGGGTCATTTTCACAGCGAAAACCAGTTCGGACGAATTCTGTCTTTGGTGATCGAATCTATGAGATGAAGGTGACAGGGCAGGCAAACAGCAGGGGATCAAAACCCAGCGATCATTTTTGCTGTACCTCATCCCTTAGTGAACCAAGCACTGACCGGGAATTGAACCCAAAAACCACTTGGTCAGTGCAGGATCCCCCCTATCGTCGCCTCATACGATCAGCAGGGGCTACTGAGGGCCTATTCTTACCCAGACCCCCACGGGGCTGTAGGCCCTGATGGTAAGGTAGGATGTACAGACTTAATTGAACACGAGATTGAACTGATGCCAAATGCTAAACCAGTCCAGTAGATACCTTTCCATATGTCACCTATGATGAGAAATAATGTAAAGAAGGAGATCCAGAAGCAAGTGAATTCGGACTTTCTTGAGCCGATACATACTGGTTCATGGGCAAGTCCTTGTTTTCTGTTAACCAAAAGCTCTGGTGTATTTCGCTTAGTGTGTGGCTAGAGTAAAACAATGAGGTTACAGTGCCTGAATATCTAGCCATCCCATGGATCGATAATGTCCTAGATGCTATGGGACAAGTTCATCCCAATTACATCACTGCTCTCGATCTTATGCATATGATGGCATTTCATCAGATTCCCATTTCTGAGTAAGAGTAAGGAATTGACTTCATTCTAACACCTTTGGGCAAGTTTGCTTATATAAGAGACTAAGCATGGGACTAAAGAACAGTGCTAGGTCTTGTCAAATGGTAGTTATCTTGTCTTGCAGGGATTACAATTCAAGAACTGTATCTGCTATATAGATAATATAATGGTTTTCTTACAGACATTTGACCAGCACTTGAAAGATCTTAGGCAGACATTCGACCAGCACTTGAAAGATTTTGTGCAGGTTTTGACCAGAATTTCCTCAGCAGGATTGCAGTGCATCGTGGCTGCTTCTAAAGTCCCATTTCTGGGCCATATTCTCAAGGATGAAGGGATCAAACCAAATCCAAAGATGGTTGAGGTTATCCATGCGATTCAATTCTATGGGAATGAAATTTGCCTAACTTTTTGTTTTCCTTGCAATAGTAGATTTGCTTGGAATAGAATGACTCTTTAAGATTTTGTTTCTGTTGATTTCTGTGGGAAAAGGTACTTGTCATCTTGGAATTTCCACAGCTTCTACTAATGGAGTGAGTGAGTATGTGAGTAATGGATGCTTAATGCCGTTTTGACAACTAAGGTCATATTCACTGCGAAAACAGGTTGGGATGAATTCTGTCTTTGGTGATCAAATCTATGAGATGAAGGTGACAGGGAGGGCAAACAGCAGGGGATCAAAACCTGGAAATAATTTTTTGCTGTACCTCATGTTTTTTGATAATGAAAAATGAATGTTACTTTGAACAAGTATTTCTTCTCATCTTTACAAACTCATCTTTTCAGGATCTGTAGAGGAGGTAAACTCGATACAAGTGGACCATTGTCGTAAGTATCCCAGTAGACCTGTATCAACAGAAGAACTCTGTTCATCTAGAACATGGTTATGCTGATCTGGGTAAACATTATTTCTAAATCTCTTTGTCCATAATCTGAGAGACCTCTTATGTCTGTGAAACAGGCCTGTGGTAACAAAAATTAGTCTGCCATATTCTAGGATTATCACACATTTCGTTGGTGTATCAATGAGTAATTTGGGTACTAATGATAAAGTAAACTTCAATGAAGAACATGAATGAGTTAGGTATTCTGCAGTGTTGTGTCTTTGATACCATAAATGATATGTACAGATATCCAGGAAGACATATGTTGTGTTGGATGGTCATGTTTCAAAGTAATCAATATTGTCACACTATCAGTGTCCGGAATTAAGGATTTTTGCTATCCACCTGCCAGGTGCAGGGACCAAAATACTGTCACCCTGGCCAATATTTCTAGCATACTCTATTAGATAAGATGTTTAGTATTCTGAAAAAGGTATGCATATCCAGGTGCACAATTCTAAAATGTATGCACCTTTTGAGGGGGAAAATGATGTATATTAGAGGTCTTTTCCCATTCTGAGTTCAGCCTCTTGGCGTGTTCCGGCCATTCTTATGAAATAAAAGAAGGGGGGAGTGAGTGAGTGATGGGAGAAGTGATGGCAAACAGCAGGGGATCAAAACCTGGAAATCATTTTTGCTGTACCTCATCCCTTAGTGAACCCAGCAACAACCGGGAATTGAACCCAAAGAACCACTTGGTAAGTGCTGGATCCCCCCTATTGTTGCGTTATACAATCAGCAGGGGCTACTGGGGACCTATTCTTCCACGGAACCCCCACGGGATTCGAAAGGAGGTCTATTGATGACAACATTTCGTACATGTCATTGACATCCATTACCACAAATAATATGTTTCTCATGACATGCTTTTGTTTCTATTTCAGGAGAACCTAATGCTGGGGTGACACTCTTTGTCACTCTTGACCTATCACATGCACCGCAAATAAAACACTTCAGACACAACACCAGCATTAAATAGAGCAGTTTTACAACAGATACAACATTCTCAGCACTGAAATTGTCTCCATTAAACCAAATTCTTCTACAAGAGAGAGGTCGACACAAACAACCAATTTCATTACCCAGATGACGAGCGTCCCCTTTTCTGCTGCCACGGGTCAGCTATTCCACACTTTAACATCACAAGTAACAGATGATCAGATCTTTATTGCTTCAATTTTTCTTAGATCCATGTAACTTCACTTGATAACCTTCACAAAATCATGGTCAGCACCACACCACACACTCAATTACCAACCATGGGCATGGCAAACTGCATTGCCTGGTTGGTTGGTCCCTTTTAAAAATTAAATTAAACATACAGAAGAGCATTTGCTACAGCCTTTACAAAACATCATCTGCACACATACAACAATTTTGTTCCAAGCTGGCAGTGCCGAAGGCCCTCACCACAGAAGAGGGGCCGCTAACAACATCAATCGACCCGGCCATTTTGGAGCTCACTTCATCCCAGCAAAACTTCTCCCGGTCACTTATCAGCATCTGGGATGACGTCTATTTCTTAGAAGTAGATCAACTCAAATTGAAGATAAAGAACAGTGATATGGCAAAAAGCAATGGAGCAACCCCAAAACAACTCTGGTTGCTAGAGCTGGAAAATAATACAATGAAGGAGGGGTGGCACAAACTTTTTGATCGTCGCAGTGACATTACTAACAAACTTTATTACATACTGCTCAATAGATTTTTATCCGTTAGAATGAATCAATTTAGAAAGTCCGTACGCACTAAACTAATCAAACCTTCCAAGAAAGCTAAACGTATCGAAATTCTATCAAGTAAAACTCAAACACAACCCCAGAAGCAATTACCACCCCATTCAATATTGGCAATCCCACCTGCTCCACTGTCTCCATCACCTGTACCAGCACCAGCTCCAGCACCAGCACTAATATCACCAGCACCTTCAACACCAGCCTCTCCAGCAGCCTCCACCTTGGAAAACCTATTTCCCTTCTGTGATGAGTGATTGAGTGTTGGGTGTTTTATGCCATACCAACAGCCAGGGTCATTTTCAAGGCGAAAACCAGTTGGGACAAATTCTGTCTTTGGTGATTGAATCTATGAGATGAAGGTGACAGGGCAGGCAAACAGCAGGGGATCAAGACCTGGAAATCATTTTTGCTGTACCTCATCCCTTAGTGAACCACAACACCAACCGGGAATTGAACCCAAAGAACCACTTGGTCAGTGCTGGGTCCCCCCTATCGTCACCTCATATGATCAGCAGGGGCTACTGGGGGCCTATTCTTACCAGGCAACCCCAAGGGGTGTTTTCCCAACTATCAAAGATGTGAAACCTCATCTTTTAGAAGCTAGAAAAGACCAAACATTTTTACAAGAATCCAAATTGGTCATTCTAGACTCACTCATGTTTTTCTTCTAAAGGGTGAGCCCACCCAGAATGCATTATTTGTAATGAGCCTTTAACTGTAAAGCATCTCCCTTTGGAATGCCCAGATTTCGAACAGACTATTCTATCAGGTAATACTGTACAGTCTGATCATAATATCCAATTTTTGAAAAGGCTGGTCTGTATGGACTGATATTGCACTGAGGTAATAGATACCTCGTGCACATAAGTGAAATAACAGGTATAAGGATAATGATGGAAGAGGTCACCAGATTGTGAAAGATACGTTATAAAAAAAAGGCAAAATTATAAGGAGAATTCTACATACTATTTTAGTTATTATGGGGAGTGCCTCTGATGGGTAATTCAAAACTGTACTAGTAACGACAAGTGAACAAAGTCTATCAGCGGCAGCACTACCTGATGGGAAAATCAACAAATAAAGGGATATAAAGAATGATGACGTCCGATTAGGGCCAGAGTCATCTGATATACATTTGGATCAGTACAAGTCTTAAGGACTCGGGGGTTTTGTTAGCAACTAATAGCATCTGGTGACATCTGGTGATCTGCAGAGGAATTACAGCAGTCTGTGAGACCAGGCGGAGTTAGGCAGACTTCATCGAGAAAGTTTTCCTCCCTGGTCTATGAACAACTTTGTACACAGGAACAGTACCATTACTATTACAGCACTGGCAATTGTGAGGCTACTGATATTTCACAATAAACTGACTCTCAAACAAGCTTTGAATATGAGCGCCCAAGTGTGGACGAGACCTGCCACTACCACTACCAGATAATAAGGACTAAAGAACAATGACGAATATAATGATAAAAGTGAGCAACGACAAATATAATGATAAAAGTGAATTAAGTTCCTCATTCTTTAATAGAAACCCTAAACAAACACTAGGGTTCTATATGATTAGTATATTAAATTTGTATTTATCCTTAGGATAAGAGGGAATAAGTGAGTAATGGATGCTTGACGCCATTTTGTCAACTAAGGAGTGAGTGAGTAGTGGTTACTTGTACTGTCTCTGACACTTTACATTCTCTTCTTAGGTCATCTTGACTGGGGATTTCCTCCAGTTGCCTCCAGCCCCTTCTCCTTCAAATGGCGATCCTGGAAAACACTGTTTCCAGTCAAACCTCATCTCAGGCCTACATGTTGTGATGCCCACGCATGTTTACAGACAGCAAAGTTTGCAGGTACTTACAACAATAAACTGCAAGGTGGTCACAACAAATGCACAACATTGTGACCATGTTATTTTGTTTGCTTTTGTAACGAGTGAGTAATGGATGCTTTACGCTGTCTTGACAACTAAGGTCATATTCACGGCAAAAATAGGTTGGGATGAAGTTAGACTTTAGTGATCGTATCTATCAGATGAAGGTGACAGGGTGAGCAAACAGCAGGGGATCAAAACCTGGAAATCATTTTTGCTGTACCTCATCCCTTAGTGAACCCCAGCACCAAACGGGAATTGAACCCAAAGAACCACCTGGTCAGTGCTGGCTCCCCCCTGTCGATGCCTCATACGATCAGCACTGGGAGGCCTATTCTTCCCCGGACCCCCATGGGGGAATGCCCTGGTGTTGTTTGTGCACAAAGACATTGCTTTGGATTATTCAAGAGTAATTGATAAATATATTTGCATCAAGAAATCCTAGGAGAATGCTTCTGTTATGTAGCTGACATTAATTTTGAGAACAAGTCTCTCTATACAGCCTTCCTCCATATCAATAATCAGAATATATATATATACAGGTATCTAAAAATGAAATGTAGCAACTTAAAATCTTTCTTAAAAAATGTCCTTTTGTTGTCATATATCTAAACATTTATATGGTTACATGTGTCTAGTATAGTGATGCACGTGAGGCCCTTTGCGAAGTCACATGCAATCTACACGCACACTAGTGTGCCATACCCTTTTTCAAATTCTGAATCTGCCATTGATGGCCTAGCATCCATATTTGAAAGAGTGAGTGAGTAATAGATGCTTAATGCTGTTTCAACAACTGAGGTCATATTCATGGCGAAAACAGGTTGGGACAAATTCTGAGTGAGTAATGAGTAATGGATGCTTTATGCCATTTCTACAAATAAGGTCATATTCATGGCAAAAACGGTTGTTATCAATGAAAAGGAGGAATTCTGTCATTGGTGATCGGATCTATAAGATGAAGTTGACAGGGTGAGCAAACAGAATACAGACAATGATCCTGAAAGATCAGCAATATCTCCAGAGCAAGAACAAGGTTCTGAGGGTCCACTTCAATTCAATGTGTGTTCACTTACACATCCACCTGCTGTTTCAAAGTACCTCGAGCTCACTATTGCTGAGGCCTTGATAGTCAGAAACAAACCAATGATAAGCAAAGCAATGGCAGTAAACATATAACAACTTTCAGAGTATATTCCAGAACCCAACATAGAAAATAACCGTTGCTGTGCTGTACTGAGTGATGGTGAGAGTGATCAGAACATGGGTATTTCAAAAGCCCAACTTCTCTGTAGGATGGACAATCAAAGTAAGGAATTTTTCCTACATGGATGAGCGTATCATCATACACTCCAAGTCACACTCACAGGCACTTAAATGTTTATTCTATAAGGCGCCTAGTTACGCAAGGAGACAGAACACCAGTTTGGGCGAAACAGTGTATTACACCATGAACAGTTACAAAAACTGCCTGACCCCTTAATAGGGTCTCGGATCTAGAAAGATACATAACAAGAGATAACAATACAATAACAAGAGATAACAATACAATTTTTTAAAGCTGTCCAGTCCAAGTCGAGCAGGAGACATGTGATGTCACTTCCGCGATGTCACAAGAACGTGACAGTCTCTTAGAGCGCTGCATAGCAACAGGCGCATCCTTGTAACGGTAGCGCTTATACTGCGGACAGCGCGCTGGTCCTCTTCTATAAATTTAACATCTATTCTTCTTTCTTATCTTTCTGAATATCAAGTAACTAGTGTATTTTTAAGAATATATGGTTTCCTTTAGTAAAGATACAACATCATCCATTTCAACAGGAGTGAGTGAGTAATGGATGCTTTATGATGTTTCAACAACTAAGGTCATATTCACGGGGAAAACAGGTTGGGATGAATTCTGTCTTTGGTTATTGTATCTATAAGATGAAGGTGACAGGGCAGACAAACAGCAGGGGATCAAAACCTGGAAATCATTTTTCCTGTACCTCATAGTGAACCGAGCACCAACCGGAATTAATTGAACCCTAAGAACCAATTGGTCAGTGCTGGCTCACCCCTATCGTCGCCTTCTGCGATCAGCAGGGGCTACTGGGGCCTATTCTTCCTTGGAACCCCCACGGGTAAATCAAGTATTTGTTGGTACTAGAACTACAATAGTATTAAGTCCCACGTCTGCTACCAGTGTAACGGGCGGGTCCATTGTGAGGACGCCTGTCCAAATGTCAAAAATGTAAAGATTGATTATCTTTTGCATTACCTGGATGTGTAAACCCTTGTTCAATTCACGTTGTTCCAAAAGATTCAAATCATTAACTAAACCCTGAATTTGACCACCTTTCCTTGTCACCAGTCTTGTGAGTGAGTGAGTGAGTGAGATTTGGGTGTTTTACGCCGTATGACAGGCAGGGTCATTTTCAGAGCAAAAACTAGTTGGGATGAATTCTGTCCGCCCGTCTTGGGAATACAATGTGAAGTGGTGTTGGTTGTTGACATTCTTTAGAAAGAATCCTGGATGTGGACTCCGGGTCGGGAAACGACCCCATAAATTTTAGTTTTCTTGGATAATCGGACACTATTATGGGTGCAATTATTGATTTCTGGTATCAGTTTTTCTGATAACTGTCATATTATTCTGGATTCAGACTTCGGTTTACCCTGAATCAATATATTACTAGTCATCATGACAGTCACACGGGCTGCCGGGTCACAGGTCAACAAACTCTGAAAAAGAATGCTTGGATGCAATTCAACCCAGGCAGTTCCCTTATCCCCTTCAAATTTAAGGGATATATTTTGGATTTTTCCAAATCCTTTGATTTGTGCTTATGCTGTGCTATACTTATTTCTTTTTGAGCACTTTTGAGAAAAGCACATGTAACTTTACCGTCAGAGTGCCTCAAATTTTCAGATATTAATTTTTTTGATTGGGGCATTTTGCTTACCATTACAAAGACTGAACAAATTTTTTAAGGTTCCAATTAGCAAGGCATCCCGATCCATTTTTTGCCTCGGCTGAGTTTATACACATGGACTACTCATGCCAATGAGCATCCCTGTATGTGCGGACCCCAAGTCCCCCACTCTACTGTACAAGCGGACTTGGAAACTTTGTGTACACACAGATCCTTGTATACGCAGACTTTATATTAAAAAATCATACATGATGTCATCAAATGATTTAGAAAATTTAGTCAAATCGGGGGCTATGCCGCCGAACCCACTTTTGCTTTTTTTCTTTCATTTTATGAAAGTATATTGACTCATGAAAAGTCGGCATAAAAAAGCATTTACTTTATATGCAACAGTCACAGCTCAAGGTCCACGCATGTAGTCAGTCTCTTTTTGAGATTTGAGTGAGTGAGTAATGGATGCTTTACACCATTTCGACACTAAGGTCATATTCACGGCAAAACCAGGTTGGGACGAATTCTCTGGTCCCCCATATTGTCGCCTTATAAGATCAGCAGAGGCTACTGGGGGGGAGCTATATTCTACCCCAAACCCCACAGGGTCTGGACAGTTGGTTTTTTTTTCACAAATTTCAATCGAACAATTTTCTTTAATATCCTAGAAGGCAGTGGCTAGGGCTAATCTAGTAGTTGGTTGACTGCTAGAGTATATCCCCTGTGTATCTGATGGTTACCACAAAAAGACAAAAACAACCCCAACAAACGTCTGTTTTTCAATGATATGACCTGGAACATTATAGTTAACACAGAAAACAAAAATAACAAAAATGAACACTGGTCTAGGTTTCTATTTCTCTTCCCTTCCGACAATACGAATCCTTTGTCCGAGCTGGCTCCCTTTGCCTTAGATAAAGGCACTGAAGAAATAGCTGGCAAGGTGACGGACATTCGTAAATTACGATCTGTCCAAATTTGTGTGGAGTGAGTGAGTGAGTAATTGAGGTTTACGCTGTCCTGACAGCCAGGGTCATTATCATGGCGAAAACAGGTTGAGAAGAATTCGTCTTTGTTGATCGTAACTATGAGATGAAGGTGAAAGGGCAGGAAACAGCTGGGATCAAAACTTGGAAATCATTTTTGCAGTACCTCATACCTTAGTGAAACAAACACCAACCGGAAATTGAATCCAAAGAACCACTTGTCAGTGCTGGATCCCCCTATCATCGCCTTTTGCAATCAGCAGGGGCTATTGGCGGCCTATTCTACCCCAGAACCCCCACGCGGCAGTCCAGAAGATCAAACCGGGGTGATCATGGGTGGTGTGGCCATGCCTCCAACCTGCAGCGTGCCACTATGCTACCTGGTGTTGGTATGAAAGCCTCTCCTCATAGTTCTCTGAATTCCATGAAAGGAGTGACCCAATGTACAGAACTTCGAGATGTTGATGAGGATGAAATCAGTAAAGAAGTGCGTCATCAGGGTGTTTCTTTGTGAAAAGGATATCCATTAGGAAAGAGTGACTGAGTGAGTGATGGAGGCTTTATGCCGTACCAACAGCCAGGGTCATTTTCATGGTGAAAACAGGTTGGGACGAAATTCTGAGTGAGTGAGTAATGGATGCTTTACGCTATTTGGACAACTAAGGTCATATTCACCAAAGATAGAGTTCGTCCCTATCTATGAGACGGGGGGGGGCAAACAGCAGGGGATCAAAACCTGTAAATCATTTATTAGTGCAGCAGCAGCCAGCCTATAAGCCCTCTAAATTTCTGACCAGCGATGACCCAAAATTAATAAACGTTGACTTATACCATCGCGTTCGGGAGGTCCTAAGCTTTTCAAAACTGCCTGATGCCAGACCGAACACGAATTACAAACTTCAAGGTCGCAGGTCAAAGGTCAAAGGTCACCAAAAAAAGTAAAAATCTGAAAAATATAAGTTTTTATCTTATAGCTTCGCATTCATAATAGATGGAGCTTAGTTATTTGGCAAATATTTAGCCACTTATGGGGCCTAACTGTGATTTTCATATTGGTGACCTTGCCCAAGGTCAAGGTCATCAATCTCAAGGTCAAACTTCAAAAATGAGCATGAATTGAGGATCTAACCTTTTATCAACTCTTATAAATGTTTTAATATAGCCAATATCAAGTGTTATCATTGAACTGTTTGACAGAGGAGATCATGAGCTTTCTTTTAATACCTCATTTGGTATGATGGGGCTTAGGTTTCCATGGTAACAGAGCTATCATTTGTCACAACCAGTTTCGCGGAAAGACATTAAAATAGGTGAAACATACCCAGAAAACCACAAGTCTCTTGATAGTAGAGTGGTCATTCTCAAAAAGAGCCTTATTTAAGGAAAAACTCCAAACAAAGCATGCCATAAATGTCTCAAATTCAAAGGATGATAGTTTGTACTGAAAAGAAATTGCTCCAGCATTATAGTAAATGGCTGGTTTCCATGGCAACCACCCAAGATAAGGTATTCCAAAATCAATAGTTTTTTTTTGACATATCTCCCTTAATATTCAAGATAGAAGCACAAATGAGACATCAAAATTAAGCATTTCTAGAGTTCTATGGGATAGAAAGCTGAACTGGGTTGTCTTGGTTACTGGGTTGCCATGGTTACCAAAAATATCTTAGAAATTGACCATAATTTCAGTTTCTCTTCTGTTCCTGTCACCATAGCAGCCACAAATACGGGTCTAACAAGACACAACCTATCTATCTTATGAGTATATATACATGGAATCATGTGTTTTTGTCCAAACAATCATATGGAATGCAATAAATGAATGGTTTCCATGGAAACCTCTCAAACTTCATGTTTTTTTTCTTCAAATTTGACAGTATTTGGGATGTATCTCTCTTAATACATATGATAAAAACACAAATGAGACATCATATTGAAGCCTTCCTAGAGTTCTATTGGATAAGATACTGACATTGGTTGTTCCTCTTACTTAGTTGCCATGATAACCAAAAACAACTTAAAAATTGACAATTATTTCAGGTCCTTCATATTTCAGTTGCCATAGCAACAATGAACATGGCTTTTAAGGTATAACAGAGTACAATCTCTTATCCCAAGTGTACTAGTCTCTAATGTGTAGATTTGGGGTTTGTACTGAAATATCTTGAGTATGGAATAGAGTAAAAGGCTAGGTGACCTGGCAACCACCTTAGAAAATAAGTGTTTCATAAAATAAACACTAAAATTGTTATGATTATCTTCCTTAATTTTCAAGATTGAAGCACAAGTAAAACATCAAATTGATACACTTTGATAGTTCTATTGGAAAGTCCTGGATAATCCATGGAAACCAACAAAGAAATCAGGTTATCTCAAATTCATTGATATTTGGGCTGGACCTTTCTTAATGGAAGATAGAAAGACAAATGAGATGTTAAAACATTCTATGGCATAGAAAACTGAAAGTGATTGTTTTCATTACCTAGTTGGCATAGAAACTAAAGGTGACGTCAAAATTGCTTAGGATTTAGGTTTTCCTTTTGTTTCTTTCCTATAAGTACTTACCATAAGATGAGCTTATAGTCCCTCAGAGATGAACCTAAAACCCTCCTACAATGCTCTTAAGATACACCTAAGCACCTTAGATAACTTGAGGAGCATCTAAGATGTGCCTATGATACTCATAAGATGCCCCAAAGATGCCCCAAAGATGTGCCTTAACCCTTTAGACACCACTAATTGAGATGTATTGTATTACTGTATTGCTGCATTTCTCCAGGGTTTCCATGCATTTCCCTATGAAATTCCTTAAGTTTCTAGTCACTGATAAACTTCAAAGGATGACCCATCCCTATCAATGAAAATTATTGATGCCTAATTTGGAGTATTGGCAAGGGAATTAAATAAGCTTTTAAACAATATATTTGCTGTTTTGTATGTTGAATACCCTTTAGAAAAATTACAGGAAAATGCCTATTTTTCTGGGTGGCTAAGGCTCAATCGGAGAGTACACCCTTAGGCAGCTGTGGCCATATTGGGATCTAAAGGGTTAACATTTTGGACTCCAATCCGGCTGTAGCGGCCCGTGGGTGTGCTCCCCAATCCAGCTGCAACTGCCCGGAATAATGTAAATTTTTGTCATTATTTTTCCATATTGTTCCAAGGTGAATATGTGAATGAAAAGTCAGCCAATATATCATTCAAAAGCTGATTTAATTTCCTATCTAATGCTTCAAACCTCATTTCCATAATGTTCATTCATAGTGGCTGGGTAGCCTTTGAGACTGCTCAAGTACAAGGAAATTAAGGAATTCGGGAGGGATATCCATGGATATCCTTGGGTAATCTTGCAATTTATGTATATAAAGTTTGGGATCTAAAGAGTTAAAGCCCCAAAGATCCTCCTAAATGCCCATATGATGTGTTTAATATGCCTCAACCATGTATCTGATATGTGCCTATGATACCCCTAGTGTTTGCCTAAGATGTACATAAGTCACCCCAATGATGCACCTAAGAGGTGCCTAAGGTGTGCATAAGATGCAGTCCTCATAGGATTATATAATGATCTCTTAAAATGTCCAATAGATGCATCCAAGATGTACCTCAGCAGGCCTGTAGACAGCTTTTCTCAAAAGGGCTAAAATGCAACCCCGGCCCCCGAGCCCCCCTGCTCAGATCCCTCAAAGATCCACAATAAGATAGTACTGTGTAAAACATAGGCTAGGAGGCCTAAAACTTTGGAGGAAATTCATTTTATTTTTAATTATACCACTCAATTTGATGCAGATCAAGATCCTTTTAATAATGAAAAATAGTTAACTTTTCCATATTTTTCCACATTTTTTCTGATGATAACATATCCAATAGAAATATCAGAGTTACACTGAATGAGGCATATACAAGCTGGTTAAAAAACTTAAGCCCTAATCATACTACATATATTACATTATACTATGCATTTGGCAAGCATTGGGGGGTTGTGTTGGCACGCGTGGGGTCACATTAACATGTTGGTAAAATAACGCAAGTCAGACGGGCAATGGGCAATGGGACCCAACGCAACATGACCCGACGCATAGGTCGCCGTCGGAGGATGCAGGAGCTTTTCATTTACAACATGACCCGATGCATTGAGTAATATAGCCTTTACAAAAAGCAACAGACCTTATGTCCTAATCATTTTATCATAGGGAACACATGATACTTTGAAATGTGAAAAAATCATACATTTTTAGGAAGTTTCCATGGAAACCAAATATGAACTATGTGCTATAAAAATGCTGGGGCCTAAAGGGTTAAATTGTCATTAATATACCTTTGAACCGGCAGTTGGGCTACAGAGAGTAATGTTGTGACATAGTTTTGATAAAAGCCATACAGGTTTCTGCTAGGGGTAGTTCATGTACATAGTGGTAAGGGTGAAAAGGGGTAAAGGGATAAAGGGTGTTTTAGGGGCATGTTTGGGGAATATTAGGGGCATAAGGCACATCTAAGGGAGATCTTTGTGGCATCTTTATGTAATCTAAGGTGTTTCTAAGGCATAATTCAGAAATAACTATTACACTAAGTTGCCTTGCTTCTCCCCCCATAGATACAATCACTGTGTCTTGTGCAACCCCAAAACCATGAGTTAATCCTGATATAGCTGAAATATTGCTGATATAGGTGAAATATTGATGAAGTGATTAGCACAGCCATATGATGTGTGGGTTTGATCCTGAGTTTGGCTAGACAAGGCTGCTACACCCCTCTGCATGTCCCTCAGTGGCGACAACTGTGTTATCAAAGGTCTTAGAGCCTCCTGCTGATGTGCGTCCAGCCCTGTCTACGGGACTAGGCACATCAAAGAACACCTGCCTTGGTAAATGTGTAAGGGTATATGGTCTCTCTTCATAGATTCAATCATCATCAACCTCGATATGACCCTGGTAGTTGATGAGGGCACAAAGCAAACAGTAAACAAGCAACCTAAGATGTGCATAAGATGACCAAACGATGGTATATGGTTGTGGCATACTAGGCATATCTTATGGGCATTTTAATGGGATTTTTGGGACATTAAGGCACATCTTTTGGCCATCGTTGGGGCATCTTATGAGCATTATAGGCACAGTTTAGATGCTCCTTAGGTTTACCTTAGGTGCTCCTTAAGTTTACCTTAATTATTGCAATTATTGTAAATTATTATGCAATTATTGTAAATTCTGAGTTCATTTGTGATTATCATGGCAGCTGAGTACCGAGGAGTTCATTTGTGATTATCATGGCAGCTGAGTACCCAGGAAAACTAAACTAATGGCAGTTGAGTACCCAGGAAAACTAATTTTGATCTCCTATTTAATAGAACATTCAAAGTGCATCAATTTGATGTTTCACTTGTGCTTCAATCTTGAAAATTAAGGAAGATAATCATAACAATTTTAGTGTTTATTTTATGAAACACTTATTTTCTAAGGTGGTTGCCAGGGAAACTAGTCTTTTACTCTATTCCATACTCAAGATATTTCAGTACAAACCCCAAATCTACACATTAGAGACTAGTACACTTGGGATAAGAGATTGTACTCTGTTATACCTTAAAAGCCATGTTCATTGTTGCTATGGCAACTGAAATATGAAGGAAACTGAAATAATTGTCAATTTTTAAGTTGTTTTTGGTTATCATGGCAACTATGTAAAAGAGACAACCAATGTTAGTATCTTATCCAATAGAACTCTCAGAAGGCTTCAATATGATGTCTCATTTGTGTTTTTATCATATGTATTAAGAGAGATACATCCCAAATACTGTCAAATTTGAAAAAAAAACATGAAGTTTGAGAGGTTTCCATGGAAACCATTCATTTATTGCATTCCATATGATTGTTTGGACAAAAACACATGATTCCATGTATATATACTCATAAGATAGATAGGTTGTGTCTTGTTAGACCCGTATTTGTCGCTGCTATGGTGACAGGAACAGAAGAGAAACTGAAATTATGGTCAATTTCTAAGATATTTTTGGTAACCATGGCAACCCAGTAACCAAGACAACCCAGTTCAGCTTTCTATCCCATAGAACTCTAGGAATGCTTAATTTTGATGTCTCATTTGTGCTTCTATCTTGAATATTAAGGGAGATATGTCAAAAAAAACTATTGATTTTGGAATACCTTATCTTGGGTGGTTGCCACGGAAACCAGCCATTTACTATAATGCTGGAGCAATTTCTTTTCAGTACAAACTATCATCCTTTGAATTTGAGACATTTATGGCATGCTTTGTTTGGAGTTTTTCCTTAAATAAGGCTCTTTTTGAGAATGACCACTCTACTATCAAGAGACTTGTGGTTTTCTGGGTATGTTTCACCTATTTTAATGTCTTTCCGCGAAACTGGTTGTGACAAATGATAGCTCTGTTACCATGGAAACCTAAGCCCCATCATACCAAATGAGGTATCAAAAGAAAGCTCATGATCTCCTCTGTCAAACAGTTCAATGATAACACTTGATATTGGCTATATTAAAACATTTATAAGAGTTGATAAAAGGTTAGATCTTCATTTCATGCTCATTTTTGAAGTTTGACCTTGAGATTGATGACCTTGACCTTGGGCAAGGTCACCAATATGAAAATCACAGTTAGGCCCCATAAGTGGCTAAATATTTGCCAAATAACTAAGCTCCATCTATTATGAATGCGAAGCTATAAGATAAAAACTTATATTTTTCAGATTTTTACTTTTTTTGGTGACCTTTGACCTTTGACCTACGACCTTGAAGTTTGTAATTCGTGTTCGGTCTGGCATCAGGCAGTTTTGAAAAGCTTAGGACCTCCCGAACGCGATGGTATATGTCAACCTTTATTAATTTTGGGTCATCGCTGGTCAGAAATTTTACCTCCCATGCTGCAGCACTATATGCTGTACCTCAGCCCTTAGTGAACCAAGCACTGACCGGGAATTGAACCTAAAAACCACTTGGTCAGTGCAGGGTCCCCCCTATCGTCGCCTCATACGATCAGCAGGGGCTACTGAGGGCCTATTCTTACCCGGACCCCCACGGGGCACAAACAAAAAGAACACCACCAACAGAAACATAAATATGGTCAAATGGCAACCAAGGAGAGTGGGACAAGTACAACCAAAAAATGAAACAAATAAACATTGACAAAACCAACAAATACAGAGAAATCGAAAAAGCAATCAAAAACAACCTCAGAGAATCCATCGGCAAGATCACTATAAGAGGAATGGGAAGACCAAAAGAAGACACAGACACCAAGAAACTAAGACAACACAAAAGAACAGCAAAACGAGCACGAAGATAGGAAATAAAAGGAAAAGACCTACAGAAGATAAAGGAAGCCAAAGAGGAATACATAAAACGCCAACAAAACCTGAGAAAACACATTCAATCAAAAGTGGAAATAGAAACCAAAACCAAGACGCTAAAACTAAAAGAGAAGACAACCTGGACTCAAACCTCCAAGACGAAAATGGTTCACAGATATTTGGGACCATAGAATATCAAACCCAAGGGGAAATCAATTAATCCTGAGCCTTCTAAATCTCTCAAAGACAAAAAAAGGAAACTTCCAAAAGGGTTATGTTGGAAATGGAATTTTGGCAAAAATTGTCAGGGTGCCGCTTGCCCTTTGAAACACCTTTGTACTGAATGCTTTGGGGATCACAAGGCCATGGATTGCAAGTCTGATGATAAATTATCTACTGGGACTGCTCAAAAAATGTCTTTTACCAGATAGGAATTAACTGCTCCTTTGGATGATTTATCTGAAGGAGCGTATTTTGAGGTCTTTGTGTCAGACTCTATCACATGGTGTGAGAATGAGCAGATGAGGGACATTACATGCATTTATGCTTTGTTGAAATCACAAAAATATGATGTGAAATTCATTGATAATAGAGAGCAAGAAATACGCATATAAGGACATAGACAATGTGACATATGGAATAACCATGGAATCAGTCAAGTCAGTCAAGTCAGTCCCTGTGACCGATGGTGTGGCTTTTCAGTCACATCATGCCTACCTATCTACATACCTTTGTAATATCAAGCATGAGGGTGTGGTTCACAAGTCAGCAGAACATTAATTTTCTACTGAAATGGCAAAATACCATGGCTGCATAGACCTAGTTGATGATATATTGGCTGCCAATGAAGGCTATGCTGCGAAAAGGATTGGAGAAAAGATTTTAAAAAAAGGTGACAACTGGGACAAGAACAAGATTAAGATCATGAGACTGGTCCTTAATTTCAAATTTGACCAGAATGATAATCTGTGAGATAAACCTTTTAATACCAAAGGTTTTCTCCTTGAAGCCACTAAAGGGCTTCATGTGGTAACACGTTGGCAAAATGTAAATTAATAAACAAATATATAGTCACAGACGACCAAAAACTGGCTTGGCAAGCTTTTGTGTGAGTACAGAGGAGCTATTGCTGGGTAATCTTTGAGTGAGAGAGTGAGTGTTGGGTGTTCTATGCCGCATCAGCAACTCAGATGATGACAGGACATGTGATCACTGTTTACTCGCATTTCCATAAAACAGTGTGTCTGAGTGAGTGAGTGAGTAATGGATGCTTAATGCCATTTCGACAACTAAGGTCATATTCATGGCAAAAACAGGTTGGAATTCTGTCTTTGGTGTTCGTATCTATGAAACAATTATCTTGAAAAAACGTTCATGGTCAGACAAAGACACATTCAAACAATTCTATTTAAGGGATTTTTCTCCTCCTGTTTAGAGGACATGTTATCTCGAAATAATTTCCTTCAAAACATGTAACTGATCCTAAATCATGTTGTTCCCATATAAATGGTTCATTGTTTAAATAATGGAGTTGTGTTTCTTTATTCTAACTAATGAACTTGCTTTAAAGTCTCACCTGGTCACCACCTGACGACTAGTTGAGGAAGTATAGATCCTTAGTTAGACTAAACTTACCTTGGTAAAAGTTGAAGTATATAACTGGAACTATACGAGGAAAATAGGAGTCAGGTGGGGATCAGGTGCCAACCCTTTTTTGGTACCCTCCCTTTTATCTTAAGCCTTGCCTGACTCCTATTATCAATTTAAAGACTGACGGCGCATGTGCGATCTACAAAAACTGGGAAAGGTTTTATCGAGGCAAGCCGAGATGGGTTTTGGGGTGCGGGTGTCACTCTGGACAGTGAGGAAATAAAATGGGGAGCGTGGACAGGTAGAAATGAGCTGGGTAAATTGCTGACAGATCTGTGGGACGACCTGATTCGGGAGCGTAAGGCAGAATTGATGAGTGAGTGAGTAATGGATGCTTTACGCCATTTCGACAACTAAGGTCATATTCATGGCGAAAACGGTTGTTATCAATGAAAAGATGGACTAAAAGTTGTCAATAGAACAACATGATATATGTACAAGATCTTATCCTAAGGAGTGAGTGAGTAATGGATGCTTTACGCCATTTCGACAACTAAGGTCATATTCATGGCGAAAACGGTTGTTATCAATGAAAAGATGGACTAAAAGTTGTCAAAAGAACAACATGATATATGTACAAGATCTTATCCGAAGGATAAAAAATATATTAATAAACTAATCATATCAGTCCATACAGACCAGCTGTTTTCAAAAATTGAATGATACGATCAGACTGTACAGTGTTAAAAAGTTCAGGTAGACCAGCTACCTGATAGAACTGTCTACGCGTTTCAAAATCAGGACATTCCAAAAGGAGATGCTTGATGGTTAAAGGTTGATTACAAACAATACATTCCGGTTGGGGCTCACCCTTTAAAAGAAAAATATGTGTAAGTCTAGAATGACCAATTCTAATTCTGGTAAAAACAGTTTGGTCTTTTCTAACTTTAAGAACATTAGGTTTAACATCTTTGATGGTTGGGAAAATAGAATGCAGTTTGTTATTGGGGAACTGGTCCCATTCATTTTGCCATCTCTCATTGATGTATTGAACAATTCTCGGTTTAAAATCTATGTGAGGAATTGGAAAAGGAAGGACTGCTTTGTCCAATCCCTTCTTGGCCGTTTGGTCAGCTAACTCATTACCATGAATGCCTACATGACCCGGTATCCAACAGAACTGAACATCAAATCCTGAGTTGGACAACTTTTGTAGCCAGAGAAGAATTTTCATAATGAGTGTATGTTCAGTTTTCAAAAACTGCAAAGCCTGAAGACAGGACTTTGAGTCGGTAAAAATGATAAAGTTCTTTTCCTCTGCCTGCTGAATGGCTTTCAAAGCAATAATAATGGCAACTGCTTCAGCTGTGAAAATAGAACTGAAGTCAGGTAGACGGGCAAACTGTTTCTTACCGCAGCAGACAGACGCTGCTGCAGCACGTTTCCCATCCTTTGAACCATCAGTGAAAACAGGAGAATGATGAGGAAATTTGTTTCAAACTTCATGATACCGGGACACGTAATCCAATGGTTGAGTCAGTGACTTTTTAGATTTGATGAGGTCAAAATTGATAGGAGGTGGTTTGAGTCTCCATGGAGGAATGACTGAAAAATGAGGCTGTTTCAAAACATCAAGATCCACAAAGGCATTTTCTATGTGAGGTTTCATGCGAATGCCAAAAGGTTGGATGTAGTTTGGTCTGGCAGCATAGAGATGTCCGTTTTGGGGTTGAAATATGCACTTAAAGGCAGGATTAGAAGCATTGGTTTTTAACTTAATGATGAATTGAAGGGAAAGTTTTAATCTTCTATTGGTTAATGAAGATTCCCCCACCTCAGCATAGAGGCTTTGGACTGGCGATGTCCTAAAAGCACCCAATGCCAGCCCCAGCCCCTGATGATGGACGGAGTCTAGCTTCTTGATATATGATGCGCGTGCTGACCCATAGACCTGACAGCCATAATCGAGCTTCGATCTAATCGAAGCTCTATAAAGTTGTAATAAGATTTTGCTGTCAGAACCCCAAGTGGTATTTGCCAGAACTTTAATGATATCCAGAGCCTTGTTGCATTTTGTCCTTAGAGTGTTAATATGTGGAATAAACCCCAACTTTTGATCAAAAATTAAACCTAAAAACTTGGTCTGTTCTACTACTTTGATTGGATCACCATCCATCTTCAACTCAGGGTCCAGATGGAGGGATCTCAACCGACAAAAGTGAACAGCCAATGTCTTTGCTTTGGAAAATTTAAAACCATTATCTATTGACCATTTGTGGATCTTGTTTAGATTTAATTGAATTTGCCTCTCTATAATGTTCATGTTTTTGCCCTTATAGCATATGAGGAAATCGTCAACATATAAACTACAGGACATGTCTTTTTGAAGACACTGTACAATACTATTGATTTTGATGCTAAACAGGGTCACAGATAAGATGCTTCCCTGAGGAACACCAAGTTCTTGATTGTGAATATCAGACAGAGTGGTGTCTAATCGCACCCTAAAGTGACGATTAGATAGAAAATTCCTAATAAAAATGGGTAAACGGCCACGAAATCCCATGTTATATAAATCTTTCATAATACCATATTTCCATGTCGTGTCATATGCCTTTTCCAAATCAAAAAAGACTGACACGACATGTTGCTTCTGAATAAAGGCATCTCTGATGAAAGATTCTAATCTTATCAAATGATCGAGGGTGCTTCTTCCTCGTCTGAACCCACTCTGAAATTCTGAAATCGGATGTTGAGATTCCAGCATCCAGACGAGTCGATCATTGATCATCCGCTCCATGGTTTTGCAGATGCAAGATGTTAATGCTATAGGCCTATAATTAGAAGGATCATTATGATCTTTACCAGGCTTTGGAATAGAAATAATGGTGGCTTCCTGCCAAGACGTCGGCAGTTGGCCACTATCCCATATGTGATTGAAAAGATTCAAAAGAATCTTGAGCACTGGTTTAGGAAGATGTTTGAGAAAGTCATAATGAATTTTATCAGGACCAACTGCTGTATTATGAGATTTATTGAGAGATTTTAAAAGTTCGTCTATGCTAAAGGCTTGATTATATCCCTCAGAATTATCATATGTAAAATTTAATGGTTTTCTTTCCTCTCTGATTTTAATTGGTTTGAATTGGGAGTGACAGTTGGCGGAAGAAGAATGATGTTGAAATGTTTCGGCCAATCTTTCGACCACCTCAACAGGAGAGGTCAAACGATTGCCTCCATCTTGTAGGTGCTGGACTCTGGCCTGGCCCCCCCTTGCCTTTTATCTTACGGACCATAGTCAAGACCTTTTTCATCGGAGTCCGGGAGTTAACCCCCGAAACATAATCCCTCCAACACTGCCGTTTTGATTCCCATATGATTCTTCGGGCCTGAGCCCTTTTAATCTTAAATTGAGTTAAATTGTCAGCAGTTGGTCTTTGTTTGAATTTTCTCAAGGCCTTCTTTCTATCTTTAATGGCCTTTTTGCAGGCATCATTAAACCATGGATTACGGATGTGCTTAGGAACTGTCGAGGTTTTAGGGATAGTTTCTTCTGCTATAGAAAGTAATTTGGTGGAGAATTGGATAAACGAATCATCTGCTGAGAGCCTCTCTGGACATAAAGTCTGGAAGGACTCCCAATTGGCCCTATTGAGCCTCCATCGAGGCTCTTATAGGCGTATATTTGGATCGTCAATATTGACTAAGATTGGGAAATGGTCACTTCCATGGAGGTCATTTAATACTCTCCAGGAGAGATCCAACAACAGACGAGGGTCAGCTGATGTTAAGTCAATAGCAGAATACGTACCATAACCCGGATGTAAATAGGTGTTAGAGCCATCATTTAAAAGACATAAATCTAGATCATTAATAATATCTTCAATCATCCTGCCCTTTTCATCAAATCTGTCACCACCCCATAAGGGATTATGACCATTGAGATCTCCCATTATGAGGATTGGTGACGGTAATTGGTTTAAAAGATTTTCTAATTCTTGTCTATTGATGTTTGAATTTGGTAGAAGGTAGAGTGAACAAAGAGTAATGGTTTTATGTAATGTCACTCTAACTGCTATTGTTTGAAAATTCATATTTAATGGAATGAGACTATGCATGATATCTTGTCTTATTAAAACGGATGAGCCCCCTGAGGCTCTTCCACCATCAGGGGCATATGTATTATAAATACAATAACCTTTAAAAGAGATGTTATCGTTTCTCTTTAAAAGGGTTTCTTGGAGACACAGGGCAAGAGGATTGAAGTGATTGGCGAGAATTTTTAATTCATTAAAATTGGCTCTGAAACCTCGACAATTCCATTGGAAGATAGATCTTCTTGCCATGAAGGTGGATGGACAGGAGATCGCCCCCTGATCTTATTTTGGGGGGGCGAGCTGCGACTTGCAGGCACAGCTTCTTCCATCTCTACCTCATTCAAATTTTAGAATCTGTTAGACAAAGGCAACAGATTCCTTTCTATTTTACTTTCTTTAGTAGATTGTTGATTAACAGTCGAAGCTTCAGAAGAGCCTCGACTGTTACGACATTTTTTTCTGTTTGTCGTTGAAGTAGATGGTTTGGACTGTGAACTGGATTTAGATGATGTTGTAGCACTTGCACTTGGCTCAGTTTGAGCATTCCATGAAGAGGCTTTCATTTGGCTGATTGTCAGTCATCAAGACGCCGTCATCTTGCGCACTTTGGCTTCTGACTAATTATGTTACCCACAAAACTTACAGGGTTTATGAAATGATATATATAAGTAAGTATATATATGTCATTATAAACCAGGGGAGCTAAAGTCTATTGCACCCCCACTGCTAACACCAGCAGGTGCCAATGTACCACCTGCTTGAATGTGGTCACCTGACTAGCCATACCGGCTCCAGCTACCAAACAGGGTGGACTACCCTTTCACTGTACAGTAATTTTTTCTTTAATAAAGTGTGGTCATCAAGACGCCGTCATCTTGCACACTTTGGCTTCTGACTAATTATGTTACACACAAAACGTACAGGGTTTATATAATGCAGCTATATAACTAGAGTTCTAAATTGTATATGAAATGAAGTAGATCGATTGATAATAAATTGACATGTAAATTTGAAATTAATGTTCAATTTGATATTATTATTTTGATTAAATAAACTAATTTATTATTTAGCTGGATTATATGCATGAAACAATGCACCAAGTTGGGAGTGATGTGGACGTGGACACAGAAGACAGAAATGATACTATACCTCATCCCTTAGTGAACCACAGCACCAACCGGGAATTGAACCCATTGAACCACTTGGTCAGTGCAGGGTCCCCCCTATCGCCGCCTTATACGATCAGCAGGGGCTACTGAGGGCCTATACTTACCCAGACCCCCAGAGGGTGGCTCTGCCATGTTCATTCCTATTCAAAGGATAAAATGTAAAGCAGTGCACACTAGTTTGTTGCTAAAAGGGAAGAGTATACTGATTTTGTGTCCCAGAGATCACCATCTAATATGCAATTGAGTTAACCCTTTCAATATTCAAATTAACCCATTGACTTTAAACTCCCCAACTTTATTTTTTCAGAGGTGAGAGTTGGCAATAAAAAATATCTTTATTGAATGATATAGAATTTTGCAATGGTGTTTATGTATCTGTACTTGAAATACAGAAGGGTTGGTACTGATAGATTATGTGCTACTTCATATAGAATGACTTGTGATGAACCCAAATTTTTCTTGTATTTCAACAACATTATGTATAGAATATTCATGTTCTTCCAATTGGCATGATATGAGAGAAATTATGCAGGAACACTTCTTGCCTTTTTATGGCCTCAATAGGCTCACAAGTATATTGGGATATAAACTCAACTGGACATGCAGAGATGAGGTTAGGGGGAGCCACAGGATCTCTTGGCTGTCCACCAGGGGGTGACACTGGCCTGTTGCCCTAGGAGACATTCACAACAGTCAGTTCCCACATACACACATAACCCCTCAGCCTGCATGAAGTACTTTTCTTTTTCTTTTTATCATGGCTCTGGCACAGTGCAATGCATGCCATAGGAAACATCACAGACCTGTGAGTTCCAAATGTAAGTACTCTAAGTATGCCATTTTGAAATGTGAAGACCTAGGCTGTTCACCAGACGACTGGAAATTGTACCTGCCGGACATTGGGGATTTGAAAGTCATGGAGGAGACCTCAGAACACGCTGTGTTATCGCCGGCTGACATGGTTGCTTTATTACGTGACAATGCTGAGTGCAAATGCATTATGCTCGACACTCAAAAGCAAGTCACACCCACGGCACTGGCTACTACGACCCCCCCCCCCCCCCCTCCACTACTACTACTACCGTGTTTGGTTACATGGAGGCGGCCGCCCCTACAATGACCCAGACGGTTATATCTTCGTCTGCACCTGTTGTTACGACTGCTGCTCTTTCTAGCCATAACAATTACATGTTGGCTGGGAATACGGTCAGTGGGGCAAGGTCGGGTCAGCTGTTGACAGGGAGCCTTGAATCTACCAATGCGGGGCCGGGAACTTCGGAGATGCCGACTTCTACCACACTACCAATACTGTCTATTTGATGATCGCATCTGTGAAATGATCGCATCTGTGAAATGATTGTATCTATGAGAAGGTAGAGACCGTACCCCTACACTTTTACCGAGGTAGGTGTTCTTTAATGTGCAGGGTCCAATAGGCAGGGCCCTACACACAACAGCCGGTGGTCCTCTAGGGACCTTTGATAACCCAGTTGTTAACACTGGGAGAGATGCAGAGGGGTGTAGCAGCCAGCCTGGCCCAGGATCGAACCCAGGACCTCTCACAGTGCAAACCAACGCTCTAACCACTTCACCACCCCGCACCCCTCTCTGTGAGGGGGTTTACCTCCCCCTAATGTGATCTCCGCTCCTTTTTCGACTACATTTCAACCGCGGCAGCCGGGCCGGGCTGCATGGATTGGATATTCAGCTGGGGCAACAAATCCGGAGGGTTCACCTACCTCTACAGCAGCTACTCGGGCAGTTCTACAAGACCCTGCAGGCGGTGCACCAGTAACAGTCATGGTAGACGCAACGGGAATCAAATCGGCTGCCAAGAAGCGTAAGTGTGTGATTTACGATATTGAGCCTCATTTATACATAGACAATATCAAGAACGCAACCATTGAGGATGTTATTTCTGCTGACATGTCGTTGCTAGAGAGCTTAATGGCGTTGGGTGTTCCTTGTCAGGGGTTTGCCAAACACATGCGTTTCATTAGTGACAAGTCCAGGATTTATCTTAGTTCAACCTTGGTCAAGTATGATACAGCTGTAAGGGAGAAGGGAGAAGGCAGAGTTACTGGGCCCTCAAGCTTTTGTGTATGGTGATCATGAATTGTATCATTCCTTGTTGGGGGTTGAGAATCTACGTCCCAAGTCAAGGTCTACCTCGTCTTTATCGGGGAAGCCATATTCGTGTTTATAATTATGAGTGGGTGAGTGAGTAATGGATGCTTGACGCCGTTTCAACAACTATGGTCATATTCACGGCAAAAAAGGTTGGGACGAATTCTGTCTTTGGTGATCGAATCTGTGAGATGAAGGTGACAGGGCAGGCAAACAGCAGGGGATCAAAACCAGGAAATCATTTTTGCTGTACCTCATTCTTTAGTGAACCAAACGACAACCGGGAATTGAACCCAACAAACTACTTGGTCATTGCTGGGTCCCCCCTAGCGTTGCCTTGGGGCCTATTCTTACCTGGATCTTTATGTTATGGGCTAAATGAATATATTACCATCCTGCGGTACCTGGTATAGGGGAGAAACACAAGTTGTTCAGAGATGCGAGAGCTGAAGCTGCTGCTGACCTCCTTAAGCCAGCCTCATTGATCATGCGTGAGCTTCTAGACCAGCAGGACCCAAAGCTCCCACTTGCCAGAGGGCCAGATGTGAACAACTTGATCAGAGTCCTAGGTACATGTCCTCAAGATCCAATGACACGTGACTTTGATGTAATGATATATTTTTTCTCAAAATATTTTCTGCTATATGTTTAGGGATCATTTGACGAAATATTCTGAGCATCAAAAGTCCCATTTTTAAACACTTTGGGCAGCTATCTCTCGATATAAGTTGTAATTCCTATATTTGCGACCTATTTCAGATTTCAGGATGAAATAAACAACAGCATTACAGGTGGTATTTTATCTATTTATCTATTCGTGGGTTCTATAAGTTGATCACTAAAAATTAAAATTAATTTGGATCATTTTGACTTACAACTTGACATAACCGAGAATGATTGTGACTACACCTACCGAATTGGCCCCGCACCAACAGGCAACACTAGACCATGAGCCATACTCTTTCAGTTATTGAAAATGAAACACAAAGGTGATATCTTTCGTAATTTACACAAACTAAAAGACAATGCAATGTGGAAAGGTGTACATATTGCCGAGGACCTGTCAGATAAAATTGCTAGCAAACAACGGGATCTATGAGCCCTAGCCTAACTCGCTGCCGAAAAAGAACATACTACAAAACTAAACGGCCTAGCACTGATCTTGGATGTAAAGAAAATTACAGATGAACTGAATTAGAAAAAACTCACTGACAATCCTGCGCTTGGCCTGTACCTGAAAAGTACCCATCCGAAATAATTGTACGAAGCAACGAGATCTTTGTTTTTCAGGTGCGGAGTCATGCTACAACAAAAGCAGTTAATCTCACCGCAGAGCCCTGGACAGAATCAGTTTGGCAAGTCATTGGAACGCACGAGAGAACGACTACCTTGAATTGATTTATCATGCCGTGCCATGAGAAAGTATCATACGATCAGCAGGGGCTACTGAGGGCTTATTTTTACCCAGACCCCCAAGGGGAGAGACTCTTTAGAAAATATTGCTCTTGTGTTCCTGCTACTGCAACCGCCCTCCTCAAGATACCGAGACCAACACCAGTGGAAAACAAGTCAGGCTAGGACTATACATATTTTGGACTAGAGAAATCAGTGAATGCTACCGTTTCAGAAGTAAATCCCGATGAACTTGAAGAAGTTGAATTATCAGTTGACATAGATGGATTGCCTTTGTTTGACTGCTTGAATGTATCATTTTGGCCAATACTCTGCAATTTCCCAAATGTATCTTCTCCACCTTTTGTTGTGGCAATGTTCTGTGGAAACAAAGAGCCAGATGACTTTGAATTTCTGGCAAATTTTATTGAGGAACTGAAGGATCTTCAACAAAACCGCCTTAATTGCAAAGGTAAAATCTTTCCTTTACATCTCAGAACAATGATCTGTGATGCACCTGCAAAAGCTATAGTAAAGGGCACAATACAGTTTAATCGGAAATACAGATGTGATAAATGTGAAGAAAAATGCACATATGATGGCTGAATGATATTCCTAGGTGTCAACTAAAGCTCCTCTGAGCAAAGACAAATCATTCTGGGAAAGCAGGAATCCAGAACATCACAAATACCAATCCCCTTTCTGTGATCTCCAGATTGACATGGTCAAGCAATTCCCAATAGATTACATGCACCAGGTCAATCTTGGAGTAACAAAGCAACTACTGCTTATATAGAAGAGTAGAAAACCTAACACAAAGCTGTCTGGATGACATATTGACTGCATAAGCATGAAGCTTATTCAAATGAAATCTTTTCTGCCTACTGAGTTGCCAGGACGCTTTCTGATATCCATGTGTGGAAAGCCAGAGAATTCCAGCAGTTTCTATTATATACAGGACCCCTTGCTTTGAATGGGATAATTCCTCATGAATTCTATGAATATTTCACATGTTTAAGCATTGCCATTGCTCTGCTGATGAGTGAAACACTCGTAGAATCATGCCTAAGCGCTACTAGAGTACTTTGTTATGCAGTCCAGAATCCTATATGGAGTGAGTGAGTGAGTGTTGGGTGTTTTGCGCTGTACCGACGGCCAGGTTCATTTTCACGGCGAAAACCAGTTAGGATGAATTCTGTCTTTGGTGATTGAATCTATGAGATAAAGGTGACAGGGCGGGCAAATAGCAGGGGATCAAAACCCAGCGATCATTTTTGCTGTACCTCATCCCTTAGTGAACCAAGCACTGACCGGGAATTGAACCAAAAAACCACTTGGTCAGTGCAGGGTCCCCCCTATCGTCGCCTCTTATGATCAGCAGGGGCTACTGAGGGCCTATTCTTACCCGGATCCCCACGGGGTGAATCCTATATGGAGATCAGTTTGTAACCTACAATGTTAACTCCTTGATCCATCTGTCCAAGGTTGCAGCTGATTTTGGCTCCCCTGACAATATCAGTGCACAGCTATTGAGTGAGTAATGGATGTTTTACGTGGTTTTGACAACTAAGGTCATATTCATAGCAAAAACAGGTTGGGATGTATTCTGTCTTTGGAAAATAATTCTATGAGTTTGTTTCTCATGTAGGTTTGTTGGCATTCTTGAGGAGGCCGTAGTCCCCGATGTTGACCCTTTTCGGGTTCTGATTTATGAAATTATGGAATATTTAAGGGAATACCGTACATCCATTCTTGAAATTATTTGTGCTGATAATATAAGTCACTCTATGAACATTTCTCATGGTGTTGTGTCTTTAGATGTCATGGATCAAACCAACTGTAAACTTCCGCATTCTTCAGTCACTTTGCTGCCCTAATTCGAATCACCCACATCGGACCCACTCTACCACTAGGACCCTTGCTCTACTGCCCGTATACAGCTAGTGCTCTACAGAGAGTACTCTAATGGACTAAAGGAGGTGCAAACATCGCAGAGTGCATCTGACCAAAACCTTAATATCATAGATTGACGAGAAAGTAGTTTCGAGGCCCAGTTTTTGTGTGCTCGCAGCAACATAGGCAGCAGGAAAAGGAGGCTTTACAGTGTTAACCAGTGTTGGTATTATTGATGCAATTCACTGTGAAATAACACAGTAGCTCTAAATGGTGGGAGGCTAAGAAGGATGCGTCTGGGTGAAGCACCACACAACTATGAGTGAGTGAGTGTTGGGTGTTTTACGCCGTACCGACAGCCAGGGTCATTTTCACGGCGAAAACCAGTTGGGACGAATTCTGTCTTTGGTGATCGAATCTATGAGATGACGGTGACAGGGCGGGCAAACAGCAGGGGATCAAAACCCAGCAATCATTTTTGCTGTACCTCATCCCTTAGTGAACCAAGCACTGACCGGGAATTGAACCCAAAGAACCACTTAGTCAGTGCAGGGTCCCCCCTATCGTCGCCTCGTACGATCAGCAGGGGCTACTGAGGGCCTATTCTTACCCGGACCCCCACAGGGGTAAACCACACAACTATGTCAAAAACTGACAGACTGACAAAAGAGGCATACAATCGACCATGCAAAAGAGCAGAAACAATGACTTGAGAAGTTTTTATTTTTTTTTTATTTTTTTTTATCAATTTGATTTTTGATCAAAAGTTGTCCCTTATTCCACACATTAATGCTCTAAGGACAAATGCAAAAAGTGTCTGGATATTATCAAAGTTCTGGCAAATACCACTTGGGGTTCAGAAAGCAAAATCTTATTACAACTTTATGGGATGATATACATCCACTGAGGCATATAGTATCAAGGGCAGTCTCCAGGAGGCACCACTGAGGAGCTAGGCACAGTGCTGCCACCCTACAGGTATCAGCAGTGGACAGGTGACCTTCCACACTCATTACCTGGACACTGAACTGACCGGACCTGCCCTGATACCAAGTAAAGATTTTTCTTTCTTGCCTGATTATTGTGGTTCTCCTCTTGACTTAGTAATAAATATATTCACTGCTGGAGAACCAGCCGCCCAACCTTGTCGCTATTGTTATTATGTTACTATGTTATTATTATTATTATCAGTGCCCAGGACACCAGACGTTGATAGCTAGATCATGGCTGTCAGGTCTATGTGAGTGAGAGAGTGAGTAATTGATGCTTTATGCTGTTTTTGATACTTCATGCTGTTTTCGACAAGGTCATGTTCACAGCGAAAACAGGTTGGGATCTTTGGTGATCGTATTTATGAGATGAAAGTGACAGGGCAGGCAAACAGCAGGGGATCAAAACCTGAAAATCATTTTTGCTGTACTGCATCCCTTAGTGAACCACAGCACCAACCGGGAATTGAACCCAAAGAACCACTTGATCTTAAATATTCAGGTATACAACTAGATAACTGCCTGAACTTTCAATTACAATTTAATGATACTATTCGTTTATCATCTCATAAGTTATTAATGTTATAAAGTGAGTGAGAGTAATGGATGCTTTGTGCCGTTTCGACAATTAAGTTCATATGCACCGCGAAAACAGGTTGGGACGAATTATGTATTTGGTTATCGCATCTATGAGATGAAGGTGACAGGGCAGGCAAACAGCAGGGGATCAAAACCTAGCAATCATTTTTGCTATACCTCATCCCTTACTGAACCAAAGCACCAACTGGGAATTGAACCCAAAGAACCACTTGGTCAGTGTCGAGTCCTACCTATCGTCACCTTATACAATCAGCAGGGGCTACTGGGGGCCTATTCTTACCTGGAACCCCCGTGGGGTGAAATCGGATGGTGTCGAATATGACATTGCACATGTTGATGAGATACCACCTATTTTCACTATCAACCAAAATGCAGAAAAGGTTTCCAGGCAACTAAACCACTATGAAAAATGTAGGGAAAAGGCGAAACGTATTGTAATGATAAGTCCCAGCCTCGAAAAAAAAACACCATATGGTTTAGCTTTCTTTTCCTCGGAATGCTTCCTTAGCAACTTTTTTGAATGTATCTTTAAATGCAGAGAGAGGTGGTATTAATCTGTAGAACAGGGGTATTAGGCCACCCAGGCCTATATTTGCAGATACTAAACTGCATTCAGGCAAATCATGGGAACAAATTCACCTGCTGAAGCAAACGACTTGGAAGTTTAATAAAAACCAATGAGGAGTGGGATTGTGTAAAACTGGATGTAAAGGCAGAGTTGTTGATTTGCAAATTTCGACAAAACAAAAATCTTTACTTCATACTGATAAATACTTGCCTGCATCCCCTCATAGCGAGTACTCTGTGCGATTACTGAAGTTCAGGATGTCGTTTGGGTAGCATTGCACTAGAAGAGGGCTGCTGGAATGGTGAAAACCACTTAGGCTGGCTGCTAGTCAAAATTAGGACCATGTTCATAAGTGCAATTGACTACAAAAGGGAGTAAATAATATAGCGATATATGCTTTATTTGTCTGTTCGCCTGGTGATATCTATGTATTGAACGTTTGGAATAAATATCTGACACTTCAGGTGTACCACTACTTAATACGGTAATACTCTATTTATATTGCTGGTGGGGACAGCTTGTCCTTGCAGACTGTCCCTTGTATGATAGTGAGTGAGTGAGAAATGGATGCTTTACACTGTTTCAACGAATAAGGTCATATTCACAGCGAAAGTAGGTTGGAATGAACTCAGACTTTGGTGATCAAATCTATGAGTGAGTGAGTAATGGATGCTTTACGCCATTTCGACAACTAAGGTCATATTCATGGCGAAAACGGTTGTTATCAATGAATAGATGGACTAAAAGTTGTCAACAGCAGGGGATCAAAACCTGGAAATCATTTTTGCTGTACCTCATCCCTAAGTGAACCACAGCACCAATCGGGAATTGAGCCCAAAGAACCACTTGATCAGTGCTGGGTCGCCTCATATGATCAGCAGGGACTACTGGGGGCCTATTCTTCCACAGAACCCCAACGGGGTGGTAAGTTCTATGTGTAAACCCTATTTTGTTATTGCAAAGAGTATCAAATATTACAATAAAACACAGTAGTGCAATAATAATTGATTTTTCAATATTGCTACTGAGTAAATAAATGTTTATTCACACAGACATCCTTCCAAGCTGATGAGCATAAAGGACTGTGTATTTAGAAGGTGCATATTTATAAAAGCTTTGATTAGGCTTCTGAAATAGCGGTGGTGGATCAAGGGGAAGGGGAGGAGTGGGGGCTCCAGTGGGGTCCTTGATATTGACAAACAGAACAATATGTTGCATGTTTGTGCGTAAATTCATGTGCTTTAAGTAGAAAGACTATATCAGGATCCCCACCCACCTTTTAAAAAGTTATATATATGTCCCAAAATACAGAATAAATGAGAGCCGACAGAATAAATGTTGCCCGCATTTTTATGTAACATTTATTATTACAGAAAAGAATTCAAAAGAACAGTATTGTGAAGACGGAGGGTGGCCCGGCAAAAGTGAAGCCCATTACATCCAATGACAGGCTGGCTGTGCAGATCACAGGGCCTGTATGGAGGAAAGGGGTGCCAGATGCACCCAAATCGAAGCAAACGTGACTCATGCATAAGTTAAAATTTATTCTATTTACTGAATATATACCCATTTATGAAATATAAATGTTTAGTGAACTAAATGATAAATGAACTATGTATTGGATAATGGACTCATAGTGGTGCATGGGGGTGAAATAATGCATACGCCCTTAAGGTGTGTGCATTAATTCTAAGGCAAGATTATTAATACGGTAACATAACGCATTACAGTAGACTCTTGCTTCAGTGGACTTGGATGCCCGGTACCCCCACTATCTGATAAATGGGATAGGCATCAGCGTTCTAAATATCGTAAAAAAAAGGGGTCATTTCCAAAAATGTCAGTGAAAATTGAAATTTTCCACACAGAATTTGTGTAAATGAGAAAAAAGGTGTCTTTTCTTAATCACAAAAACCTGTGTGTAGATAAACTTTAGAAACTTGGCAGTCTTCAGTGTTTTGGGTAGGTTTTCAGTGTACATTTCAACATATTTCAACATATTTCAACATTTCAACATTTCCAATGCTTTATTTTATGTATGATAGAATTCTGCAATGGGGTTTATGTATCTGTACTTGAAATACAGAAGTGTTGGTGCTGATAGATTATGTGCTACTTCATATAGACTGATTTGTGATGAACCCAAATTTTTATTTAATTTCAACAACTTTATGTATAGAATATTCATGTTCTTCCAATTGGCATGATTCGAGAGAAATTATGCAGGAACACTTCTTGCCTTTTTATATGAGTAGGTGAGTGAGTAATGGATGCTTGACGCCGTTTCAACAACTATGGTCATATTCACGGCGAAAACAGGTTGGGACGAATTCTGTCGAATCTGTGAGATGACGGTGACAGGGCAGGCAAACAGCAGGGGATCAAAACCAGGAAATCATTTTTGCTGTACCTCATTCTTTAGTGAACCAAACACCAACTGGGAATTGAACCCAAAGAACCACTTGGTCAGTGCTGGGTCTGACGGGCGGACAATATAAATAATCTATAACTGTAGCCCAAAAGGATGACCTGGAATCAGTCCCCTGAGGCCAAACATCAAGCGTTGACTGGCGTGAACAGCCTGTTGGACATATCACAGCATCAAATACACACAAAGTATGGAGGACTAGGTTGAAGAACCCAGCCAAGTCCCTTCTGTTCAGTCTGTGTGGGCCAGGTTCATCAAAGAAACTAAATATAGAAGCCCTTAACTGGGGACGCTTGTTTGTTTGGTTAGTTTAACATCTGGGTTCTTTCCAGACTGCACAAGGTAATGCTTTTCAGCTAGTTTGTGTGGTACAAAGTGGTCCTTTCTCCTCAGACGGCAACCGTGTAGTCAGCTAGTTTTACACCTCGTGGGCAGTGAACCACTTGGTCAGGTTTTGACGAATTCTAATTCCACCTTTGGTGATCAAATCTATGAAATGAAGGTGACAGAGCAGGCAAACAGCAGGGGATCAAAACCTGGAAATCATTTTTACTGTACTGCATCCGTTAGTGAACCAAGCACTCACCAGGAATTGAACCCAAAGAACCACTTGGTCAGTGCTGGGTCCCCCCTATCATCACTTATATGATCAGCAGGGGCTACCGGGAGCCTATTCTTACCCAGAACCCCTACGGGGGTTAAAGATGGGATGACAAAAAAATTGATCAAAACAAAAAATCAAAAATCAAACTCGTCAAATTGCAGGCTAAGCAATTCTATGAGGCTACCTTGAACCCAGTATTGAAAAGGACGTTCATAGAGGCAACAAGACTCCCAAGCCGAACTGTTCATTTCCACAACGTGAACAACGCTTGGCTGAAAGTCAGGTTTATTTCGTGGATCACATAGATGCGTCCTAAGATCACAAGTCCAATCAATGAAGAGTAAGCTTTTCCTAAGAGTCCATCTTACATCCAAATGCAACACAGTAGATCCTTCAACAGTCACCGGATGTCCTTTCTACTTGACTTGTAGCTATCTAAACCCCTTCGAATCCTTAAGACTCGCGTTGTCCAAATGTAATAGTGTTCTCCACCGTACCCATAGGTTCTTCCAAATATATAGCAGTCTGATGTTGATTTTCCCTGAGCATTGATGCTCGCTGGGAGGTGAGTGAGTGAGTGAGTAATGGATGCTTTACACCATTGCGACAACTAAGGTCATATTCATGGCGAAAACGGTTGTTATCAATGAAAAGATGGACTAAAAGTTGTCAATAGAACAACATGATATATGTACAAGATCTTATCCTAAGGATAAAAACATGTTAATATACTAATCATATCAATCCATACAGACCAGCTGTTTTCAAAAAATGGATGATACGATCAGACTGTACAGTGTTAAAAAGTTCAGGTAGACCAGCTACCTGATAGAACTGTCTATGTATCTGTTCAAAATCTGGGCATTCCAAAAGGAGATGCTTGATGGTTAAAAGTTGATTACAAACAATACATTCCGGTTGGGGCTCACCCTTTAAAAGAAAAACATGTGTAAGTCTAGAATGACCAATTCTAATTCTGGTAAAAACAGTTCGATCTTTTCTAGATTTAAGAACATTCGGTTTAACATCTTTGATGGTTGGGAAAATAGAATGCAGTTTGTTATTGGGGAACTGGTCCCATTCATTTTGCCATCTCTCATTGATGTATTCAACGATTCTCGGTTTAAAATCTATGTGAGGAATTGGAAAAGGAAGGACTGCTTTGTCCAATCCCTTCTTGGCCGTTTGGTCAGCTAACTCATTACCATGAATGCCTACATGACCCGGTATCCAACAGAACTGAACATCAAATCCTGAGTTGGCCAACTTTTGTAGCCAGAGAAGAATTCTCATAATGAGTGTATGTTCAGTTTTCAAAAACTGCAAAGCCTGAAGACAGGACTTTGAGTCGGTAAAAATAATAAAGTTCTTTTCCTCTGCCTGCTGAATGGCCTTCAAAGCAATAATAATGGCAACTGCTTCAGCTGTAAAAATAGAACTGAAGTCAGGTAGACGGGCAAAGTGTTTCTTACCGCAGCAGACAGACGCTGCTGCAGCACGTTTCCCATCCTTTGAACCATCAGTGAAAACAGGAGAATGATGAGGAAATTTGTTTCGAACTTCATGATACCGGGACACGTAATCCAATGGTTGAGTCAGTGACTTTTTGGATTTGGTGAGGTCAAAGTTGATATTAGGTGGTTTGAGTCTCCATGGAGGAATGACTGAAAAATGAGGCTGTTTCAAAACATCAAGATCCACAAAGGCATTTTCTATATGAGGTTTCATTCGAATGCCAAAAGGTTGGATGTAGTTTGGTCTGGCAGCATAGAGATGTCCGTTTTGGGGTTGAAATACGCACTTAAAGGCAGGATTAGAAGCATTGGTTTTTAACTTAATGATGAATTGAAGGGAAAGTTTTAATCTTCTATTGATTAATGAAGATTCCCCCGCCTCAACATAGAGGCTTTGGACTAGCCATGTCCTAAAAGCACCCAATGCCAGCCGCAGCCCCTGATGATGGACAGAGTCTAGCTTCTTGATATATGATGCGCGTGCTGACCCATAGACCTGACAGCCATAATCAAGCTTTGATCTAATCAAAGCTCTATAAAGTTGTAGCAAAATTTTGCTGTCAGAGCCCCAAGTGGTGTTTGCCAGAACTTTAATGATATCCAGAGCCTTGTTACATTTTGTCCTTAGACTGTTAATATGCGGAATAAAGGACAACTTGTGATCAAAAACCAAACCTAAAAACTTGGTCTGTTCTACTACTTTGATTGGATCACCATCCATCTTCAACTCAGGGTCCAGATGGAGGGATCTCAACTGACAAAAGTGAACAGCCACTGTCTTTGCTTTGGAAAATTTAAAACCATTATCTATTGACCATTTGTGGATCTTGTTTAGATTTAATTGAATTTGCCTCTCTATAATGTTCATGTTTTTGCCCTTATAGCATATGAGGAAATCATCAACATATAAACTACAGGACATGTCTTTTTGAAGACACTGAACAATACTATTAATTTTGATGCTAAACAGGGTCACAGATAAGATGCTTCCCTGAGGAACACCAAGTTCTTGATTGTGAATATCAGACAGAGTGGTGTCTAATCGCACCCTAAAGTGACGATTAGATAGAAAATTCCTAATAAAAATGGGTAAACGGCCACGAAATCCCATGTTATATAAATCTTTCATAATACCATATTTCCATGTCGTGTCATATGCCTTTTCCAAATCAAAAAAGACTGACACGACATGTTGTTTTTGAATAAAAGCATCTCTGATGAAAGATTCCAATCTTATCAAATGATCGAGGGTGCTTCTTCCTCGTCTGAACCCACTCTGAAATTCTGAAATCTGATGTTGAGATTCCAGCATCCAGACGAGTCGATCATTGATCATCCGCTCCATGGTTTTGCAGATGCAAGATGTTAATGCTATAGGCCTATAATTAGAAGGATCATTATGATCTTTACCAGGCTTTGGAATAGGAATAATGGTGGCTTCCTGCCAAGACGTTGGCAGTTGGCCACTATCCCATATGTGATTGAAAAGATTCAAAAGAATCTTGAGCACTGGTTTAGGAAGATGTTTGAGAAAGTCATAATGAATTTTATCAGGACCAACTGCTGTATTATGAGATTTATTGAGAGATTTTAAAAGTTCATCTATGCTGAAGGCTTGATTATATCCTTCAGCATTGTCCAATGTAAAATTTAATGGTTTTCTCTCCTCTCTCATTTTAATAGGTTTAAATTGGGGATGACAGTTGGCTGAAGAAGAATGATGTTGAAATGTTTCGGCCAATCTTTCGACCACCTCAACAGGAGAGGTCAAAAGATTGTCACCATCTTGTAGGTGCTGGACTCTGGCCTGGCCCCCCTTGCCTTTTATTTTACGGACCATAGTCCAGACCTTTTTCATAGGTGTCCGAGTATTAATGCCAGAAACATAATCTCTCCAACACTGCCGTTTTGATTCCCATATAATTCTTCGGGCCTGAGCCCTTTTAATTTTAAATTGAGTTAAATTGTCAGCAGTTGGTCTTTGTTTGAATTTTCTCAAGGCCTTCTTTCTATCTTTAATGGCCTTTTTGCAGGCATCATTAAACCATGGATTACGGATGTGCTTAGGAACTGTCGAGGTTTTAGGGATAGTTTCTTCTGCTATAGAAAGTAATTTGGTGGAGAATTGGATAAATGAATCATCTGCTGAGAGCCTCTCCCGACATAAAGTCTGGAAGGACTCCCAATCGGCCCTATTGAGCCTCCATCGAGGCTCTTTTAGGCCTATATTTGGGTCGTCAATATTGACTAAGATTGGGAAATGGTCACTTCCATGGAGGTCATTTAATACTCTCCATGAGAGGTCCAGCAGCAGACGAGGGTCAGCTAATGTTAAGTCAATAGCAGAATAAGTACCATAACCCGGATGTAAATAGGTATTAGAGCCATCGTTTAAAAGACATAAATCTAGATCATTAACAATATCTTCAATCATCCTGCCCTTATCATCATACCTGTCACCACCCCATAAGGGATTATGACCATTGAGATCTCCCATTATGAGGACTGGTGACGGTAATTGGTTGAAGAGATTTTCTAATTCTTGTCTATTGATGTTTGAATTTGGTGGAAGGTAGAGTGAACAAAGAGTAATGGTTTTATGTAATGTCACTCTAACTGCTATTGTTTGAAAATTGGTGTTTAATGGAATAAGACTATGCATGATATCTTGTCTTATTAAAATGGATGAGCCCCCTGAGGCTCTTCCACCATCAGGGGCGTATGTATTATAAATACAATAACCTTTAAAAGAGATGTTATCATTTCTCTTTAAAAGAGTTTCTTGGAGACACAGGGCAAGAGGATTGAAGTGATTGGCGAGAATTTTTAATTCATTAAAATTGGCTCTGAAACCTCGACAATTCCATTGGAAGATAGATCTTCCTGCCATCAAGGTGGATGGACAGGAGATCGCCCCCTGATCTTATTTTGGGGGGACGCGCTGCGACTTGCAGGCGCAGCTTCTTCCATCTCTACCTCATTCAAATTTTCAAATCTGTTACTCAAAGGCAACGGATTCCTATCTATTTTACTTTCTTTAGTAGATTGTTGATTGACAGTCGAAGCTTCAGAAGAGCCTCGACTGTTACGACTTTTTTTCCTGTTTGTCGTTGAACTTGATGGTTTAGACTGTGGACTGGGTTTAGATGATGTCGTAGCACTTGTACTGGGCTCAGTTTGTGTAACCTTTCCGGCTACCACGACCTGGATGCTTGAGGGACTACGCACTGGTTTATCCTATTTTAACCAGGTGTAATCTGTCTGGCATTCAACCGTCCTGAGTTTAGGCTTAACCGCGGCCGCATAGGAAGTGGCTCCAGGGACTCGAATGGTCCCTTCTACCATCTTCCTAGCTTCCGGGTAGCTGACGTGATTTTCAGCTTTAACCTTTTGGATTGCTTTTTCTTTCACCCACACAGGACAGTCTTTGGATGTGGCCATATGGGCACCTTGACAGTTTACGCATTTAGCATCATTGATGCACTCTACGTTGTCATGTCCCTTCTGGCCACATCGGAGACAAGTCTGCAGGAGTCTCTGCCATGACCATACCTCTGGCATTTAAAACAGCGGAGTGGATTTGGTATAAACAAATCCACATCAACGCGGAGATAACCAACTTTAAGTTTCTTGGGAGGAGAAGGTCTCTCAAAGGTGATGATGTAGGTATTGGTCTGAATGACATTACCATCTTTCCTAATGGAAATCCTTTTAACAAAGGAAACACCTTGAGGACGCAGTTCTCTTTTGATTTCATCCTCACTAACATCTTTAAGGTCTCTACATCGGATAACTCCTTTGCTAGAGTTTAGAGATCTGTGAGGGGAGGATTTCATGCCTATACCTGCTAACGTGGTGGCACGAAGCAGGTTGGTGGCATGAGCCCTCCTATCACACTCCACAAGAATTTGGCCAGATCGCAGTTTACGAATGTCCTTCACCTTGCCAGCTATTCCCTCAATGCCTTTACTTATGGCAAAAGGAGAAAGCTTTGACAAAGGATTCGCATTGTCGGAAGGTTCAAGTACAACAAACCTTGGCCAGTAATCATTACCATTATCCACAGTCCTATTCTCGCCTTCGTTTTCAGATGAATCCGAATCCGGATGCTTACGTTTGTCGGGGGTTGTAGTGAGTGTATCCATATGAGTATACTCGGTTTTCATCCCCCTTGCTCCCCACCCACCACGGAGTCCTACAAGGGGATGTGCAGAGCCGAGGTAACCATCGGATACACACCAGAGATACAAGGGGGATATACTGTAGCAGTCAACCAACTACTACATTAGCCCTAGCCACTGCCTTCTAGGATACAAAACGAAATAGTTTACAGAGTTTAGACTGAAAAGAACAACTATCCATTTGAGCTTAAAAAACAAAGCCACTGATGTTATGGGCAAAATAAATTTAACTTATAGATATCCTAGGGCTTAGCATGACCAGCCGATTGATTGGATCGGGCCTCTCCAACCTCCCGTCTAGATGAATTTAGAGCCAAAGTGCAGTATTGGGCAAGAGGAGGAACACTATGAACCCGCAGTCTTCGAAGGCCCATAGCCTCGCAGATGCCCTCATGACACCAGGATCTCCGCCTCCAAACAACACGGGTCGCAATTCACGGCAAACAAATTGCCCCATTTGTCGCCTCCTACGATCAGCAAGGGGATGCTAGGGACCTATTCTTCCCAGGAGGCTCCCGAAGGAACCCCCACCCCGGATCCCCACGGGGGCGCTTGGGAGGTGTACCCTGTCTCCTGTTGCTTGACAGGTATATTTACACCTACCAGCAGCTCATGCTTTATTTATACTATATGATATGGTAATTCATATAATTGGGAATACTTTCTCTACTTCCCTTATGTGCAACTGGTGACGTTCTCTTTGTTATATCTCTATACAATTGGTTATATGCACAAAGTGAATTACTCTCTACCTTTGTGCAAATATGTATTCGACATGAACTTAAACCATGGTGTCTACAGCCCTGTCATTTCAGACTGTATCCATAAAAAGAGAGGCCTGACTTGTTTATGCCAACGCTACACAGCAGCACTTAGAGATGGGATCCACTTCAATAGGCCTACAGCAATTAAAATCATGGATAGATTTGTCATCAACATTCTCCAGCTACTAGGCCTATACTAAATTTGCCATATTATATGGGTGGTATGGGTGGTACAGTGGTAGACATATCCTCATGATTGGGGTGATGTGGCACACTTACCCCAATAACTGGTAGTTCTATTAATTCTAAAATCTAAATTAATGTGGGTAGGTGCCCATTGGTACATTGGTATTTTTTATTGTTTTGTTTGTTTTTTGTTATGTTTTTTCTATTATTTCACTGAAGTCGCTGAATGCCACAAAGTGTGGACCTGCATATTGCCATTATGTTTCTCAACAAGCATCGGAGATGGCTATCCATTTATATATTTGAATGACAGGAATCTTATGAACCAGGCCAAAGGGGATTCCATATAGCCCATCTAAACTTGCAAAGTATAGATAATAAGATAGATTCACTACAAGCCCAAATACCGATTTTTGATTTTGATGTTTTTACTTTTAATGAATCCTGGTCGTCTGAAAAAATTCCAAATTCATATGTATAAATAATTCTTGTGTATATATACTAATAATTATTCACGTGTTTGGTTGGACAGAAACTGAGCTATACCTGGTCAGAAAATACCTAAGCTTGGAGGAGGTATTAGGGCCTATATTAAAAGTGGCATAACATTTCTACCAGTACTTATGGTGAGTACAATATCAGCACTGATTAAATAGAAAGTATGTGGATTGTAATTTTTAGACCATTTGTTAAAAATATTTTTATTGGCATTGTTTATAGGCCCCCCTCCGGAAATTGTACTGAATTTTGAGTGAGTGAGTAAGTAAGTAAGTAGAAGGTGACAGGGCAGGCAAACAGCAGGGGATCAAAAATCTGGTAATCATTTTTACTGTACCTCATCCCCTAGTGAACCAAGCACTGACCAGGAATTGAACCCAAAGAACCACTTGGTCAGTGCTGGGTCCCCCCTATCTTTGCCTTATACAATCAGCAGGGGCTACTGGGGGCCTATTCTATCCGGGAACCCCCGAGGGGTGCAGAGGGAGAGAATGGACGCTCTTCTCATGGTTCACTGTGTTGCATTTGTAGGCCCTGATGGTAAGGTAGGATGTACAGACTTAATTGAACATGAGATTGAACTGATGCCAAATGCTAAACCAGTCCAGCAGATACCTTTCCATATGTCACCCATGTTGAGAAATAATGTAAAGAAGGAGATCCAGAAGCAAGTGGATTCGGACATTCTTGAGCCGATACAAACTGGTTCATGGGCAAGTCCTTGTTTTCTGTTAACCAAAAGCTCTGGTGTATTCGCTTAGTGTCCCACGGATCGATGATGTGCTAGATGCTATGGGACAAGTTCATCCCAATTACATCACTGCTCTCAATCTTATGATGGCATTTCATCAGATTCCCATTTCTGAGAAGAGTAAGGAATTGACTGCATTCTAACACCTTTGGGTAAGTTTGCTTATATAAGAAACTAAGCATGGGACTAAAGAACAGTGCTAGGTCTTGTCAAATGGTAATCATCTTGTCTTGCAGGGATTACAATTCAAGAACTGTATCTGCTATATAGATAATATAGTGGTTTTCTTACAGACATTTGACCAGCACTTGAAAGATCTTTGGCAGACATTCGACCAGCACTTGAAAGATCTTGTGCAGGCTTTGACCAGAATTTCTTCAGCAGGATTGCAATGCATCTTGGCTGCTTCTAAAGTCCCATTTCTGGGCCATATTCTCAAGCATGAAGGGATCAAACCAAATCCAAAAATGGTTGAGGTTATCCATGTGATTCAATTCTATGGGAATGAAATTTGCTTAACTTTTTGTTTTCCTTGCAATAGTAGATTTGCTTGGAATAGAATGACTCTTTAAGATTTTGTTTCTGTTGATTTCTGTGGCAACCACATCTTCTACTAATTGAGTGAGTGAGTAAGTGTGCAATGGATGCTTAATGCCGTTTTGACAACTAAGGTCATATTCACTGCGAAAACAGGTTGAATTCTGTCTTTGGTGATCAAATCTATGAGATGAAGGTGACGGGGAGGGCAAACAGCAGGGGATCAAAACCTAACAATCATTTTTGCTGTACCTCATCCCTTAGGGAACCACAGCACCAACCGGGAAGTGAACCCAAAAAACCATTTGGTCAGTGAAGGGTCCCCCCTATTGTCATCTCATACAATCAACAGGGGCTACTGAGGGCCTATTCTTACCCGAACCCCCATGGGGACTGGAGGTATAGTGCTATGCCAATTGATAGGACTTGATGTGAACAGGTACAACAAGTATAGGACTGACCATGAAGCCATTCAGGATATAATCAACCAAGGAATTACCCACATCAACAGAGTAACTGCTTCCATTAATTGTGAAAATGAAGTCATTCCACCATGGTGAGCTAAATCTGTGCATGTCATTGACAAAAGGTAACAGATATTTCTTAATAAGTATGAAAAACTGTATGATGGACTCCACTTCACAGACATATTGAAAATGGATATGGCCAAAGCGATGAGTGAGTGAGTGAGTAATGGATGCTTTACGCCATTTCGACAACTAAGGTCATATTCATGGCGAAAACGGTTGTTATCAATGAAAAGATGGACTAAAAGTTGTCAATAGAACAACATGATATATGTACAAGATCTTATCCTAAGGATAAAAACATGTTAATATACTAATCATATCAGTCCATACAGACCAGCTGTTTTCAAAAAATGGATGATACGATCGGACTGTACAGTATTAAAAAGTTCAGGTAGACCAGCTACCTGATAGAACTGTCTACGCGTCTGTTCAAAATCAGGGCATTCCAAAAGGAGATGCTTGATGGTTAAAGGTTGATTACAAACAATACATTCTGGTTGGGGCTCACCCTTTAAAAGAAAAACATGTGTAAGTCTAGAATGACCAATTCTAATTCTGGTAAAAACAGTTTGATCTTTTCTAGATTTAAGAACATTAGGTTTAACATCTTTGATGGTTGGGAAAATAGAATGCAGTTTGTTATTGGGGAACTGGTCCCATTCATTTTGCCATCTCTCATTGATGCATTGAACGATTCTCGGTTTAAAATCTGTGTGAGGAATTGGAAAAGGAAGGACTGCTTTGTCCAATCCCTTCTTGGCCGTTTGGTCAGCTAACTCATTACCATGAATGCCTACATGACCTTTTTAATGTAACACAGAGAAGCCAGTCAAAGTGTATTGGGTAACCATGGGATTCTGTTCAATTTATGCTAAATCCTATATGAGTTTGAAGATGCATCCATAACACAATCTTTTACTTAAATTTTCTTCATCAATTTCAACATAGTAAAACAAAGACGTAAAAATGTCATTTCTTCTTAATTGCTTTTTAATTCTGTTGCCAGGTGCAACTTTTCCAGTCAATTAAATGCCTTAATGAAGACTCTGCACCCAATGTGTGCATCTAAGAAATCATTGAATTCGGACAATGGTATCAAAAACAAGAACATTCATTTATCTAAAACACTTATCAAAGTGACATAGATTTAATATTGGCCAAACCAAAAAACTAATCCAAAATAAAAAAAAATCCCTGCCTACCTACCCTAATGTTTTAGCCAATGTTACCACCACTATTTTATTTCCTTGGCATAAGTCATTAAACCAAGTTCAGGTAGCTCTTACATCTGATTGACACCTTCCACCATCATGGTATAGTCTAAAGTAAGTTATATTCAATGTCTTGGGGTCATTACCAATTCTACTCTTTTCACGTTGTACCAGAATAGATGGCTTACATCAATCCCCTTACGCCAGTCCTAATTGAATGCCTTGTTTTGACCTCCGCACCATTTCAGATTTTACAAGAAATTGGCCACATGTGACAATTATTTCATGTTCGAATTTGACCAACTATCACACAATAGGTATAACAGTCGTTCCATCTACTTTCATCATGCACTATGGTGCAACATGTTATTTACCTAACACTCCCTTTAAAATTTGTGGTTATGAATACTGAACTTTAAATTTCAGGTTATCCCTAGTGCCAGTACACCGAGGAGGGAGACCATGGTAATTGCATACAGTTCACATTTTCATGTGCTGCAGAGGCACAATGATATATTTGTTTAGCCACAAACCTAAACATTTTTAGCCATACTACACTAAATTGGCACATTATAATGAGTTATAATCAGATCGAAGTTACAGTAAACTACACTTAATATTTCTGTCTAAGGTTTTCTAACAGCTCATCTTTAAGAGTTTAGCAAAGAATATTGATATCAATTTTATCAATGCTCAAACCAATGATTTAGACATAAAAAGTTCATACTATACCTAATTTGATAAATGCTATATTTCAGGTGCCAGCCCGTTCCAGGTTGAGTGATGTGTCAAGAATAGAAACTAATTTATCCGGGCCGCCCTTTCAGGTTTGTCTTATTTGTCATGTTTTATTACGCCCAGTGCATTACTTTTTACATAACAAGTTTTTCGTGGTTACGGTAACTACAAGGTTCTGCAAAGAATCTGAAATGATCATCAACATGGCATATACTAAATAGTTTTTTCTTCTTTTACCATAATGTTTTGATTATATTTATGTGGGGATAGTTACTAGCTCAAGAAATTCTTTTTAGTAAGATTAACATAATTCTCAAAAAGAAAATATTGTAATTTAAACTGTACTTTAGTACAAGATTCTTTTATCTCTAGGTGGCTTCCTGATCCTCTGATCTTGTTCCATCTCATCCATCTCATGACACCATCAGTCTAGCTGACACAGTGGCCTGGGGGGCATTCCATAAAAATTTCGCGATAATCTTATGTAAGAAACGATGCGATACCAAAATTTGTTATCGCCATATAACTTTTTTGTTTTTCATTTTTTTCGTTCAATTTTTATCTTAATCAAACTTAAACTATATAGCATTCTTCCTTGATCAAATACATATATTCTGATACAATAATCTTTGTGAAAATATATATTCTAGAACTGCGATATTTTCAAAATTATCGCCATGACACTGCTGTGATGCTTTGGCGATAATTTTTCGCGTTTTATGGAAGTGGTCTGATCCGCGATAATTATCGCCAAATCTTTATGGAATGCATACCTGGACTGGAGAGACAGCAGACGATTCACCATCAGATCTCATTCAGGTATTCCATGTTCAGAAACGTATTCTTTAGACTGATTTCAATGTTTGCCATTTGCAGGGGAGGGAAAAACAAATAATCAATCAAGTGGAATCTCTTTTGTCATTAGTAAGTATGGTCCAGTAAATTCATCTTTGATCAATAACCCTTACAACTACCTTTCAGAGAGAGCTAAAATGAATCCTAGAAAAATCTATGATGATAGCTACACAAATTGCATCAATTAATACGGGAACAATTTATTGGACTATCAAAGCCACATCATTAATCAGTAAAACAACCAAGATAACTATCTAGAATGATATATGATATAGGTGTTGAATGTAATGGGGGGTTATTTGGATTTATTCTTTTCTAACCTGGATTTCTGAGTATAGACTATGGGTATCTTATCTCTTAGATCCCAGTCGTGAAAAAATGTTTAAAAAGTAATAGGGGGTTATTGTTTGATTGCATAATTCTCATGACAATAGTCTTCTAATACCTCTTTATTTACGAAAATATTGATAACCGAAATATCTCTTTACCAACAATTCTAATATATTACCTATATTTTCCCCTTGCAGCTTGGGCGGGACTACCTTCCTTCAAACCCTACAAGAGATGAAGTCATAGCCCACCAGAACCTTGAATATGTGGAGAGCCTGGTTATTGATCATGATAAGGTATAAAATCTAATATCAATTTATCTAACCAAAATAATTTTAGGTATACTACAAAAAAGTACACATCTTATAGAAACTTCTTTATACATTATAGTCACCTTATGAACTAGTACTGACTAAAAGAATAAGCTTAAAAAATAAGAACCCGAGTTCCATTTCTGTATTTTCTGTTTGGAATATCCAGTAAAGTTCTTTTCCAGTAAAAAAAATTTGATAATATATTTTTCAATTTACATTTAGATATTTTATGATTTTGAAATGTTTTGCAAAAATGTGTGAAAAAACAGTAACTAAACTAAATCAGTATAAGAAGATGAAAATCAAATAACATATGAAATTAATATGCAACCTGTATAAGTTAGTTTACGGTGTCTATACAAACATTTCCAGGAATTGGAAAAAGTTGCCTCTAGATATAGACGGAATCAGGAGAGGAATATGTGCCAGAGAGAGCGAGCAAGACAGAAGGAAGAATTAGAAGAGGTGCTGATGTTTTTTATTTTATATATACTTTTCAATATTAGAAGTTTGTTACTTATGTTCAGAGCGAAGACATTTTCCGAAATCAACACTTTAATCACTGACATTATAATTTTGTGACGCTCCTCGGTAGTTCGGGGTTTGTGATTCCTAAACCAGAGGGACGTGGGGATTGTTTCGGGTCTCAGCCAGACGGGGAGTCCGAGCAAGGAGCCGAGATGTGAGATTTAGAGTCGTGCCTCGCGCACGAGGGGGTTTGAGCGGGTCGATTGGGAAATCGGTATTCGTCGACAGGGGAGGGGTGTCTCGGCCGGGCTGGACCGAGGGGCCTCAGCCACCGGGCGCGGGGTACAGGCACTTCTGCCAGCCGGCGGAGGACTGCGGAGGAGGAAAAATGGTAGGGACGGGTGCGGGCCGTTTCCTCCGTGCCGGCACTCTCTTCGGGGCCCACTGTGGATGATCTACCCTTGTTCTCGTCCAGCGGGGCGTTGGGTCGATGGTCGCCTATTGTTTGGTAGTGTGGGGCCGAGCCAGTCGCACCTTCGTGCCCCCGGTCCCTGGGCTTTCGTTCCCTATTTCGGGCCCTCGTGCCAGTTCGGTCCTCCATCTTCGGGACTCCATCCTGGCCAGTTTTCAGGCCTTCGTGTCCTGTTTCGGTCTCTCGGGCCTTCGGGACCCCGTCCTAAGTTTCGCCTAATTTCTTCTAACTTTTGCTATTTTACTTGTATTTTCTAGTCCATTAGCCTGTATTGGATCATCTTATTGGTTACCATAGGAAGAAGACATATGTTGACACAAGGAGTGCTGTGAAGGAACTCTTCTATTCTCGGGCCTCACCGCCCCTTTTATAGTCTAGTGGTCAGCCCTGATTGGCTGTTTCTAATCACGTGATTACAAAATGACTTCGCTTCCAGTTTACATTTCACTTCGGGTTTACATATTTCGGGTTTCGGGCTTTTACAATTTTTGGGCCTTTCAGGCCTTCCGGTTTCTTCGGGCTTTTCGGGCCCATTACAAAATACACTTTACTCTGTCGTGCCGTCTTACTTTTATATTTTGACCTTGACAATTGATGAATAGGCATTCATCACAATTTCATGAAAATGTATATATATCTTTGTCCTGTGCACTTATCTCGTTTTCTCTCCTGTGAAATGTGGGTGAAAAAAGACAGTTAGTAAATTTTACATTACTTTTTGGAGAGGAAACATTTAAAAAAACGTTTCTCCTCTACAGGAGAGGATCCACTACTACTTCCTAGACATGAATATCATGACTAGATGACCAAAGTTTTAAGTAAATAAGGATAGTTGTTCAGAACCACTTATTTTAACATCAAATTCATACTCCTATTTCCTATAAATTATATCCAATCATAGCTGAAGACAAGGAGGCTTGCACGGCTGGGACCGGAACCTGAGGATGGCTTTGAAGTTGTTTTTCGCCATGCTCACTTCAATGGAAAGAGACGATTTCTCTCATCAGCTCTTCAAGAAGTAAAATATTATTCTTAAAAAACATTTTCAGAGGAAGCAGTGCCATAGTGTCATGAATAAATATTATTTTAGAGGAATATCTTTCTTGGAAAAGTACTTTATGAATGAATATGCATATTGAATTAATGATATTGAACATTATTTTTAATACTATACTTATAAAAGTTGTTTTTTTATTCAACAACTTCACTTGGACATACAGGTTCCTCCAGGTGTATCTGCAGATCTTAGTACAGTAATAATGTAAAAACCTAAGACTAAGTAATGAAAAGGAAATTAGTAATGAGATGTAAAGAAACGAGGCCAGAATGTTAAATCGTATCTATATAGTCACTAGATGTAAGGTCAACATTATTAACTGAGTAACCTTCTTTGGGGCCTTCCATTAAGTACAAACCCATCAAGGGGGGAGGAGGGAGGTCCGAGATTTACAGAGTTTCTCAAGAAATCCATGTATATCACTTGATGTACAAGCTCAAGGCAGAGAAACTGTGTTTCTCACAGAGAGAAACTGCAGAGAAACTGTGTTTCTCTCACTCGCAGACAAACTGTGTTTCTCTGAGAGAAACTGTGTTTCTCTGAGAGAAACTGTGTTTCTCACAGAGAGAAACTGTGTTTCTCACAGAGAGAAACTGTGTTTCTCACAGAGAGAAACTGCAGAGAAACAGTGTTTCTCTCACTCTCAGACAAACTGTGTTTCTCTGAGAGAAACTGTGTTTCTCTCAGAGAAACTGTTTCTCACAGAGAGAAACTGCAGAGAAACTGTGTTTCTCTCACTCTCAGACAAACTGTGTTTCTCTGAGAGAAACTGCGTTTCTCTGAGAGAAACTGTGTTTCTCACAGAGAGAAACTGCCGAGAAACTGTGTTTCTCTCACTCTCAGACAAACTGTGTTTCTCTCAGAGAAACTCTGTATTTCTGTGTATTTCTATGAAATACATAGGATAAGACTTTGAAACACAAAGTTTCTGACAAACTTTCTCTCTTTGAAAAACAGAGTTTCTGTCTTTGAAATACTGAGTTTTTCACTTTTAAAGACAAAGAATCCAACTTTCAAATAGAAACTTTCTGAAATACTGAGTTTATCACTTTGAAATACAGAGTTTCTCAAGAAATCAATGTATATCACTTGATATACAAGGTCAAGGTAGAGAAACTGTGTTTCTCACAGAGAAACTGTCTATTTCTAAGTTTTTCACTTAGAAATACATAATTATGCGACTTTAAAGTAAAAAGAATTTGAATGAATTATGAAATGTACTAACAGTTGCAAACTTACCTTCTGAATCTTCATAGATATTGTCTACATCTCTGGAAAAAGGTGTCCAAAGTTGGAAGAGATGCTCTCTCAATTCGATTTGGTAGAGGAGCATATGAAGTTGGAAGTCCAAGTAGTAATATAACTAAGATGCATTGCAAGGTCATAGTGGACTTTTCTGGACCACAGAAGATGAAATAAGCAGGTTCTGAGTTGTAAATTCAAAAACTGAAGCGTTTTCAGAACATGTGCTAAGGTGGTGTCTCAAGAAGTATTACCTTGAGTTGTTTGAACATTTTGTGCTGCCACCTATTGGAAGGTACAACATCAGGGCAGAGAAACTGTGTTTTTCAGAGGGAACCATGCTCATCTAGTGAAATACAAAATGTAGGTTTGAGAAACACAGTTTGTCTGTGAGAAACACAGTTTCTCAGAAAATCTGTGTATATCACTTGATATACAAGGTCAAGGCAGAGAAACTGTGTTTTTCACAGAGAAACTGTGTATTTCTAAGTTAGAAATGATATCACCTGATATACAAATTTGATTTCTGAAATACAGAGTATTTCAGTTGAAATACAGAGTATTTCAGTTGAAATACAGAGTATTTCTCCAGAGAAACTGTGTTTTTCAGGTGAAAAACAGTGTTTGTCCAGAATTTACCCATTATGCTTGCCATAGTAGTGGCCCATTTAAAATGTAGATGTCTGTATGGTACAATCAGGAAAATCACCTTCATATTAGTTCGAATGTTTAACACTAGGTGAAGAAGGTAGTTAAACCAAGTGAGATAGCTCAAGCCACCAGTTGTTCATTGACTATGGGGAAATCAACAGTGTGTACTACTTGACAAGAGATCCAAGACATCATTGGTGAAGCAAAATATTGGCCAAAATAATTAGAACATCCTTTTGGAATCCAAATTCAAATCATTTTGACCGAATATGCCTTGCAGCATTTGTCTATATAAATGGACTGCATCCAGATTTATTTACACAGTAGGTCAAACTTATCCATTTCGATGCCTGTAAAGTACAGCACTTTCAATACTTATTTTAATATTTTGAAGAAGGTCGATATTCCAACTTATACCAATGGAACGTAACAAACACAAGGTACGAGGATTTAAAAGGCAATCCTGTGTATTACCAAGGTGGAAAGAAACAGCAAAAACAAGAAGGCAAAGGTATGTATAAGAAATAAATCAAACCTATTAATTAAATAGTGTAAACATTATGCATTTCACTTAGTTAATAACCAACCTTGATATAATATAATTAGCCCAATATGTAAATATATTGTGTTTACTATTACAAGCATTTGAAAAAAAAAGAATTATATATAAAGTAATAGTTTGTGAAAAAATACAATGAAATGGTTTGTGGATGTACTTTTCTAATTAATATTGTATACGTTTTAAAACTTTAGACTTGAGAAACTTTTAATTGGAACTCCGCATGTAATTCAATGTTAGTGTGAAGCCGCGAAAGCTGCAAGTGTTTAATCCCTCCTAGTATAGGTCCAACGAATTGAACGCTATTGTTTCGTTTAAGGTTGATTAACATTTCCGTGCATTGTCTGATATAACTATTACAGTTGGTACTGTCTCTAAAGGGAGTGCTAGTCGAGTGGTGAGCAAGTCCACGGTATGGGCGCTCAAACCATAACATGAACGACGTTTGGCAGTGCGGTAAGTTTATTGGTGGTTATAGTGATGCGTACAGCTGCTAGTGAAGGCAATGAATCCAAGGTATTACAGTTCAGTTGGAAGGGAGTAAGCTTCCTCCGTAGAGTCCACTTGTTCTCGCCTTCGGCCGTCTCGCAACAATGTAATATGAGTCACCAGATGTCCCTGTAGTTGTAAGGCTATCTGAACCCCTTCCGAATCTCCCGATCCGATTGATCCAAGTGCTATTGTTCTCTCTCTCTCGACTCCCCTACACTCTCGTTTATAAAGCAGTCTGATATCGATTTTTCCCAGGCCTCAGTGCTTGTGGGGAAGTTTATCCCGATGATCATTGTCGTCAGGTATATCATTACTTACCAGCGGCACTGGCCATTACTATATATTTTCATGAACTAAATAATTTGGAAGAATTCCCATCATGTATATTCATCTGGTGGCTCTCACACTAATTCAGTAGGCATGCACAAAGCAAATGTTAATTTCTACCTTTGTGCAGAATATGCAATTTGGGCTTAGCTTTACCACCAATAATTAAGTCGCGTGTCCTTTGGAAACGGACCATTTGGCCCCACTTCATTTACACTTCCATAGAGTTCACATCGCACAGTAAGACAGAGAAATTTTTAGATAGCCAAGATGCACGATCCAGAAGATAAGGATCACTCCTGGATAGAAACAAAAAAGTAGGTGCTGGATCAAATTGGAAGACGTGTTGAAGACCGGTCACCGTGGTATAATCGGAAAAGTGGAAAGGAAGTGATGAAACTGGGCCTGGAGGAACTTGAAAACAGCTATAGTCTCTACGCTTCCCTCAATGTTCCATGGCAAACTTTCTGGGAGTATCTAAAAAGAAATGGGTTAATTGTTGGCAACAAGGATGACGTGCTTCAAATGTGGAGAAATATGTCATCTCAAGGAAAGGACCAAGGAAATCGAAGGGATGACTTGGAAATGCAGAAAAGGGCACGAAACCAGTATGAGAAAATTTTCTATTTTTCAAGGTTCCCACTTCTACACTCAGGACCTCGTTAATTTTTTTGTAAATTACATCCTTGGGTCCAGTTTGTCCTCATGTGCGAAGATCAGTGCCTTGTCGTACAAGAATATGGCCGTGGACTGGGCCTCCTTTGTACGTGATCTCTTTCTACAATGGTTTTGGAGGGACGTGAGTGAAGTGAAGTTTTGTGGGACGATAGAAATAGATGAATCTATGTTCGGCAAGAAGATTAAACATCATAGAGGACGTCCCTTTGGCCTACACATCTGGTTCTTTGGTATGCTCGAGAGAGAATCCAACCGTTTGATCGTATACCCAGTAGCCAAGAGGGATAGGCCGACATTGGAAAGTTTGATCGAGAAGCATGTGGAGGTGGGATCAACTATATTTTCGGATGGTTGGTTGGCCTATAGCAAACTCAATGAGAAGGGCTACAACCATTTCGTAGTGGAGCATAAGCATGCGTATAAAGTCGAATATAGAAATGTTCAGACAGGCGATCTCATTCAAGTGCATACTAATCAGATCGAAGGCCCATGGAAGCATGCAAAGGTAAATGAAATTTTCATTTAAGTTGTTTTAGTTCTTTAATATATTAGTATTTGTAGTGTAGTAAATTGTTTATGTTATTCACTTACTATTACTTACTATTTATATAATATTACTATAACATCCCTTTTTTGTATGTTGTCAAAATGTTTGAAGTCAATGAGCTAACTAACACTAACTTGAAAAATAATATCCAATTGGATGGAAATAGTTGCTTTGGTGACATTGAATTTGAACCAATTACTGTTGTAGAGGTTGTAACTGTAATTAAGGGAATTGATATCCACAAGGATAGTTGTATTGAGAATATTTCTTCCAGGTTTATCAAAGACGCAATGCTTAGTGTGCCAAATCAAATCTATCATCTGTTTCAAACTTCTCTGAATACCTCAGTTTTCCCCTGTAAATGGGCAAGCGGGTATATAGATTTGTTACCAAAATCAGGGAATTTGTCAAACCCTGGTAATTGGAGACCAATTACCCAGATGCCTATTCCAGCAAAGTTATTAGAAAAATTAGCTCATAAATGTTTTTTAGAATATATTGTGAGAAACAATATCATTAGTCCAAGACAATATGGTTTCTTGCCTAACCGATTGTGATGAATGTCTATTCATCAATTGTTAAGACTGAAATACGAAAAGTAAGACTATGCGACAGATTAAAGTATATTTTGTAATGGGCCCGAAAAGCCCAAAAAGCCCGAAAAGCCCGAAAAGCCCGAAAAGCCCGAAAAGCCCGAAAGGCCCGAAAGGCCCGAAATTGTAAAAGCCCGAAACCCGAAAGTCCCGAGAAATATGTAAACCGGAAGTGATAAAAGTAAACCGGAAGTGACGTCATTTGTAACCACGTGATCAGAAACAGCCAATCAGGGCTGACCACTAGACTATAAAAGCGGTGGTGAGGCCCGAGAATAAAAGAGTTCCTTTGCAGTACTCCTTGTGTCAACATGTGTCTTCTTCCTATAGTAACCGATAAGATGATCCAATACAGGCTAATTGACTAGAAAGTACAAGTAAAATAGTAAAAGTTAGAAGAAATTAGGCGAAACTTAGGACGGGGTCCCGAAGGCCCGAGAGACCGAAACAGGGCACGAGGGCCCGAAAATGGCCTGGATGGAGTCCCGAGAACGAAGGACCGAACTGGCACGAGGGCCTGAGACAGGGAACGGAAACCCAGGAACCGGGGGTACGTAGGCACGACCGGCTAGGCCCCACGCTACCAAACAATAGGCGACCATCGGCCCGACACCCCCGCGGAACGAGAACGAGGCTAGATAATCCGCAGTGGGCCCCGAAGAGAGTGCCGGCACCAAGGAAACTGCCCGCACCTATCCCCACCAGTTTTCCTCCTCCGCAGTCCTCCGCCCGTTAACTGAAGTGCCTGTACCCCGCGCCCGGTGGCTGAGGCCCCTCGGTCCAGCCCGGCTGATACTACCCTCCCCCGTCGACAAATACCGATTTCCCGATCGACCCGCTCAAACCCCCTCGTGCGCGAGGCACGACTCTAAATATCACATCTCGGCTTCTTGCTCGGATTCCCCATCCGGCTGAGACCCGAAACAATCCCCACGTCCCTCTGTTGTAGGAATCGGAAACCCCGAACTACCGAGGAATGTCCCAAGATCGACTCAAGAGGCAATATTTGATTTGTCTAAGGATATTCATATAATTTGGATTATATTACTGAGCTTTTATATCTCAACGTACGGAAGGTGTTTGATTCTTTAAATTGTGACGTTCTCTGGTAAGTCGGGGTTGCCGATTCTTACAACAGAGGAACGTGGGGATTGTTCGGGTCTCGGGGCGGACGGGGAATCCGGGCCAAGAACCGAGATGTGTTTTTAGAGTCGTGCCTCGCGCACGAGGGGGGGGGGCTGAGCGAATCGGTCGGGAATCGGCGCTCGATGTCAAACGGAGGACTGCGGGGAAGGGAAATTATGGTAGGGGTACGGGTCGGCCGGAGCTCGTCTCGCTCTATCTCCCAGACCAGCATTCACCCCTACCGGGCGGTCCACCCCGTAATTCGGGTCCGCGGGGCCGTCGGGCCGACGGTCGCCTATTGTTTGGTAGCGTGGGGCCGAGCCTGCCGCGCCCTCGTCCCCGCGGACTTCGTTCCTTCGTTCCGCCCTTCATGCGTGCGTGCCATGCTGCGCCTCTGCTTCCGGGACGATTTCAGGCCTTCGTGCCTTACTTCGGTCCTTCGTTCCTCGTTCCTCGGGCCGTCGGGCCCCTACCCTAAGTTCCTCCTATTTATCTCGAACTTCGACTATTTTATCCTAACTTCTAGTTAATTGCTCGGATCGGCTCATCTTTGCGGTTGTTTCAGGAAAGAAGACACGTCTGGACACAAGGAGAACTGTTAAAGAACTCTGTTTATTCGGGCCTCACCGCCCCTTTATATACCCTAGAGGTCAGCCCTGATTGGCTGCTTTCAGTCACGTGATCTACAACTGACGTCACTTCCGGTTTACATTCTCGTTTCCGGTTTACATCTCATTTCCGGTTTACATCTTTCCGGGTCTCGTTCCTTTACATATTCGTTCCTTTATACTTTCGTTCCTTTACATATTCGTGCCTCTTTTACGGGCTTTTTACACTTTCGTTCATTCTTACATATTTCGTTCTTTTATACTTTCGTTCCTTTTCGAACATATATACCTTTTATAATATTACCTTATTTTCTCTTATTTTGATCTCTACATTTTTGGATGAATAGCCGTTCATCACAAAATCATCCTTTACTTATAGAGAAACTACGATTATTAGGTCTAAAGAAATGTATATTACTCTGGTTTTCTAGTTATCTTAACAGAACACAAATATACTAAGGTTTAATGGAAATTCTTCAACTTCACCGAGAGTTAAATCTGGAATAGCCCAAGGTAGTATACTGGGACCAATATTTTTTGTTTTCTATATAAATGATGTATTAAAAAACCTACACTATGTTAATGTAAGTATGTATGCTGACGACTGTGTTCTTTATCTCTCAGGTAGAAACTATAAGTATATACATCAGTGCCTCGAGTCAGATTTTAAGGAATTTGTAAGATGGGGAATAAAAAATGGTTAATTGATAAATGTGGATATAACTAAATCAATGGTGGTTGCACCAAAGAATCTGTTGCACAAAATAGGCGTCACGCCCCTTTTCAATGTTGGGAATAGACAGAGAAAACCTGTGAACCAGAATGTAGAGCGAGTGAGTCAGTAACGGATGCTTTACGCCGTTGCGACAACTAAGTTCATATTCACAGCACAAACAGAGTGGAATGAACATTGTCTTTGGTGATTGTATCTATCACATGAAGGTGACAGGGCGAGCAAACAGCAGGGGATCAAAACCTGGAAATCATTTTTGCTGTACCTTATCCCTTAGCGAACCACAGCACAAACCAGGAATTGAACCCAAAGAATTACCACTTGGTCAGTGCTGGGTCCCCTATCTTCGCCTTATACAAGGTCCCCTCTATCTTCGCCTTATACAATCAGCAGGGACTACTTGGGGCCTATTCTTCCCTGGAGCCCCCATGGGGTCTACAAGTTGGAAGCTGCTGTATGACTAGGGTACACAGGTGAAACCTGTACTGATCAGGCATGCACGGGGAATTAGATCTTCACTCATAATGTTAGTGGTCATCCTGCTTCTGGCATTCTGCTGTATCAAACAAAGGTTAAAGGCAAGATCAAGAGTAAGCCTCAGAATCCGGTCCCGAGGGCGTCTCCTTCTAATGAGGCACAGTAAGTGTAAATTTGTCTACTAACATAAAGATTAAGGAAATATACTATAATCTGTACAAGATGTTGCAGTTTTAAGTCTTGTTTCTCATGTCTCACTCAAAAAAAAAGTAGAGCTTTGCTATCTGAAATGAAATTGATAAAGTGCTACCTATTCTCCAATTAACCTGTATTTGCCTTAATATGGAAGAGTCTGAAAAGGCTACTTTGGACACCAGTATAGTGTAAGAAAGCATAGTAAACCTGTAAATTTGACAGTCCTACACTATCATTTCTTGGACTCAGAGCACAGCATGGGGCAGGAGTCTCCCATACATTTCTCTAGTATGCATCATTCGTATTTGGCTGTCATTTTTCGTGTCTAAGTCAGGTTAGTTTTTCTGACATTTATTTCAAGAATATTGGAACACTCATTTTTGGAAAGATGGCACGCGTCGGGTTGAGTAGAGTCTATGGTGACGGTCCCATGATTATCCTGTTTATACACAAGATATACCTAGCTCTCATGGATTATATCAACCCAAGTAACCTATAAGGACATGGAGACTTGACTGTAATAGAATATGAGGAAATCCCAGTTGAAATCGCAGAGCTCACTGGATCATTCACCAAGAATCACCCAAAGTCAGCAGAGACCCACCATTTAAACCCCTGAGAGTGTAAACAATAGCACAGCGCGAAACGGCTCCCCCTCCCCTGTCAAACAAGTAAGTGGTTTGGATATGGCTATCCCGGTTACTACTCCACCAAAACAGACTTTGGAAGAAATGATCCTTTACGCTATCCATGAAAACCCTGGGTGATAAAATTACCAATGTGAACACTTAACATTGAGGGTATCCGAAAGAAATCAGCCCGAATCAAATATTAGCATTGAATGCTAAATTGGATGAGATTACTAGTGAAAACAGCGTGTTGAAAACCAAATTAGTCTGTGCTAATGAGAGAATTGTCACCCTCGAAAACTTGTATTGCGATCTTTACTAACAGAAAGAAAGCAGCAGGGCCAGGGTGCAATCTATGAATGTTATCATTAGAGGGGTTGAAGGGGAAAAAAGGAGAAAATGTATGTCCTTATGGGGGAACTACTAGGAGCTGTCAGATCAATATCCTATGTACAAACACATGGTGCGAACCAAATCCGAACCAGAGAAACCATCTGTGAGGAGCAACGTGCCCGGCCAAGGCCCATAAAACTTAGATGTACTACACTACTGCAAAGGTGAAATCTTAGGGGCTATTGACAAAATCAAAACTATCCCAAAATTCTCTAAAATCAGACTATCGTCTGAACTAGCCAAAGATGACCTTATGGTTCATAAGGAAGCACAAATCCTGTACACCCAAGCCTCTAGTGTACCAAACATTAGGGCAAAAATGATTGGGAAGAAAATTGAAATAAACGAGAAGACCTATGAAAGGCAACAATTCGACGATCTCCCAGAGGGGATTTCACGGGCCAGTGCCTCCACAATCAATACGGACACACATGTAGTTTTCCAAAGCCACTGCTCCATATATAGCAATGTGTACCCTGCGACATTCGCTGATGAACAATATGAATATTCATGTGTGGAGCAATACCTGGGCTACCAGAAAGCCATTACCTGTCATGCGGACGTTGTAGGTGCACAGATTCTATGTGAACACAATCCCTACCGGATACACAACCTGATCAAATCCATTAATACTACCAATGAATGGAAAGACAAGGAGTTTGATACACTCAAAGAAGGTGTGCGTATGAAACTACAACAGAATGACAACATCCGTCCGGCCCTGCTAATGAACACTGGAAAACAGTTTGTTGTAGCAACATATTATAGAACCTACGGAGCAGGAATTTCACTGCAAGATGCCCACACGCACAGTCCGGCCATAAAGCAAGGTTATCTTAACCATATGGGCAAGATCTACTCCGAGCTAATTGAGGAGTTCACAACACAATCGATCAGTATGTATAAGATTTTAATTATCCCCGACTCGAGAGGCTCCCCCTTGGTGCAACACCTATATAGCATTGACTGGTCTATGCTTTGATTCATTATTCATGTACTTTGCTATCCTGATGCAACAATACGGAAAGGAGTATCACGTGCGATTCAGGATATGGGCAACGTGTACTATGATATTAATTATATCATGCTGGGAGTTAACAATCTGTCTACTAAGATTGCCTTTCGTGATATTAGACCAATTTTTATTAGTCATTACCACTTGGTCAGAAGTTTGATCATTAAACTATGTGCAGCACGTATGAGATTGCAGCCCCATGGAGATCATAATATTGTGATATGTGAACTAATTGGCCTTTCTTATCAATTGCATAATAGATATGTCAACCGTGGATGCCCCGCTGAGCAGAATAAACTGGACGCAGGATTGGTATTACTAAATAAACATAATTATCTCTTATTTAAACCAGGAAGCCAGTGTATAAAGCCCACACATTGCTGAGTACGTACATAAGGCCAGAAACACTGGGTACATATCACATAGATACGAAGGTGTTACCTCGGATGGTATACACTTGAGACCTTATGTATCTCAGCAAGTACTGGATAGATTTGTGTTCAACACCAATAGCTTAATTAGGGAATAAAATTCCTGACTTTATATCACCTGATGGGACTATGCGGTATATCACATGCCCACTCGACTCAGTAACATTACTATGGTCAAGTCTCATCTGACCCATAGTAAATTCACTAATATATTTCTCCCTTGTTTATTTTGTTTGCAGGATATTATGCTATGACTGTTATCATTATTTAATTATAAGTAACATGGTTAGCAGAATCTGCATTGAACTAGCTACTTCTATATATATGTTGTTTTTTGTGTTCCTATATTTTTTCATATTTTTAATACCTGTACCAATACCTGGGCCAATACAAGGCCAAGAACTATCAGGTGTGTTGTGAAACTGTTTCAAAACCCCCCTTTGATGACATATTTGATATGTGTGCAATGGACCTAGATACACAGTCCATAGATACATGCCCCACAGCATTTAAGAATCATAGGTTGGAAAAATGGACACATCTCGAGGTGAAACATGAAGGTGACGAAGGGTTGGGAGAGTTTGTCCGCATATATGATACGGTAAGGCCTACTGGCCTTCCCAATTGTATGAGTGCACGGGTCCCCATTCCCAGTGGCCTTAACCTTGAGGCTAGGGAAAGATATGTCGACATGGACTCTGATGAATGCCAACTGTTTGACTTCATTAGATTTGGTTTCCCACTTGGTTATATGGGGCTGGTATCTGACACCTCAGACATCCCCAATCATAGCAGCACCAGGGTTTACCCCAGTAATGTCACTGAATTCATAGACAAGGAGAGGGAGATGAGAGCACTCGTGGGCCCGTTTTTGGCTCAACCATTTGTACCTTGGGCCCATGTATCCTCCCTCATGTTCAAGCCTAAAACAGACAGTTCAAAACGATAATATCTGATCTTACATTCCCTCAAGAAAAGTCAGTAAATGCATATATAAGGAAAAATAGTGTCTTGGGGAAGGTAAGGGATCACTCACTCCCCACTGTGGCAGATTTTGTCGAAGATCTTAAGGAGAAGGGCCAAGGATCTTATATGTTCACAGTTGACATTGCCCGAGCATACAAAAACTTTAAGGTGGACCCTTTGGATTGGCTCCTCAAGTGTTTACAGGGGGATGGTGAGCATTATGTGGACACGGCCATGCCCTTTGGCGCTAGGTCTTCATCATGTCATATGCAGAGGGTCGCCAACTTCATAACAAGGATCTTGAATAACGAGGGTATTAAGGCTAGAATGTATTTGGACGACTTGGTCGTAGTTGCGGGTACACTTGATATAGCCCTGTCACAGTACGAAAGAGTAAAGGCCCTGTTCAAGGAGTTGGGCCTTCCTGAGGCATTGGATAAAGCACAGCCGCCACATACATGTATAAGATGGCTTGGCATAGATATATGTTCTAAGTCTATGTCATTATCTGTTCCAGAAGACAAACTGGCTGACATTCTGAAGGAGGTCGGAAGATGCAGGACAAAGAGGACGATCCACCATAAGCTGTATGAATCACTTCTTGGTAAATTGCTTCACGTTGCGAAGTGTGTTGTCCCTGCTAGAACTTTTATGTCTAGGTTGTTGCAGGCATATCGGGAAGCAAAGTCCTGGTTCATTAGAGTAACGGCCGACATGAGGGCTGACCTGGACTGGTTCGCTGAGTTCTGTAATCAGTGGTATGGATGTGCCATTATTCCCCCGGCTAGCCCTTCAAAGTGTATCTAGATGGACGCCAGCCTAACAGGCATAGGAAGCACTGATGGGGTGAGGGTGTATGCAGGCAGAGTGGCCCCAGACCATGCCCCAGTCAAGAACATCACTGAAATCGAATCTGTAAACGTTATTATTGCCCTTTATACCTTCTTGTCTGAGCAGGACCGAGGATCTCATGTGATGGTTGAATGCGACAATATAGCCGCCGTCCAGGCCCTCAGGTGGGGAAGAGCCCGAAACAGAGTACTGGCAGAATGTGCGCATATGGTGTGGATGGTTCAGGCTGTGTTAGACATCCAAATAACATTTGCTCACATTGCAGGCATCAACAACGGAGTGGAGGATGCACTCAGCCGGGCCCACACCTCTAGCACTTACTAAGCCAGGACCAACAAGGAAATAGTCAAGCGTTCCCTACATATTGTCAACCCATGTCTTTTTTTTTTTCTTTTTTTTTTTGAAACATTTTATTTACCCTGGGAGTGGATTGGATTTATCCAGTATTCTTCCACTCCCAGCCATAACTTAATCTAGATACATCAAATATGCTTCTTCCTTTAGGGTATATAATCAAGTTGAGTCAAGTATTGTATTCAATGTAATATAATAACCTGTTGTATTTTTGTTGATAAAGGTGAGATCACATCTATTATAGTGAATTGATGATAATGGTAATGAGATGGGATTGTGATCATTTCTTTCCTGATGTTTCTCAAATCTGCAATGGTATCAATACATCGAGAATGAGACGTTGTCCATTCGATACCCTTACACTAATACCTGGCCAGGATATAACCTTATTCTTTCAGCAGTTATATAATCATTCAGTAATGCAGCACGAATAGTTGATTTGAAGATATTATGATCAGTAATACCTCTGACATTTGCTGGTAGTTGGTTCCAGCAGTCTTTGGCAAAGAATGTTGGTGATTTTTGTAGTGTGTCATTGAGTGCGATGCATGTCCTTATCACTGGTGCCTGGGTCAACCTAGTCTCCCGCAATGGGGTTATTAATTGAATATGCCCTGATTGTACCAATTGGTGCATTAAATTCAGAAGGAAATATTTCCTTCTGTAATCCAATGGAAACAGATTCGCACGAGTGTATAGGTCAAGTCTATGCACATCCTGTGGGTTTCTAATCGAGTAAGTGACTCTTAAAGATGTATTTAGTATAACATCTAATCTTGTTAGTTCGCTAACACTTTTGCCTGACAGATACATATTTCCCATATCCAGGTAAGGTTCTATATCGTTGGGGGTGACCTGAACATCTATATTACTGAGAATTTCCAATACCAGAAATTTAGTACGTTCGTCTTTAGTTTCGTTTGCCCCTGATATCACAATGTTTTTCCTTCTTGTGTCTCGGTCTAGTTTGTCTAACCGTTGAGAACATTGGCATTTATTGTGTTTTAGTTGTTCGTGTGATTTTTCTACGTTTGTAATTTTTACTCCGTCACTCTTCTGTTTGCCCTCTATTTGGGCAATAGCCTCCTTAATTTCTTTAATGTCTCCATCATTAAAAGTTATTGCTTTTTCGATGTCTCCAACCCTTGTGTTCATTGTCTGAATATCTTTTTGATTTTGTTGTGTGTTTTCGACTAGTTTACTGAGTGCTGAGAAATTTTGCTGGACAGTTGACAGTTGACCCGCCATAGTGTTAATAGTATCGGTCAGCCGGTTCATTTGCGCTATCATTAGATCTATGTGATCTTGGTTTTCCGGGTCCATATTATTTGTGGGTAGTGGTGTAATGGGAGTGATTTCAGGTATGTGTTCAATTAGGGTAGGTAAATTACCTTGATCTTCTGCGCAATTACCTGGTGTCAATAGGTCGTCATCTCCCCCTTTGTCCTTAGATCGTGTAGTCGGCATTTCCGTTGGGTTTCTGATGAATTTCGTAGGATTCCAATAAATGTACCCTAAATCAACGTATTTTTCGGCCTCAGTGATTGTATGTGACTTTATGGTGAAGTTAGGTTACTTTGGTATAATCTAACTCGTTGAAATCACGTTGATATCACTGAAAAATCCGGAGCACACACAGGTCGCGTCTTGTATTCTGTTAACCTTCTTGATATACCCTATTCTGGCAGACCCGAGGTACAACTGGATGGTGATCGCAATGGAGGCCAGGCAGTGCGAGGCCAGGCAGTGCGAGGCCAGGCAGTGCGAGGCCAGGCAGTGCGAGGCCAGGCAGTGCGAGGCCAGGCAGTGCGAGGCCAGGCAGTGCGAGGCCAGGCAGTGCGAGGCCAGGCAGTGCGAGGCCAGGCAGTGTTAGGCCAGGCAGTGCGAGGCCAGGCAGTGTGAGGCCAGGCAGTGCGAGGCCAGGCAGTGCGAGGCCAGGCAGTGCGAGGCCAGGCAGTGCGAGGCCAGGCAGTGCGAGGCCAGGCAGTGCGAGGCCAGGCAGTGCGAGGCCAGGGCCCCCTGGACCAGAGCCAACCACGAGGCCGCAGTAAGGAGGCTTGAACACCAGAGCAGCCAGCAGTCAGAGCAGCATTGGTGTTGATGTACCTGGGTGCAATGAGAGGTGGCTCCCACATCAGCAAGCCAGTTCGATCCCTTACGGTACCTTACAAGGGCAGATGTGGTGGTAACAGACAAAGTAGTAATAACTCAAAAGTGGGAAAAGAATCTTCAGAAATACAATGAAAGAAGGACAAGGCAGCCCTGGCTATAAATCCGACTTTCCCAGGGGATTCACCACTGCTCCTGTTCCCAAGAACGGCAAAGCCCATTTCAATGGCCTTCCTAAGAGTGAGTGAGTGTTGGGTGTTTTACGCCATACCGACAGCCAGGGTCATTTTCACGGTGAAAACCAGTTGGGACGAATTCTGTCTTTGGTGATCAAATCTATGAGGTGAAGGTGACAGGGCGGGCAAACAGCACGGGATCAAAACCTGGAAATCATTTTTGCAGACAGTGAAAGTGGCAAGTCATAACGACTGGGGAGATGACAATGTGGTTAAGAGCCATCCTGCCAGATCACTGCACCATATAAACTATTAAAAAAAGTCATTGCAGTTGATCAATTGATCCGAAAATTTAAGTAATTTAGCAAAATAATTAAGGCAGATAAGGGTTATTGTATCTTTCAGATATACCAAAATGCAGAGCTGAATCTCTTATCTTGTTTTACTCTCCATGGTTGTGGCAATCCCTTTCTGAAACTCTCAGAACTAAACCAAAATACCTGGGATAGCAGGCAGAGGGTGCCAACTGATAGAGTTCAACTACTCGACAGTTTGAGTTAGAGTAAGTGTGTGAGTAATGTATGCTTTATGTCAAAAACAGGTTGGAATGAATTCTGTCTTTTGTGATCGAATCTATGAGATGAAGGTGACAGGGCGGGCAAACAGCAGGGGAACAAAACCTGCTGATCATTTTTGCTGTACCTCATCCCTTAGTGAACCACAGCACCAACCAGGAATCGAACCCAAAGAACCACTTGGTCAGTACTCGGTCCCCACCTAGCGTTGCCTCATACGATCAGCAGGGGCTACTGAGGGCCTATTCTTCCCCTGAACCCCCACGGGGTCTTTCAGATAAGGACATAATACATGTTTGTAAGCATGGTGGCTATGTTTTTATGATGCACCAAGTGTCCATAATTGAGTGAGTGAGTAATGGATGCTTTACGCCGTTTCGACAACTAAGGTCATATTCACGCAAAAATAGGTTGGGATGAACCCCGACTTTGGTGATTGTATCTATGAGATGAAGGTGACAGGGCAGGCAAACAGCAGGGGATCAAAACGTGCAAATCATTTTTGCTTTAACTCATCCCTTAGTGAACCCAGTGAAAGATGAATGTGTAGACCATATGGTAAGAATATGTAATGATGGACTCCTATTGTTCTGCCAAATCTCTGGGCTGGACCTCTTTCGATATCTCTTCTGTGTGGACAGCAGCTTTTACCATAAAAAATGCCTTAATGACTTAGTATTAACAGAATTGTTTAGGGTCTGTCTAGTCATTGTTGTCACCTGGCGGATTTCCTCAGTGCTCTGACATTCCCCCCAATTGTAGTGCGTCAACCCCTCACTGCACTTCGCCACCGGTCTCCTCCCCCCCTCCATCAGCAACTGCGCATGCCAGCAACCTCCTTCAGCTCCTACATTCTCCTCGGCGTCACTTCGTCCGGGTCCTTCGTCTCCAACACATCTCCTTTATGTTCCTATACCCTCTGGCCTACACATGCCTCACAAACTACCGGCACCATGGTTTGCACCAGAAGGATGCAGCGACAGAAGGAGGTCCCTCTAGTAGAGACGGGGAGCGGCCGGCAACTACACACTGTTCAATCACCGGACTCGGGGTAAAAAGATTTCCACACATGATTATTCGTTTTTGAGTGATGGTTTTCACCCTACCACCAAGCTCTAAGACCTATGGGCACAACAGGGGGTAAACATAGCCTGGCATTGTTCATAAAAATCCGATGGAAACTGACCTAACTAACTTTAATTAGGCGGATTATACCCCCAATAGCTTTGTACGGGGTTAAATCAATACTACCTAACTGCTAACTATGTCTGTGATGTTTCTATGGAATGATATTAATGATATAATGTTCTAATTGCCTTTTGTGTTTCCTCAATAATATTAAGTTTTGGAAGATATTTTGAGGATTTTAAATACAATCTGAGATGAAGTGCATTCAAGTCTAGGCCCTCCTTAAATTGACACAGAATGACCCAATACTGTTTTTTTCGTACAGAGCAACATGAGACAACTCCAAATTGACATAATGAAGTGTGTTGCACTAAAAACAAAATATTCTCATTAGAAATCAAATATCTCGCAACTTTAGACACTGGATACAAGTTCTATATACTTTCATGAGACTTGAATTAATGGCAAGAATTGACAAAATCTTCCTACAAGAAGTTGTAAGAAATTCTGAGATCAGTGCCAACTATACATTCACTCAATTTCACACTGAGGCATATGGGCACCTATCTAAATACTTGTATTCACTAGCTTTCGGTCCAAGATGCTTTTGCCTCCTATATATATTTATGGATCTCACTGAAATGGACACAAATGCAACATACTGGTTGGTAGTATATGATCGATAAGCGACAGTAAGGTATACTTTCACAAATAGAACTTTCTTTAAGTAAGTTATCTCTTTCACTACCAGAGGCAACAATTACAGCCTGACAGGGCCAAACACCCCCCTCCCTACCCCCAACCCCAAATCTAAAAAATTGTAGTGAAAAATCACTTGAGAATTGTTGCATACCCCTAAAATTAATTATTTGATTCCTCCAAGATATTCAAAAAAGGACCTTTTTCACAAATAATCTTTTTTCATTTAAATGTGTCATTATTATTAACATAATTAATCTATCATAAAATTGAAATGCATTTGCATTAGGGATAGGTAATATAGCACAATGGTAATATAGCATAATGGATGATAGCTCTAGAAGTACTTTTTTATATTTCCTCCATTCTACTGAAAAGCTGTTATTTCATAAGATAATAATTATTGTAACATAAGTGCCATTTTCAGCTGCATGTCCATGGAAACTGAGTTTAGTTACACATCCAGACACCTTGTCTACCTTCATTCATCTTCAAGTGAAAATTTATCAATCTTTTGTATTGGTTCATGAACATTTTGACTATGTGAGAAACTGAGCCTAGTATAATAATTACTTTACCTCCTATTCACTTTCCTTTTCATTCAAAAGGCAAGAACAGGCCTATGTTGAAATATCTGACTGCTCCTGGGAACTTTGGGACTATCCCAAATAGCTTAATAATAAATGAGTCAAATATTGTAATTTACTGGCCTATGAACTCTTTTACTCCTGCTTATGTAAATGTAACAGACTAATGATCTTCAAAAGACTGATAGTGGATTTAACTAATTACCTCCTTGAAAAAGTATTCATGAAGCTAATATTAAAGTCATCCATCATTTCACTTCTATTCTTATTTTCAGATCTAGTGAGTGAGTAATGGATGCTTTACACCGTTTCAACAACTAGGGTCATATTCACGGCGAGAACAGGTGAGACAAATTCTGTCTTTGGTGATTATATCTATGAGATGAAGGTGACAGGGCGGGCAAACAGCAAGGGATCAAAACCTGGAAATCATTTTTGCTGTACCTCATCCCTTAGTGAACCACAGCACCAACCAGAAATTGAACCCAACGAACCACTTGGTCAGTGCTGGGTCCCCCCTATCGTTGCCTCATATGATCAGCAGGGGCGACTGGGGGCCTATTCTTCCCTGGAACCCCCACAGGGCCATGTTATACAATCAGCAGGGGGTACTGGGGGCCTATTTTCCCCGGAACCCCCACGGGGTAGCTTGAGATTAAGTTTTTCTCCAGATGTGATGGTTGTAAAGATTCCAGTTTCTAGGAAGTTTATAACCATAATAAATGCTACTTTCATTGTACATAATGGAAAATAATAAAATAATAACGGTCTGGTACTATTAAGAAACAACCTAGTTTAAGGTTATGTCCAATCAATTTTACAGACACTGCTGCAGTTGGCGTCGATCTTCCTCTTCTTCACACCAATTGTGATTCAATGAAGAGGAATTAAAAGAGATTGAAGAAGTACTGGGTAAATAGTATATATTATATGGTTACAAAGTAATATTTTATGCTCTTAGCCCTCATTGACCCTCATTGAACTTAAAGCGATTTGTCAAAGCAACTGTTCCTTGAAAACTATTTTCTATTAGGCAAAGCCTAGTGAACTTTTTTAAAAAAAAATAACACCAGAACTATTGTAAATAATCTAATAGATACAAGCCTACATAAGGGACATACTGTATCATTCATAGTTTATGCATTCTATTGTGGTGGGATATTTCAGTTAGATCTGATATTCAATAAGCCTTCTTCTATAACAGTATGAGATATATATTTAAGTGTATTTTGATAATGAAAAACTAATATTGCTTTGAACAAGTGTTTCTACTCATCTTTTCAAACTCATCTCTTCAGGATCTGTAGAGGAGGTACACATGATCCAAGTGGACCATGGATATGTTGAAAGCATCCCAGTAGACCTGTATCAACAGCAGAACTCTGTGATAACACTGTGATTTGGGTACTATTGATGAAGTTAACTTCAATGAAGAACATGAATGAGTTAGGTATACTGCAGTTGTGTCTTAAATTTGACACCAACTATTCAAAAATGATATGTACAGATATGTACAGAGTGAGTAAGTAATGGATGCTTTACGCGTTTCGACAACTAAGGTCATGTTCACAGCGAAAACAGGTTGATACAAATTCTGTCTTTGGTGATCGTATCTATGACATAAAGGTGACAGGGCAGGCAAACAGCAGGGGATCAAAACCTGGAAATCATTTTTGCTGTACCTCATCCCTTAGTGAACCAGAGCACTAACTGGGAATTGAACCCTAAGAACCACTTGCTCAGTGCTGGGTCCCCCCTATCGTCACCTTCTACGATCAGCAAGGGCTACTGGAGGCCTATTCTTTCCCGGAACCCCCACGGAGATTTATGAGCAGTGTGTGGGTCCTTGGATAGGGTGTGAGTGAGCTAGTGAGTAATGGATGCTTATGCTGTTTCAACAACTAAGGTCATATTCACAGCAAAAATAGCTTGGGACGAATTCTGAGTGAGTGAGTGAGTAATGGATGCTTAATGCCGTTTCGACAACTAAGGTCATATTCACGATTGGGATGAACTCTGTCTTTAGTGATCGTATCTATGAGATGAAGGTGACAGGGCGGGCAAACAGCAGGGGATCAAAACCTGGAAATCATTTTTGCTGTACCTCATCCCTTAGTGAACCAAGCACTGACCAGGAATCGAACCCAAAGAACCACTTGGTCAGTGCAGGGTTCCCCCTATTGTCGCCTCGTACGATCAGCAGGGGCTACTGAGGGCATATTCTTACCCGGACCCCCACGGGGCGGGACGAATTCTGTCTTTAGTGATTGTATCTATGAGATGAAGGTGACAGGGCGGGCAAACAGCAGGGGATCAAAACCTTGAAATCATTTTTGCTGTACCTGGACCAGTAGGATACAAAAAAGGTATTTAATTGCCCAGAATACTACACCGTTCAACATTTGCTTGATTGGATGCCCTTGAAGTCCTTGGAACATTCTAAAATGACTTAAGAAGACTTGTTTTATGGAATGACCAAGGTTTTAAAACACTTGTACAAGACTGGAGGAGATGTCAAAGGCTATGTCTTAAAATCTTTTCCAGGTAAATATATATGGGCACGGCCTCAGGTATATTTTAGAATTCCTTTTGGATCAAGTGTAATCTCCATGGAGATTGGCTCCAATTGGCCACCATTCACAACCTCGTGGACCCATGGGCAGCAGGACTGGCCTAACCGCACCCTTTGCAACCACTGCTTCCATTCAGGTGCTCCTAAACAAGGAATATAAGAGATCTACCCTGGCAATCATGACAGCTACAACCAGGTTACTTAAACAGCAAGGAGGTAACAGCTTAGCTCTTTCTGCCATACAATAGACCACTGTCTAAGGACTGCTCAAGAATAATGAGAACACCAAAAACCAGAGAACTGAGGCTGGAAGGCGGGAAGGTGGCAAAGCAGGTCAAGGTGGAGGTGAGCGAATGGTACACAACAAGTCTCAAAGACATTCTAAGCCTTTTTTCTCTTATATTTTTGAGTGAGTGAGTGAGTAATGGATACTTTACGCCATTTCGACAACTAAGGTCATATTCATGGCGAAAACGGTTGTTATCAATGAAAAGATGGACTAAAAGTTGTCAATAGAACAACATGATATATGTACAAGATCTTATCCTAAGGATAAAAACATGTTAATATGCTAATCATATCAGTCCATACAGACCAGCTGTTTTCAAAAAATGGATGACACGATCGGACTGTACAGTATTAAAAAGTTCAGGTAGACCAGCTACCTTATATTTTTGACCCCACACATCAGTAACATACCTTGGAAGGCTCTGCCACCTGTATTGTACATGTAGGACTCCCCAAAACGATTCTGGCCTCAAATGTACACCACCTCCCCTGAGTGATAATAGGGGAGCAGGATGGCCATTGTTCCATTCTTACTCTACTCTATGTGGAGGCCTGAGTCCTGCCTCATGCCAGCCAATCAAAAGACCCAAAACTGAAGATGGCGCCACCCTAAGGCAGGGGGTGGTGACTGGCTCCCAGTGAAAATTGGCTAAATACATGGTTGAAATAAAGTGATCTATGAGCTATTCTGAAGGGAAAGAGACATTTAAGAGTGCCTGAGTGACTGCTTCTTTTTGATAAAATCATGTTCTATGGAGATTGACCCCTGACCCCGGTGAGTGCTGCCATGTTCACTGTACCTGTGGCGGCCAGACCAACAGCGATGATTCCCTATAGTCCATACACCCCATCTCACTATGTGCAGGTGAGTCAACAAGGACTAGAACAAGGACTAAAACGTGATAGGGAATATGTGCAATTCTCACCAACTTATGAACTCGAAGCTCAAAAAATGTTACCTAATGTCGGTCCAGAAACACAGGGTCTTTGTTTGTTTGTGGGATTAGTTTAAAGTCCAGCCAACCCTTCAGGGTTCTTTTTACCAGGCTGCATAAGGTAAAGCTTTTCAGCCAGTTTTACGCCACAAGGGCGGTGACCGCAACTATGAAATGAGGTGCCTATTTGTAACAGTGGGACCCAATGCCGTCTTTATAGTGCTGCCACACTGAGATATTGTGTCATAGGCCCACACAATACCCCACCCAGTCACATTATACTGACACCAGGCCAACCAGACATGGTTGGCAAGCAGTGACCACTACCATTGTTAAATTCTTTGGTGTGACTCAGCCAGGGATAAATCCTAAGACCTCCCAGACTTAGAGCAGGCACTCTACTGATTGAGCTACCAAGTCTGTTCTCCCTATTTGTTGCCTTCTACGAACAGCAAGGGGCTGCTGGGGACCTATTCTTCCCAGGAGGCTCTTGAAGGAACCCCCACCCTGGGTCCACACACCTGGGGATCAAAACCTGGAAATAATCTTTGCTGTACCTCATCTCTTAGTGAACCACAGCACCAACCGGGAATTGAACCCAAAGAAGTTTGGCTGATAGAAGGGATATCCACCTATTCTTCCCCGGAGCCCCCATGGGGTTGAACCATGTATATATTAGATCAAAAAGTGCTAAGTATGTTGATCATCAAAATTTAGATTTAAGGAGGCATGATGCTCCTATGCTAACTCAGCACTTTAGTAATAATACTTGATTTGAGATTGATTGATGGGTTTTCTGTAATTTTAAGAACAGAAATAAGAACATCTTATTGAATATGTTGGAAATTTATTGAATCCTTCACCAAATGAAAGTATTATCGTTGGGTAAAATGTTGACTATCATTGTAATCATCGATGAATATATTAATTGATTATGAACTGTATTAATTAATTCTTTTGCAGGCTGTTTTCTTGTTTTTGTATATTTGCTTCATTTCATCTATTTCTAAATTGTTTTTGTAATGCTCACTTTTACTTTGATTATGTAATTGGATACTTACATTTTGGTTGTATATTTTGTGTCTTGTTTTATGCTTGAAAAATTATTGTAAACATTATGTTAATACAATTTGTTTAAAATGATTGGAAATAATTAATAATAGATACCTTGCCAAGTATTATCACCTGTCTGCCGGAATTTTTATACAATATTTTGTTATCGTGAAATTATTTAGATGTAATGGAGACTCAATCAAAACTAGCGAAAGCTAACTTGTACTTCTTCAGTCTAAGTAAAAGTTTCTAAAAAAAATGAAAAAAAAGGGGATGGATGTGAGGTACAACATCAATAGCCAGAAGTTCCACCTGGCCACCCTGATGGTCTTCAATGGAAGTTGTCGCCCATGCCCTGATAACTGATGAGAAGGCAGAAACACTGCAAAAGCTTCTGACCATATTCCGGGGCCTGAGCGAGGAGCATGCAATCAAGAGTACTTTCAGGAAAACAGAGTTGAGTGGTCCCTTCTACCATCTTCCTTGCTTCTGGGTAGCTGACATGATTTTCAGCTTTAACCTTTTGAATTGCTTTTTCTTTTACCCACACAGGACAGTCTTTGGATGTGGCCATATGGGCACCTTGACAGTTTACGCATTTAGCATCATTGATGCATTCTACGTTGTCATGTCCCTTCTGGCCACATCGGAGACAAGTCTGCTCGTTAGAGCAGGAGTCTCTGCCATGACCATACCTCTGGCATTTAAAACAGCGGAGTGGATTTGGTATAAACAAATCCACATCAACGCAGAGATAACCAACTTTAAGTTTCTTGGGAGGAGAAGGTCTCTCGAAGGTGATGATGTAGGTATTGGTCTGAACGACATTACCTTCTTTCCTAATGGAAATCCTTTTAACAAAGGAAACACCTTGAGGACGCAGTTCTCTAGTGATTTGATCCTCACTAACATCTCGAAGGTCTCTACATTGGATAACTCCTTTGCTAGAGTTTAGAGATCTGTGAGGGGAGGATTTCATGCCTACACCTGCTAACGTGGTGGCCCGAAGCAGGTTGGTGGCATGAGCCCTCCTATCACACTCCACAAGAATTTGGCCAGATCGCAGTTTACGAATGTCCTTCACCTTGCCAGCTATTCCATCAATGCCTTTATTTATGGCAAAAGGAGAAAGCTTTGACAAAGGATTCGCATTGTCCGAAGGTTCAAGTACAACAAACCTTGGCCAGTATTCATTACCATTATCCACAGTCCTTTTCTCGCCTTCATTTTCAGATGAATCCGAATCTGGATGCTTACGTTTGTCGGGGGTTGTAGTGAGTGTCTCCATATGAGTGTACTCGGTTTTCATCCCCCTTGCTCCCCACCCACCACGGAGTCCTACAAGGGGATGTGCAGAGCGGAGGTAACCATCGGATACACACCAGAGATACAAGGGGGATATACTCTAGCAGTCAACCAACCACTAGATTAGCCCTAGCCACTGCCTTCTAGGATACAAAGAGAAATAGTTTACAGAGATTAGTAGGAAAAGAACAACTATCCATTTGAGCTTAAAAAATAAAGCCAATGATGTTATGGGCAAAATAAATTTAACTTATAGATATCCTAGGGCTTAGCATGACCAGCCGATTGATTGGATCGGGCCGCTCCAACCTCCCGTCTAGATGAATTTGGAGCCAAAGTGCAGTATTGGGCAAGAGGAGGAACACTATGAACCCGCAATCTTCGAAGGCCCATAGCCTCGCAGATACCCTCATGACACCAGGATCTCCGCCTCCAAACAACACGGGTCGCAATTCACGGCAAACAAATTGCCCCATTTGTCGCCTCCTACGATCAGCAAGGGGATGCTAGGGACCTATTCTTCCCAGGAGGCTCCCGAAGGAACCCCCACCCCGGATCCCCACGGGGGTCACAGATAAGATGCTTCCCTGAGGAACACCAAGTTCTTGATTGTGAATATCAGACAGAGTGGTGTCTAATCGCACCCTAAAGTGATGATTAGATAGAAAATTTCTAATAAAAATGGGTAAATGGCCACGAAATCCCATGTCATATGAATCTTTCATAATACCATATTTCCATGTCGTGTCATATGCCTTTTCCGAATACAAAAAGACTGACACGACATGTTGCTTCTGAATAAATGCATCTCTGATGAAAGATTCTAATCTTATCAAATGATCGAGGGTGCTTCTTCCTCGTCTGAATCCACTCTGAAATTCTGAAATCTGATGTTGAGATTCCAGCATCCAGACGAGTCGCTCATTGATCATCCGCTCCATGGTTTTGCAGATGCAAGATGTTAATGCTATAGGCCTATAATTAGAAGGATCATTATGATCTTTACCAGGCTTTGGAATAGGAATAATGGTGGCTTCCTGCCAAGACCTTGGCAGTTGGCCACTATCCCATATGTGATTGAAAAGATTCAAAAGAATCTTGAGCACTGGTTTAGGAAGATGTTTGAGAAAGTCATAATGAATTTTATCAGGACCAACTGCTGTATTATGAGATTTATTGAGAGATTTTAAAAGTTCATCTATGCTAAAGGCCTGATTATATCCCTCAGAATTATCCGAGGTCGCATTGTCCGAAGGTTCAAGTACAACAAACCTTGGCCAGTAATCATTACCATTATCCACAGTCCTATTCTCACCTTCATTTTCAGATGAATCCGAATCTGGATGCTTACGTTTGTCGGGGGTTGTAGTGAGTGTCTCCATATGAGTATACTCGGTTTTCATCCCCCTTGCTCCCTACCCACCACGGAGTCCTACAAGGGGATGTGCAGAGCGGAGGTAACCATCGGATACACACCAGAGATACAAGGGGGATATACTCTAGCAGTCAACCAACCACTAGATTAGCCCTAGCCACTGCCTTCTAGGATACAAAGAGAAATAGTTTACAGAGATTAGTCAGAAAAGAACAACTATCCATTTGAGCATAATAAAGAAAGCCACTGATGTCATGGGCAAAATAAATTTAACTTATATATATCCTGGAAGATGGAATTTGACTGTATTCTTGTTTACATTGCCGGGTTTAGTAGTGGCCTATAAAAGCATGTTGGTTGAAAGTGTGTTTTTTTTTACTTAAATTTAAATAATTTGTATGTAAATCGGACAGATGATAGAGTAGATATAACTAAAGTTTATGATAATTTTTGTTTGCAGAATAGTCACACATTATGAAAGAGTCATTCACTTCCAGTTAATCGTCCCTTCCCCCTAATTACCCAATCCATCCCCCCGAATTCGTAGACTTTTGGAATCAATTCCCTTGGGAGGTCAGATTTTCCCAGTTTGATTTTGAATACATTACAGATGTCTCTAATAGCCAATTGGTTGCAATAAGCACATGGTGATTATGAGAAACTAATCAATTGTTAAGATATGGCCATTCAGGATCAGACATTCAAGAAGAAAGAGTGCTAAGAGCTACAAGATTATGTAGAGTATTCGCATATATTTGACATTGATTGTACTGAGGGTTAGGACTTGCCTGGTTGGTGAGTCGGATTATGAAGCTGAGGAGGGGGGACGTAGTGTGTACTACATACCTCTGTATGCTTTATAGTTGTACCTGTAAGGTTTAGTTTAGATTTAACCTTTTTCCATACGAATTTTCTGGTTGCGGTATACAGTTATTGATACTGTTTATATATTACGTGTGACTTTTCTCTTGATTTTCGATTGATAGAGTGTTGTGAGTTAGAGTGGCACATGCTTTCAGGAATATTAATTTTTCAATTCAATTTTGATACAGAATGGGTTTTAAACGATTTTTCTTGGGGATAGGACTAGATAGAACCCAGATAGAACCCAGATTGGTTTCAAATTGAGATTATGGTTATGATTTAGTTAGATATGATTGATAAGATGCACACTGTCTGATTTTATAAAATGAAATTAAAATTAAGCCATTGGTCAAAGAGATTTATTAACAGAACTGCCACCGCACCCCTTCCCATTGATGTTTTTAAGTTTGGTTGTGATTTGCTACAATTTGCAGGGCAATTTTTTTTTTATATAGTTTGAAGACTCATGTGCTAAATAATATGAATGTAGGAGACTGCTACTTATTTAGAGTTACTGCTAATGACCCTTCCTCTTAACCAGGCCTTCCTGCCCGCTCATCCATCCTGTCCCCTCTCCACCCCCCCCCCCCCCACTGTGCAGGCCTTTGAAGGTAACCATAGAACCCGGAGGGAGAAGTAGGAGAAAGCAAGTTTTCAGGCTTATAATAAACGAAGAAATGTTTTCTTATCAACCCTTCATGTGAACAGAGTAAAGAAGGAGAGAAATGAGATATTACCATTATCAATTAGATTTTACAGAGTATAAAGTGTGGTGTTATGAAGATTTTAATTTGAATTCCGATTAACAACATTTTCAGAGTCATTGATGTATTTTCTGACAGGAAGGACTTTTTTTTTTATTATTTCAGGTCAGGAACCAGCAAAACAGGAACGTGCACGTAGACCTCCTGCTGGCAGCAGACACCCCGCCTTCATGTATTGTGGAGTACCTCAGAACATTGTCAGGCAAGAAGGTCACCCTGAAGGACATCAACAACCTGAAACATCATGGCAGGGAAGAATTGTTGGAACTGAAGAAAACCATCTACAACGTGCTTGCCTAAGATGACCAGGCGTATTTTATCCTCACCATACTTCCAGACGAAACCATCGACTTTGTATTTTTTCAATCGGGGGAGATGATCGATGCAATGAACGAATACCCAGAGATACTTGGGATGGACACTACCCACGATGTCAATTCTCGGGGGTTGCGTCTGACCACCCTAATGGCTATGGATGGTGATGGAGAGGGGAGGGTGGTAGCACATTGCCTGGTTGTATCGGACAATTACCTCCTCTTGTCACGTATGCTGACAGCCTTTAAGGTCCACAATCCTGTGGTGAAAAAAACAAAGTCTTTATTACAGACAAGGACGCTGGGCAGATCAAGGCAATAGAGGAAGTATGTCCGGAGGCCAGTGTGCACCTTTGTAAATTCCATGTGATGAAGGACATCCACAGTAAATTGACCCAGTTGCACCTCGGTGACAAAGTGATTGCTAAGTTGACAAACAAGGTGAGGGATATGACATCTGCCCCTCGCAAGCTCATCTACCACAACTGTCTGAACGTACTCTACGAGGAAGACGGGGACGGTGTCGATGAATTCAAGGCCTACTTAGAAAAGGAGTGGGAGAATTGTCGACACCCGTGGGTCGATTGTCGACACCCGTGGGTCGATTGGCAGCGGGAGGGAGTCCCATCATTCTCTCCAAAAACAAACAATCACCTGGAATCTATCCATTCCCACATCAAGCCGACCCTGCAGGGTAACTCGACCATCTACAAGGCGGTAAATTGCCTGGTCAAATACACTGCAAAAAAAACTCGGAACAAGAAGGAGAAGGAAGCCCAGGATAGGGTGAAGGTGACCTACAGCCTCCTGGAAACCTCACCGGTAACACGGGCCATCAGAGAATTGGCCAACACCTAGTCGCGAGATATCCTGCTGAAGAACCAAAACGTGGTCATGGTTAAGAAGAAACTGATGTTCCAGTTACTGAAAAGTGAAAAAAACATGCACACTGTCCGATCGTATGGGGAGATTCACACGGTCTTCTTGACTGAGAGGGAATACACCTGCACCGGCCACAGATGTCCTGCATTGGCTATTCCATGCAAACATCTATTCAAGGTAGTGGAGGTGCTGAACCTCAAGTTCATGGAGGCCTGGATCCCCAAGCGATTTCGGAAGGCACAATCCAAAAAGGGCCCTTCCTTGAAACGCGACCAGAGTAAGCGTTACAACGTGGCTTTCAAGGAGTGCTCACTTCTGGCCGACCACATAGCAGGGAGCCGAAATGAGGTGGCGAAGCAGAAGTTGAAGCTGGTTAAGACACTGCTTGGAGCCTTTCAGAGTGGGTGCCTGGTGACGCTGGATATCACAGAACCAGAGGGGAAGGAAAAGATGGGAGGAGGTAGAAGTGAGTTTGGAGATGATGAAGAACAGAGAGAGCCTAAGAAGAGGAGACAACAGTCAGTGCATCAGTCAGCCAAAAATGTGAAAACATGTAAAAACCTTATTAAAGATAGTTTACAGAAAAAGTCCAACTTTGTTAAATAGATGGTTATGAGGGAGGAGAAGGGTTAGGTTTATTTCACAAGCCCAAATATAACCAGTTACCCCTTACAAGACCGACGATTTTGTATTGGAGGATGAAAAGCCTACCCCAATAAGAGGTCAAGATGATGTGAGATTGAGCGACGGAGTTAGGCCAGGAGGGGGTTGCATAACATTCAGTCATATTTACCGGTTCATAACAGAACATAACTGTTGCAAAAGAAATAAAGGAGGCCTTAGTGTTGTAAAATGAATTAGACCATTTCGGTTAAGGGTGAATTTTAGCGGATTTACCATTAGACAAATCAATTATCACTATAGAACAGTACAGAATATTATGTTTAGCGGAATTCATTTCTAAATAACAAAATTGCAACATTTTGCATTGTCGTTTCTTGAATTATTTGTAAGGAAATGTATAACGAAAAATTTTACCGGAATGTTATGCAAGTCCCCCCAGCTGTGGAGAGGGTAATTGGGGACTGGAGGGGGTGGCGTTATTATAAGGAAAGTACAAGCCATATAATTATAGTCATTGTTTTTTTTTAAATAATCAAAAACAACATTAGTCACCGTACTTGCCTCAAAGAGTCATGTGACCGCAAATTCTCATTAGTGTACTGGTATAAACACCATGACCAGGTCAAGTATTTGCGTAAAAGAATGATGTCACCGTACATTCTGATTAGTGTCATGGTACAAAACGCTACTGATATTATTGTTAGGAAATTATTATTGTCACTGTACAAGAACAGGGGTATATTAACAACAGAAGTAATGTACTGGTAAAATTAAACATTGTTATCAAGTGTTAACATAAGATAAGACATGTCCTTTAATTTACCGACATGTATAGCTGTAGAGGAGGTAAACTCGATACAAGTGGACCATGGATATATGTTGAAAGCATCCCAGTAGACCTGTATCAACAGCAGAACACTGTGATTAGGGTACTAATGATGAAGTTAACTTCAATGAGTGAGTGAGTGAGTGTTGGGTGTTTTACGCCGTACCGACAGCCAGAGTCATTTTCACGGCGAAAACCAGTTGGGACGAATTATGTCTTTAATGATCGAATCTATGAGATGAAGGTGACAGGGTGGGCAAACAGCAGGGGATCAAAACCCAGCGATCATTTTTGCTGTACCTCATCCCTTAGTGAACCAAGCACTGACCGGGAGTTGAACCCAAAAACCACTTGGTCAGTGCAGGGTCCCCCCTATCATCACCTCATACGATCAGCAGGGGCTACTGAGGGCCTATTCTTACCCGGACCCCCACAGGGCTAACTTCAATGAAGAACATGAATGAGTTAGGTATATTGCAGTTGTGTCTTTGACACCAACTATTAATAAATGATATTGTGATGAATGGGTATTTATCAGGTGTCAAAGCAAGAATGTGAATGTAAATCGATGCGGTAGATCTTTAAGTATATTGTTATGTAACGGGAACGAAACCCGAAACCCGAGAAATAATATAAACCGGAAATGACGTCAGTATGACTGTGTGACGTCACTATGATCACGTGATATGAAATGACCAATTAGAGCTGACCGCTAAGGTATAAAAGGGGCGGTGAGGCCCGAAAATAAAGAGTTCCTTCATAGTACTCCTGGTGTTCACAAGTGTCTTCTTCTTCTATTAGCTCCTTAGGAGGACTTCAATCGATCATATGATCTAATATGGACTAAATAAATAGGAAATCGAGGTTATGCTGGTAAAGTTCTGTAAAACTAAGGCTTAAAATAGTGCGGGGTCCGAAGGCCCGAGGGACCGAAAACCATGGCACGAAGGCCCGAAACTGCTCGACCGGCGACGCGAGGAAGGAAGACCAGCCAGACAAAGAAGCCCGAAATAGTTAGCGGCAACCCCCTGACCGGAGGCATTAAGGCGCAACCGGCTCGGCCCCACGCTACCAAAGCATAGGTGACCGTTGGCCCGAGACTCCCGGTCAGGGAACGAAGGAGTAGAGCTCCCCTAGTTCCGGCCTGAGAGACAAATAGAAGCACCGGCCTGGACCCCTACCATAACAACAATTCTGCCCTCCGCCGTCCTCCAAGCTTGATGGCTGCAACCCCCCTGCCTGATCTGACCAACACACCCTCCCCCCTTCAGCGAATATCGATCCCCCGACCGACCCCCTCACACACACATGGGCTTCTTGCTTGCCCTCCGTGCCCAGCTAAGAATCGAAATGACCCCCGCCCCCCCCCCCCCCCGTCCCTCGGCAGTAGAAACCGGAAACCCCGAACTACTGAGGAACGTCACAATATGTACAGATATCCAGGAAGACATGTTGTGTTGGATGGTCATGTTTCAAAGGAATCAATATTGCCACACTATTGATCAGTGTTCGAAATTAAGGATTTTTGCAATCCACCCCCCGGTGCAGGGCCCAAAATACTGTCACCCCGGCCAATATTTCTTGCATACTCTATTAGATAAGATTTTTAATATTCTGGAAAAGGTATGCATATCCAGGTGCACAATTCTAAAACGTATGTACCTGTGATTAGGGGGAAAAGGGGGTCTTTCACAGATATTGGAGGTCTTTTCCCATTCTGAGTTCAGGCTCTTGGCGCATTCGGGCAATTAATATGGAACAAAAGACGGGGGCAGTGATTGAGTGAGTGAGTGAGTAATGGGTGCTTTACGCCGTTTCGACAACTAAGGTCATATTCACGGTGAAAACAGGGTGGGATCAACTCCTGTCTTTGATGATCGTATCTATGAAGGTGACAGGACAGGCAAACAGCAGGGAATCAAAAACTGGAAATCATTTTAGCTGTACCTTATCCCTTAATGAACCAGAGCACTAACTGGGAATCAAACCCAAAGAACCACTTGGTCAGTGTTGGGTCCCCCCTATCGTCACCTTCTATGATCAGCAGGGGCTACTGGAGGCCTATTCTTCCCCGGAACCCCCACGGGGATTTATGAACAGTGTGTGAGTCCTTGGATAGGGCATGAGTGAGGGAGTGAGTAATGGATACTTATGTTGTTTCAACAACTAAGGTCATATTCACAGCGAAAATAGGTTGGGACGAATTCTGTTTTTAGTGATTTCATAAGGGGAAGACTACGTCGGAGCATGCTGATATAGCAGTAAACCTGGCAAACGTGCTGGAAACTGCAAAAGGTGATGGTAAAAAGACTACTAAGGTTGTCTCACGGAGGGGCAGGCCTAGAAGGAGGGCTCTCAGCATAGATCCGATACCTAAGAAGGAAGGCCCGGACATTCTTAGTTTGCTATTAGAAATTAAGCAAGACGCGACAAACGTGAAAGACGATCAAATTGACAATCAAGAGCGTATGATCAACACGTTAGATGAAAGATTGAATGCGATGAACCTTATCCTCGGACATGAATTAACTAACATTAAGGTAACAGTAACTACACATGACAAACTCCTTGGTAAACTTGTATCGTATAATAAAGTACATGATGCAAAATTTGTAGACCTAGACCGTAAAATAGACGAAACTGAGGATGGGCTGACTTCAGTCCGTAAGCAACTAACTGAGGGCATTAGCATTGTCTCTGATCAGGTCAGTAAAGTGGAAACTGAGCTAGCCGAAGATATAGAACATGTCAAAAGCAATATTGAAGTAAAATTAACTGAGCACTCCCAGGGTATTGAGGATACAAATTCAAAATTTGCAGAATATAGTAAAATAGCAGAGTTAGAACACTGCCTTTTTAAAAAGGAACTGGAATACCTAAAGGTTTCCATTGATCTTTTAAAAAACTACAAAGACAGTGAAGAGAGTCAGAGCAATTCATCAAACCCCTACCAAGACCTTTCAGATAATGTGTGTCCAACTTTCGTGGCCGATCATATTGGCCCCGATACTTCTCGATCAATCATTGTGGATTGTGTAAGGGCAAATATGTATGAGAACTTAACCAGTATTACACTTCACTTCGTGAACGAAATGGGAATTTGCCATTGAACCAAGTGACATTGAATCGGGCACTAGACTGGAAACATTAAACCCTCATAGATCTAGTCCTCATCCCGTAAAAATTATATTTAAAGATGGTATTATTAGAGACCAGGTCTTTCATTTTAAAGCGAGAGTTAGACAGTAAAATACATTTAAAGAATTTTGCAAAGGATACCAAGAGGGCTTGCTTTTTCTTCATCTGCCTGCTTTCTCAGAAACTTTTATAAATGCGACTTGGAGCACAGGGGGGGGGGGGTAAAGTATTCTTCTGTCGAGCAAGGGTATCAAGCAATAAAAGCGGACATAAATGAAAACAAAATAGCAAACGATGCCATCATGAGTTCCAGTACACCGGCTGAGGCTAAAAGAATCAGAAATAAAATTCTTACATGCAATAGATGGGAAAAAATAAAACTCATAGTCATGGAGGAGCTGCTCCTATGCAAGTTCAGGCAGAATAGAGAATTGTATTATTGTCTCTTAACTACCAGGCCACTGGAACTCTTTAAGAACACCTTATACAAATTTTTGGGAACTGGCTACAGGTTCGGATCATTGGCTCTAAAAGAGGGTGAATAGCTGGGCCAAAACCCACTGGGAAAACTCCTTGTAAAGGTTCGAAACTTTCTACTTGAAGAAGTAGAAAGATTGTAAGGTTTGAAATGTGATGGTAAAAGTTTCTGCTTGCCCGCTGACGCTACCTGATATTTCATCTCAAATTCTAACGTACTATATTGTCTAGATTTAGTCTGGTGTGTGTACAAATTACTAAATCTCAATGGGTATATACTCATTGGTGCAAAGCGATTATACTCGGCTTCAAAACTTTGATTATGCAAATCGATTGTACATATTTGTGTTTGATTATTATACTAGTTTATTTACATCATGACCAATCAAGGATTTAGTATTGTCATGTTGAATGTTCGCAGTCTGTGGCCTAATATTGACGAGATACGGCATAACTTTTATAAGTTTGATGTGATTTGTATATGCGAGTCATGGTTAACTACCTCAATTAAGGATGAGATGGTATCAATCTCAGGCTATGTATTGTAAAGAATAGACCGATCTGCTGGTACAAACAGTGTTAAGAGAGGTGGAGGTGTTTGTATTTATGTGAAGCAACTAATTAGTAATTATACTGATATTGTTTCTGATATTTCAACCATTTCTAGTGACTTGGAACAACTATGGATTCGTATAAATTGTCTAAGCGTAAGACAAAAAGTAATTGGATGTGTGTATAGGCCGCCCTGCGCTAATGTGGCTAATTGCTTAAATGAATTACAGTATGCATTGGGTCATATTGTTAACTGGGTGATCTTAATATTAACTATAGTAAGAGACATAGTACAGCATTTGAATTACTTAAAGATTTTGAAAGAGAAAATATGCTTTCTCAACTCATAACATGTAATACTCATATTACCTCCAACAGTTCAAGTCTAATTGATTTGATCCTAACAAATTTCGAATTTATTCAGTCAAGTGGTGTAATTGATGTGGCAATCAGTGACCACCAGCCTGTATTTTTAGTCAAAAAGAAGGAAATGAATGTTAAAACATATAGTTTTATTAAAGGTAGATTGTATCGACATTATGTTAAAGAAGATTTTCAATATGATGTGTTATGTGATGATCGGTGGCTGGAGTTCTGGGATATGGACGAACCAGAAAGGCTCTGGAATACATTTATAAATATTATTGTTACCTATGCTGACAAATATTGTCCTTTGATTGATATGAAAATTCGCGAAGACTGTCCTATTTGGTTTAGCAGGGAAATTTTAGAAGAAATTTATCATAAGATTACCTTTTCCGAAAGGCAAAAGATAGTGGTTGTATTGTAAGAAAATCAACTGAAAAAGACAGGTACCCAACCGAAACAGGCCCCCGACTGCCATACTTTGCTGATACAAATATCCCAAAAGACATGGTGGGGTTCATCTTCGGCAGCAGAGGGAAAAAGATCACAGCTCTGGCAATCAGAGATAGGACCAGAGTAGTCTACGACAACAAGAGAAACCAAATGGCAATCAGAAGATGAACAATAGAAGAAGTAACAAAGACAATGCAGGAAATCAACAGAACAATAAGAGAGCAACAACAAAAGAATGAGCAACGAGCAAGAAGAACATACCGCGAGGATGAAAGAAGAACAAGAGCACAAAAAGAATGTGCTACAAAATGAACAACCACACAAGAATCATCAACAATGAGAGCAACAGAAATAAGCAGATGTAGGGAACATAGAAGAGACTCCCTTAGAGATCACCAACAACAAGAACAACAAAACAAAGCTGATACCGAGACAAAGAAGAGACCCCTCAAACAAAGACAAAAGAACATAGAGAAGAACAGCAAGACATAGAGAACCCATGACAGAATAGAGATTGGGCCCCCCCTGCAAGATGAAGAACCCGACAAAACAAGGCAACCAAACACCAGAAAGAACAAGACAACCAAAGAAACCAGAACAAAACAAAACCACTGAACAATATGAAAAGGAAAAATAGAAGAAGGTGCAGAAAAGAAACAAAAGAACTAAAAATACTATACACCAGCACAAACAGAATCAACCGAAAATCCAATAACTTAAAAGCCATACTAAACACTGAAAAAACATCAACATAGCCATTCTAGCAGAAACCAAAACAAAAAAAGCACCAAACATAAAAGGATACAGAGTGAGTGAGTGAGTAATGGATGCTTACACCATTTCGACAACTGTGACCCGATCCGACAAAATGAGTCGCAAGTCGCGCGCGGTCAAACTGAGATATGGGCCTCTGAAGTCGGAAATCGGCCCCACTATCGAAAATGACTTTCTTGCATTTTCTTAATCTTTTATATCAGGACTTTCATTTCCCAAAATATTTTGATGAAATTAATATTCTTAGTGTGTTAGAATGGCCCCCAAAGTCGTTCTTCTGCTTCAGTGAGTTAAAACAAAAGGCTCCTGAGACGCCGATTTTTATCAACTTTGCCGACTTGCGAGCCGCTTTTAGGAGTCGACAACCCAAGAACTTTTGGTACCGCCGAAAAGCGCGGGACCTCTTCTAGCCAATCGCATCGTCGGATTTTGAATTGGGACGGGGATGGACCAATCAGAAGGCGGATCGCGAAAGCCGTCGCCGTAAACAATCGTTGTCAAGGAGGTCACGTGTTGCGATCCGAGCGCTCTGATTGGCTGAGACCCCCTCGGCGTGCCGGAAGCGCCACTGTTTGTAAAATTTAAAGGTCCGACCGACAGAAGCAGGTGCGCGTTCAATGAGGCCTAACGTGTTAATTAGCGTGTTATTTCTTGAACTGCAAGTGCAGTTTGGATCCAAACATTGTTAGGATTACATGGCTACCCCCAAGGAACGTGAGGAGGCCGTGGCAGCCGCGCTAAATACAATTGTTCGGACTAATCTTCATGGCGGCGCCAACGACGAGCAATGGCGAGAACTTGTCGAGGATTACTTCGTCTTTGCCGAGGACGATGGGGACTTATCGGAGGGGGAGGAGGATGCTACCCTGTCGGAAAAGGACATAGAGGATTTGGAGGAGGCTGAGGAGTCACAGGAGGACGAGGATGAGCCCCTGGTTATCACTGATCCGACGGACCAACTGCTGCAGGAGGAAATTCACAGTTGCCAGAAATTTAGGTAGGCCATGCTTGTTTGCGACTTGCGATCGAAATTGCCCAAGTTGTGTCGTTTGAAAATTCCTATAAATACCAAACCGTTAGACCTGTCCGGCCATCAGAAGTTGCCCAAACATGTTTTCTAAGATATCCCGTAATTATTTTCATGTTTCTATCTGTCTTTATGTTCAAAATCAACATTTGCTGAAAGTATGCCGCCGTGACCTACTTAATGGCGTCTCGCACTTGAACGATGGACGGCCTTGACCGTTATGCTCTCTCAGGCCTAATTAAAAGTTCTTAGCGGCCATCTAATGAACCTAATTCAATCTATAGGGGTGCCCTCACATATCTTTGACATTAATGTGGACTTTCGTCATGTTTAGGTGCTCGTGTAAGTACCACAACGACGGCCCGTGTTGTGTCCAGTTCTCAACGGCAGAGCGTCTGGACAAACGGCAGGAGGTTGCCCAGCTGACTCCAGGTGCGGCCAATAACCATCCTATTAACCGTCGTAAATGAAGATAGTTTGTCATCTATAATACCTGTATGACCTCCTGGAGGCTGTAACTTTTCCTCTGTGGCATTGACATACGATTTTCGGCCAAGTAACCTCAGTGACCGCGGGGGTAGACCCAGCCGAGAGTAATGTATGAAACTTTCTTAAACTTTTTTTTTTTTTTTTCACAAAGTCAGTCGCTCGTACATCACTAAAGTTCTGTGTCGGATTTCCATTCCAGGGGAGAAGGACATGCTCCTGTTGGGCGTTACAAGTGCCTGTACTGACACCTCGGTACAGCTGTCGACCTGGAAGAAGGGGAAAAAGGGCAAGGGGGCCAGGCAGCACCAACGGAGCCACTACACCGCCGGGGGCAGGAAGGTCTGCCGGGACACCCTGCTCTTTCTCTACAGGTAATTATTCATCTCTGCAGCTAACATTCTCTGTCTAAGTAGTTCCTAAACCTGTCTCCTGCTGTAACTTATTAACATGTACACAATAATTATTTTATGTAACCAAACATTATTTTTATGTAACCGAACCTGGTATGTCCAACATTATTCCATTTCCAATTGTAAGTTGTGTGTTCTTGTTTTTTAGCTGCAGTATCAACAAGATGACCGCCATCAGCCAGTGGTATCGGGAGAACGGGGTCGTACCCCGTACTAAGAGGTCAGGCGGACGCAAGGCCAACACCCATTCCCTCGACCTCGCAGACATCCGCCGCGTGGTCGACTTCATCAACTCCTACGCCGAAACCTATGCCCTCGTCCTCCCCGGCCGAGTCTCCACGCACAAACGCGACGACATCCTCCTCCTCCCCTCCAGCACAAGGAAGGTAGATGTGCATAAACGTTATCTACAGGCCATCGGGGACGCCCACCGTCAGGTTGCCGTCACCACCTTCCGTAACCTCTGGCGCCAGTTGCTACCCCGTATTGTGTGTTCTCGCCCCATGACTGACCTATGCTGGGAGTGTCAGAGGAACAACCGTGACATCTCCTACTCCTCTAACCTCCCCGAAGTAGTTAAGCAGGCAAAGTTAAAGAAGCAGCAGAAGCACCTGGAGGTGGTGGCCAAGGAACGGGAGTTCTACCAGGAACTGACTACCGCTGCCAAGCAGGCGTATGCCGAGGCAGGCCGGCCGGCGCTCGGGCCACACACTCCCTGTTCCTCTGACATCCGGGTGCATGTATCTTTCGACTACGCACAGCAGGTCCACCTCCCCTCCTCCCCCATGCAGCCAGGGCCCCTCTACTTCCTCGTCCCACGCAAAGTAGGCATCTTTGGCGTGTGTGCTGAAGCCATCCCCCGTCAAGTAAACTATCTTATTGATGAGTCCCACTGCGGCAGCAAGGGTTCAAACGCTGTCATCTCCTACCTCCACCACTACTTTGCCAACTACTCCCTCGGTGAACGCCTCCTTGACCTCCACTGTGACAACTGCAGTGGGCAAAACAAGAACAAGTACGTGATTGGCTATCTCATGTGGCGGGTCCTGACTGGTCTGCATAAGCAGATCACTCTGAACTTTCTTATAACCGGCCACACCAAGTTTGCCCCCGACTGGTGCTTCGGTCTCCTCAAGCAGCGGTTTCGCCGTGCCGAGGTGTCCTGCCTTGCTGACCTAGCCAAGACGGTCCGGGACAGCACCCAAAAAGAAGTCAACATCCCTCAGCTGTGTGGGTCAGAAGATGGGGCCGTCTTTGTCCCAACCTATAACTGGCAAGCCTTCCTGACCCCGTTCACCCGGCCAATAAAAGGGATCAAGCAGTATCACCACTTTATCTTCTCATCAAACAGCCCCGGGAAGGTAACCGTCCGACAGTACATTGACTCTGAGCCAGAGGAAGTGGATGTGCTCACTGTGGACCCTGGAGCCGTCCCAAAGGTCCTACCACCGGCCACACCTTCCCCTGGGCTTCCCCTTCGTCGGCAGTGGTACCTCTTCAAAAACATCAGAGACTTCTGCACAGAGGAAACCAAAGACATTACGTGCCCCAAGCCCACGGAACCTGAGCCTGCAGCAGAGGCACCAAGGCGGCGGGACCCATCGCCAGATCCAGGTCCAGGGCCCTCAGGAGCAGGTGGAGGTGGAGATGCAGGGGAGGAGGAGGAGGAGGAGGAGGCGCGAGGAAGGGGACGTGGTAGAGGAAGGGGGCGAGGTCGGGGGCGAGGCCGAGGTCGGGGGCGAGGTCGGGGTCGAGGTCGCGGTCGGGGTCGAGGAAAAACCCCTGACTCGGGCTCAGAGGACTCAGACAGAGAGACAGCAGCCCAAATGCGACGTGAAATGGAAACAGACTCAGACTCAGACACTTCCCCTGAGATCACTCCCCCACCCAAACGTAAACGCAGCCAAAGTCGGGGGCGGGGGCGTGGTCGGTCTACATCCTCTAGCAACTAGAATCATAGACTAGAATACCTGTATATAGTTCGAATTTTAATATTTTATTGGTACTTTTGTGCCTTTTGAGTTGTTTTAGACTCACAGTTTACTGACGTTTTGTGATCTTTCAACTTTATGGAACTTTTATCCAACTTACCTGGAACTATGACACTTATTATTTATGGCAAAACAGGCTGAAATACACTTGAACATTCCCATAGACTCTTTACAAGTCGTTGTGACTTCAATTCAGCCTTCTAGAACAGGTATTGTGACTGTTTGAGCTTGCCCTCTTGCTTCAGTTTTTCATTTTCAGGTGCAGATTTACAGGAATTGTACTCTATCTTTACAAGGCCGGCATGATTAAAGTTTCCATTTCTAAAGCATGACTTCACAGTATTTTGTAGTTCAACTAGTCTAGAATGTATATTCCAAGTCTCAAGTCGGTGGGAGATAAACTTCTAGTGGTATCCAAGGAATTCCGACCGAGTCTAACCAAAACCGCACATAAAAACTTCAAACGCGTTTTTCTCAGAATCAAGTTTCCAGCCTACCGCGTATAGGGAAAAACCTAACTTTGGCCCTAATCATCGTACGAACACAATCTTGGTATCAAAATGAAGCTCTTTTCGAGGTGAGGAACATATCTTACTAACTCAAATTCGTATCTCCGCGACTTGCGACTCATTATGTCAGATCGGGTCACATTACTAAGGTCATATTCATGGCGAAAACGGTTGTTATCAATGAAAAGATGGACTAAAAGTTGTCAATAGAACAACATGATATATGTACAAGATCTTAAGTGAGTGAGTAATGGATGCTTTACGCCATTTCAACAACTAAGGTCATATTCATGGCGAAAACGGTTGTTATCAATGAAAAGATGGACTAAAAGTTGTCAATAGAACAACATGATATATGTACAAGATCTTATCCTAAGGATAAAAAAATGTTAATATACTAATCATATCAGTCTATACAGACCAGCTGTTTTCAAAAATTGGATGATACGATCGGACTGTACAGTATTAAAAAGTTCAGGTAGACCAGCTACCTGATAGAACTGTCTATGCGTCTGTTCAAAATCTGGGCATTACAAAAGGAGATGCTTGATGGTTAAAGGTTGATTACAAACAATACATTCTGGTGGGGGCTCACCCTTTAAAAGAAAAACATGTGTAAGTCTAGAATGACCAATTCTAATTCTGGTAAAAACAGTTTGGTCTTTTCTATCTTTAAGAACATGAGGTTTAACATCTTTGATGGTTGGGAAAATAGAATGCAGTTTGTTATTGGGGAACTGGTCCCATTCATTTTGCCATCTCTCATTGATGTATTGAACGATTCTCGGTTTAAAATCTATGTGAGGAATTGGAAAAGGAAGGACTGCTTTGTCCAATCCCTTCTTGGCCGTTTGGTCAGCTAGCTCATTACCATGAATGCCTACATGACCCGGTATCCAACAGAACTGAACATCAAATCCTGAGTTGGACAACTTTTGTAGCCAGAGAAGAATTTTCATAATGACTGTATGTTCAGTTTTCAAAAATTTCAAAGCCTGAAGACAGGACTTTGAGTCGGTAAAAATGATAAAGTTCTTTTCCTCTGCCTGCTGAATGGCTTTCAATGCCATAATAATGGCAACTGCTTCAGCTGTGAAAATAGAACTGAAGTCAGGTAGACGGGCAGGACAGTAATGATGTGGTAATGGATAAGTAAACAAAGGAAGTAGAAGTGGAGATGATCAAGCAGCATCAGGTTCAGTCACCCAGAATATATCATGACAATCCAAGCCTTTATAAGACACAGGTCGAGAAGTTCACCAAGATCAATGCCAATGGATGGTGGAGTGAGTGAGTGAGTAATGGATGCTTTACGCCATTTCGACAACTAAGGTCATATCCATGGCGAAAACGGTTGTTATCAATGAAAAGATGAACTAAAAGTTGTCAATAGAACAACATGATATATGTACAAGATCTTATCCTAAGGATAAAAACATGTTAATATACTAATCATATCAGTCCATACAGACCAGCTGTTTTCAAAAAATGGATGATACGATCAGACTGTACAGTGTTAAAAAGTTCAGGTAGACCAGCTACCTGATAGAACTGTCTACGTATCTGTTCAAAATCTGGGCATTCCAAAAGGAGATGCTTGATGGTTAAAGGTTGATTACAAACAATACATTCCGGTTGGGGCTCACCCTTTAAAAGAAAAACATGTGTAAGTCTAGAATGACCAATTCTAATTCTGGTAAAAACAGATTGATCTTTTCTAGATTTAAGAACATTCGGTTTAACATCTTTGATGGTTGGGAAAATAGAATGCAGTTTGTTATTGGGGAACTGGTCCCATTCATTTTGCCATCTCTCATTGATGTATTCAACGATTCTCGGTTTAAAATCTATGTGAGGAATTGGAAAAGGAAGGACTGCTTTGTCCAATCCCTTCTTGGCCGTTTGGTCAGCTAACTCATTACCATGAATGCCTACATGACCCGGTATCCAACAGAACTGAACATCAAATCCTGAGTTGGACAACTTTTGTAGCCAGAGAAGAATTCTCATAATGAGTGTATGTTCAGTTTTCAAAAACTGCAAAGCCTGAAGACAGGACTTTGAGTCGGTAAAAATGATAAAGTTCTTTTCCTCTGCCTGCTGAATGGCCTTCAAAGCAATAATAATGGCAACTGCTTCAGCTGTAAAAATAGAACTGAAGTCAGGTAGACGGGCAAAGTGTTTCTTACCGCAGCAGACAGACGCTGCTGCAGCACGTTTCCCATCCTTTGAACCATCAGTGAAAACAGGAGAATGATGAGGAAATTTGTTTCGAACTTCATGATACCGGGACACGTAATCCAATGGTTGAGTCAGTGACTTTTTGGATTTGGTGAGGTCAAAGTTGATATTAGGTGGTTTGAGTCTCCATGGAGGAATGACTGAAAAATGAGGCTGTTTCAAAACATCAAGATCCACAAAGGCATTTTCTATGTGAGGTTTCATACGAATGCCAAAAGGTTGGATGTAGTTTGGTCTGGCAGCATAGAGATGTTCGTTTTGGGGTTGAAATACGCACTTAAAGGCAGGATTAGAAGCATTGGTTTTTAACTTAATGATGAATTGAAGGGAAAGTTTTAATCTTCTATTGGTTAATGAAGATTCCCCCGCCTCAACATAGAGGCTTTAGACTGGCGATGTCCTAAAAGCACCCAATGCCAGCCGCAGCCCCTGATGATGGACAGAGTCTAGCTTCTTGATATATGATGCGTGTGCTGACCCATAGACCTGACAGCCATAATCGAGCTTTGATCTAATCAAAGCTCTATAAAGTTGTAACAAAATTTTGCTGTCAGAACCCCAAGTGGTGTTTGCCAGAACTTTAATGATATCCAGAGCCTTGTTACATTTTGTCCTTAGACTGTTAATATGCGGAATAAAGGACAACTTGTGATCAAAAACCATACCTAAAAACTTGGTCTGTTCTACTACTTTGATTGGATCACCATCCATCTTCAACTCAGGGTCCAGATGGAGGGATCTCAACTGACAAAAGTGAACAGCCACTGTCTTTGCTTTGGAAAATTTGAAACCATTATCTATTGACCATTTGTGGATCTTGTTTAGATTTAATTGAATTTGCCTCTCTATAATGTTCATGTTTTTGCCCTTATAGCATATGAGGAAATCATCAACATATAAACTACAGGACATGTCTTTTTGAAGACACTCTACAATACTATTGATTTTGATGCTAAACAGGGTCACAGATAAGATGTTTCCCTGAGGAACACCAAGTTCTTGATTGTGAATATCAGACAGAGTGGTGTCTAATCGCACCCTAAAGTGACGATTAGATAGAAAATTCCTAATAAAAATGGGTAAACGGCCACGAAATCCCATGTTATATAAATCTTTCACAATACCATATTTCCATGTCGTGTCATATGCCTTTTCCAAATCAAAAAAGACTGACACGACATGTTGCTTCTGAATAAAGGCATCTCTGATGAAAGATTCCAATCTTATCAAATGATCGAGGGTGCTTCTTCCTCGTCTGAACCCACTCTGAAATTCTGAAATCTGATGTTGAGATTCCAGCATCCAGACGAGTCGATCATTGATCATCCGCTCCATGGTTTTGCAGATGCAAGATGTTAATGCTATAGGCCTATAATTAGAAGGATCATTATGATCTTTACCAGGCTTTGGAATAGGAATAATGGTGGCTTCCTGCCAAGACGTTGGTAGTTGGCCACTTTCCCATATCTGATTGAAAAGATTCAAAAGAATCTTGAGCACTGGTTTAGGAAGATGTTTGAGAAAGTCATAATGAATTTTATCAGGACCAACTGCTGTATTATGAGATTTATTGAGAGATTTTAAAAGTTCATCTATGCTGAAGGCTTGATTATATCCTTCAGCATTGTCCGATGTAAAATTTAATGGTTTTCTCTCCTCTCTCATTTTAATAGGTTTAAATTGGGGATGACAGTTGGCTGAAGAAGAATGATGTTGAAATGTTTCGGCCAATCTTTCGACCACCTCAACAGGAGAGGTCAAAAGATTATCACCATCTTGTAGGTGCTGGACTCTGGCCTGGCCCCCCTTGCCTTTTATTTTACGGACCATAGTCCAGACCTTTTTCATAGGTGTCCGAGTATTAATACCAGAAACATAATCTCTCCAACACTGCCGTTTTGATTCCCATATAATTCTTCGGGCCTGAGCCATTTTAATTTTAAATTGAGTTAAATTGTCAGCAGTTGGTCTTTGTTTGAATTTTCTCAAGGCCTTCTTTCTATCTTTAATGGCCTTTTTGCAGGCATCATTAAACCATGGATTACGGATGTGCTTAGGAACTGTCGAGGTTTTAGGGATAGTTTCTTCTGCTATAGAAAGTAATTTGGTGGAGAATTGGATAAATGAATCATCTGCTGAGAGCCTCTCCCGACATAAAGTCTGGAAGGACTCCCAATCGGCCCTATTGAGCCTCCATCGAGGCTCTTTTAGGCCTATATTTGGGTCGTCAATATTGACTAAGATTGGGAAATGGTCACTTCCATGGAGGTCATTTAATACTCTCCAGGAGAGGTCCAGCAGCAGACGAGGGTCAGCTAATGTTAAGTCAATAGCAGCAATGGATGGTGGTTCTGTAGTAAATACTCGTATCTGAGTAACTGATTCAGTGTAGATGTGAAACACAACGGAATAGTGTATATTAGTAAAGAACAGGCCTATCAACATACCAAGGCCAAGTACTGCAAGAATACGGTAGCTGCTGATAGTATTAATATGTGACAGTCTATGGGATTTCCAGCCTTATGGAAATACATATTTCTGGCTCTAGAGCCCTTTTTGAGCTTAGAAATCAAGAAAATAAGAAAAGTAAGCTAAATTCATTCTAAAAATGAAATTTTCCATTGTTTTCATTAATGGTGAAAAAAGTTAGATTTTTCGCATTCTGTTGCCATGGTAACCGGAATGTTGATAGAAAGCCAAACCTGCCTATACTACTGCTATGCAAATGAGGGTTTCCATGGTAACCTTGGAACAAAATTAAGTTTTCAAAAATTGAAATTCTGATTCAAGGGATTGCTTGGTTATATTCTACAAAAAACAGATTGTCAATATCTTGAATAGAAAGGAAATGGCAGTATGTTTCATGAAATTGTATTTGGATTTCAATTTTTGGCCCAGATTCTCTACATTATATCTTTATAAATACCAAAGACTGGTTCATTCTACCATATTTAGCATATCTGACCTTCGCATCTTCAAATTAACATAACTTTTTTTCTTATTAGAATATTTACATAATTCTTTCAGTATTGGATTCCCCAAGACATCTTCCTCATTCAATAATCCAGGCCATAAGACTGCTTTTTGCAGAGTATGTCACATATCCTGAAAACCACAGATGCCAAAGAGATTAAACAGATAGGATGTAGGATACCATGTGGGAGGCAGTGAAGATAAAAAAAATGAAAGAAATATTTAGGGCAAAATTCACACAAAACAAGGAGCTGTGCATTAAATTGATGGACAAACATCCGTACCCATTAATAGAGTGTACAAGCAACCTGTTCTGGGCATGGGGCCTTGTTATTGGGGATCCAAAACTGATGGTGAAGCAGGTATTACATGGTAAGAATGTGATGGGACATTGCCTGGAACAACTACAAGAGGATCTCCTCTGAGAAGTAAAAAAAGGAGCACTGAAAGGTTGAAATGCTAATATTACTATAGATATTATTGGTGACCTATACACTCGATCCCCTCAAGTGTTGTCAACATCGCAGCTATTCGGAGGGAGCTAACTATTACTATGGTTTGTATATAATGAATATTGCCTATATTACAACATATCGTTTCCCAAACGACCAGGTGCTAGATACCTGGTCAGGGGATCAATCTGTCTTAAATTTGCATTGGAGTGAGTGAGTGTTGGGTGTTTTAAGCCATACCGATAACTAGTCTCATTTTCACGGCTAAAACAAGTAAGTAAGTAAGTAAGTAATGGATGCTTTACGCCATTTCGACAACTAAGGTCATATTCATGGCGAAAACAGTTATCAATGAAAAGATGGACTAAAAGTTGTCAATAGAACAACATGATATATGTACAAGATCTTATCCTAAGGATAAAAAACATGTTAATATACTAATCATATCAGACCATACAGACCAGCTGTTTTCAAAAAATGGATGATACGATCAGACTGTACAGTGTAAAAAAGTTCAGGTAGACCAGCTACCTGATAGAACTGTCTACGCATCTGTTCAAAATCAAGGCATTCCAAAAGGAGATGCTTGATGGTTAAAGGTTGATTACAAACAATACATTCCGGTTGGGGCTCACCCTTTAAAAGAAAAATATGTGTAAGTCTAGAATGACCAATTCTAATTCTGGTAAAAACAGTTTGGTCTTTTCTAACTTTAAGAACATTAGGTTTAACATCTTTGATGGTTGGGAAAATAGAATGCAGTTTGTTATTGGGGAACTGGTCCCATTCATTTTGCCATCTCTCATTGATGTATTCAACGATTCTCGGTTTAAAATCTATGTGAGGAATTGGAAAAGGAAGGACTGCTTTGTCCAATCCCTTCTTGGCCGTTTGGTCAGCTAACTCATTACCATGAATGCCTACATGACCCGGTATCCAACAGAACTGAACATCAAATCCTGAGTTGGCCAACTTTTGTAGCCAGAGAAGAATTCTCATAATGAGTGTATGTTCAGTTTTCAAAAACTGCAAAGCCTGAAGACAGGACTTTGAGTCGGTAAAAATAATAAAGTTCTTTTCCTCTGCCTGCTGAATGGCCTTCAAAGCAATAATAATGGCAACTGCTTCAGCTGTAAAAATAGAACTGAAGTCAGGTAGACGGGCAAAGTGTTTCTTACCGCAGCAGACAGACGCTGCTGCAGCACGTTTCCCATCCTTTGAACCATCAGTGAAAACAGGAGAATGATGAGGAAATTTGTTTCGAACTTCATGATACCGGGACACGTAATCCAATGGTTGAGTCAGTGACTTTTTGGATTTGGTGAGGTCAAAGTTGATATTAGGTGGTTTGAGTCTCCATGGAGGAATGACTGAAAAATGAGGCTGTTTCAAAACATCAAGATCCACAAAGGCATTTTCTATATGAGGTTTCATTCGAATGCCAAAAGGTTGGATGTAGTTTGGTCTGGCAGCATAGAGATGTCCGTTTTGGGGTTGAAATACGCACTTAAAGGCAGGATTAGAAGCATTGGTTTTTAACTTAATGATGAATTGAAGGGAAAGTTTTAATCTTCTATTGATTAATGAAGATTCCCCCGCCTCAACATAGAGGCTTTGGACTGGCGATGTCCTAAAAGCACCCAATGCCAGCCGCAGCCCCTGATGATGGACAGAGTCTAGCTTCTTGATATATGATGCGCGTGCTGACCCATAGACCTGACAGCCATAATCAAGCTTTGATCTAATCAAAGCTCTATAAAGTTGTAGCAAAATTTTGCTGTCAGAGCCCCAAGTGGTGTTTGCCAGAACTTTAATGATATCCAGAGCCTTGTTACATTTTGTCCTTAGACTGTTAATATGCGGAATAAAGGACAACTTGTGATCAAAAACCAAACCTAAAAACTTGGTCTGTTCTACTACTTTGATTGGATCACCATCCATCTTCAACTCAGGGTCCAGATGGAGGGATCTCAACTGACAAAAGTGAACAGCCACTGTCTTTGCTTTGTAAAATTTAAAACCATTATCTATTGACCATTTGTGGATCTTGTTTAGATTTAATTGAATTTGCCTCTCTATAATGTTCATGTTTTTGCCCTTATAGCATATGAGGAAATCATCAACATATAAACTACAGGACATGTCTTTTTGAAGACACTGAACAATACTATTAATTTTGATGCTAAACAGGGTCACAGATAAGATGCTTCCCTGAGGAACACCAAGTTCTTGATTGTGAATATCAGACAGAGTGGTGTCTAATCGCACCCTAAAGTGACGATTAGATAGAAAATTCCTAATAAAAATGGGTAAACGGCCACGAAATCCCATGTTATATAAATCTTTCATAATACCATATTTCCATGTCGTGTCATATGCCTTTTCCAAATCAAAAAAGACTGACACGACATGTTGTTTTTGAATAAAAGCATCTCTGATGAAAGATTCCAATCTTATCAAATGATCGAGGGTGCTTCTTCCTCGTCTGAACCCACTCTGAAATTCTGAAATCGGATGTTGAGATTCCAGCATCCAGACGAGTCGATCATTGATCATCCGCTCCATGGTTTTGCAGATGCAAGATGTTAATGCTATAGGCCTATAATTAGAAGGATCATTATGATCTTTACCAGGCTTTGGAATAGGAATAATGGTGGCTTCCTGCCAAGACGTTGGCAGTTGGCCACTATCCCATATGTGATTGAAAAGATTCAAAAGAATCTTGAGCACTGGTTTAGGAAGATGTTTGAGAAAGTCATAATGAATTTTATCAGGACCAACTGCTGTATTATGAGATTTATTGAGAGATTTTAAAAGTTCATCTATGCTGAAGGCTTGATTATATCCTTCAGCATTGTCCAATGTAAATCTTAATGGTTTTCTCTCCTCTCTCATTTTAATAGGTTTAAATTGGGGATGACAGTTGGCTGAAGAAGAATGATGTTGAAATGTTTCGGCCAATCTTTCGACCACCTCAACAGGAGAGGTCAAAAGATTATCACCATCTTGTAGGTGCTGGACTCTGGCCTGGCCCCCCTTGCCTTTTATTTTACGGACCATAGTCCAGACCTTTTTCATAGGTGTCCGAGTATTAATGCCAGAAACATAATCTCTCCAACACTGCCGTTTTGATTCCCATATAATTCTTCGGGCCTGAGCCCTTTTAATTTTAAATTGAGTTAAATTGTCAGCAGTTGGTCTTTGTTTGAATTTTCTCAAGGCCTTCTTTCTATCTTTAATGGCCTTTTTGCAGGCATCATTAAACCATGGATTACGGATGTGCTTAGGAACTGTCGAGGTTTTAGGGATAGTTTCTTCTGCTATAGAAAGTAATTTGGTGGAGAATTGGATAAATGAATCATCTGCTGAGAGCCTCTCCCGACATAAAGTGTGGAAGGACCCCCAATCGGCCCTATTGAGCCTCCATCGAGGCTCTTTTAGGCCTATATTTGGGTCGTCAATATTGACTAAGATTGGGAAATGGTCACTTCCATGGAGGTCATTTAATACTCTCCAGGAGAGGTCCAGCAGCAGACGAGGGTCAGCTAATGTTAAGTCAATAGCAGCAATGGATGGTGGTTCTGTAGTAAATACTCGTATCTGAGTAACTGATTCAGTGTAGATGTGAAACACAACGGAATAGTGTATATTAGTAAAGAACAGGCCTATCAACATACCAAGGCCAAGTACTGCAAGAATTCGGTAGCTGCTGATAGTATTAATATCCTGAAAACCACAGATGCCAAAGAGATTAAACAGATAGGATGTAGGATACCATGTGGGAGGCAGTGAAGATAAAAAAAATGAAAGAAATATTTAGGGCAAAATTCACACAAAACAAGGAGCTGTGCATTAAATTGATGGACAAACATCCGTACCCATTAATAGAGTGTACAAGCAACCTGTTCTGGGCATGTGGCCTTGTTATTGGGGATCCAAAACTGATGGTGAAGCAGGTATTACATGGTAAGAATGTGATGGGACATTGCCTGGAACAACTACAAGAGGATCTCGTCTGAGAAGTAAAAAAAGGAGCACTGAAAGGTTGAAATGCTAATATTACTATAGATATTATTGGTGACCTATACACTCGATCCCCTCAAGTGTTGTCAACATCGCAGTTATTCGGAGGGAGCTAACTATTACTATGGTTTGTATATAATGAATATTGCCTATATTACAACATATCGTTTCCCAAACGACCAGGTGCTAGATACCTGGTCAGGGGATCAATCTGTCTTAAATTTGCATTGGAGTGAGTGAGTGTTGGGTGTTTTAAGCCATACCGATAACTAGTCTCATTTTCACGGCTAAAACAAGTTGGGATGAATTCTGTCTTTGGTGATCAAAACTATGAGATGGAGGTGACAGGGCAGGCAAACAGCAGGGGATCAAAACCTAGAAATCATTTTTGCTGTACCTCATCCCTTGGTTCTAGCTGACATAGAACGGAGGTGTATACATGTTTTGGGAGCAATTAAAAAAGCTCATCTGAAGCTCCATCGAATCGAAAAAAAGGTCGTAACAGTCGAAGCTCCTCTAGGGCTTCGGCTGAAAACCGACAAAGTCAATCTAGTCAGGAACAGCATAATAAACTAGAAAGGAGTCATTTGCCTCTGTCTAACAGATTCCAAAATTTAAACGAAGTTGAGATGGAAGAAGCTGCGGCTGCAAGTCGCAGCGTGTCCCCCCAAAATAAGATCCGGGGACGATCTCCTGTCCATCCACCTTGATGGCAGGAAGATCAATCTTCCAATGGAACTGTCGAGGTTTTAGAGCCAATTTTAATGAACTTAAAATTTTAGTTAGTCATTATAATCCTCTTGCCCTGTGTCTTCAGGAAACCCTTTTGAAAAGAGAAGACAATATCACCTTTAAAGGATATATAATACATATGCCCCTGATGGTGGAAGAGCCTCAGGGGGCTCATCCATTTTAATAAGACAAGATATCATGCATAGTCTTATTCCATTAAATACCAATTTTCAAACAATAGCAGTCAGAGTGACATTACATAAAACTATTACTCTCTGTTCACTCTACCTTCCACCACATTCAAACATCAATAGACAAGAATTAGAAAATCTCTTAAACCAATTACCGTCACCAATCCTCATAATGGGAGATCTCAATGGTCATAATCCCTTATGGGGTGGTGACAGGTATGATGACAAGGGCAGGATGATTGAAGATATTATTAATGACCTAGATTTATGTGTTTTAAATGATGGCTCTTACACCTATTTACATCCGGGTTATGGTACGTATTCTGCTATTGACTTAACATTAGCTGACCCTCGTCTGCTGTTGGACCTCTCCTGGAGAGTATTAAATGACCTCCATGGAAGTGACCATTTCCCAATCTTAGTCAATATCGACGACCCAAATATAGGCCTAAAAGAGCCTCGATGGAGGCTCAATAAGGCTGATTGGGAGTCCTTCCAGACTTTATGTCGGGAGAGGCTCTCAGCAGACGATTCATTTATTCAATTTTCTACAAAGTTACTTTCTATAGGAGAAGAAACTATCCCCAAAACCTCGACAGTTCCTAAGCACATCCGTAATCCATGGTTTAATGACACAAGGCGAAAACCAGTTGGGACAAATTCTGTCTTTGGTGATCGAATCTATGAGATGAAGGTGACAGGGCGGGCAAACAGCAGGGGATCAAAACCCAGCGATCACTTTTGCTGTACCTCATCCCTTAGTGAACCAAGCACTGACCGGGAATTGAACCCAAAAACCACTTGGTCAGTGCAGGGTCCCCCCTATCGTCGCCTCTTACGATCAGCAGGGGCTACTGAGGGCCTATTCTTACCCGGACCCCCACGGGGTCAAATTGGTAAACTACTTGGACGGTTTTATTGTATTTGGGGATACAAACGCGGAATGTCAGGAAGCTGTCTACACTATTAGAACTATTGGGCAGTCTGGGCTTTATAGTTTCGTGGAAAAAACTGCTCATCACCATCAACTGTTGCTCGCTACGTAGGCATCATTTTCAACTCATGTGAAAAAATTCATAGCGAAATAGCCTTCTTTATGAACAGGACTAGAGCTACAAACCAACAGATACAACATCTATGTGGCATTCTAGCACATTGTGCTAAAGTAGTTCGAGGTGGCAGAACTTTTTCTCATAGGATTATAGATCTGTGAAAAGGGCTAAAAGAAGGCAACCCACGTATCAAGTTGTCACAGTGTTCCGATTGGATCTAGAACGGTGGGCAACCTTTTTCATTAACTTTCGACGGCAAAAAGAATAGTCATATCTACAATGCCGAGAGATGAACTGTGGTGTTACTCAGATTCATTGTTGAAAGGATTCGGTCTGGTTCATGATGACGACTGGCAAGCAGGTTACTTCAACACAAATCTGTTACCAAGTGATTCAGACAAACTAGACCCGATCCATGGACATTGGAAAAACATTGACGTTGTAGATCAAACTAATTAATTTCCTTGAACTCATACCAATAGCTCAAGCTGTTGAGAGATATGGGGTTGACTGGTCTAATAGTCATGTGGTTTTTTTACACAGACAATACGCAGGTGGTAGCCCAAGGGCAATGTCGCAAATGAATATTGTATGTCACTACTTTGACATATTCTTTGGATTTGTGTTACATATAATTTCTATATCACTGCTCGTCATATCCCAGGTTGTTATGTTTTACCTGATATGTTGTCTAGAATTTCTACCTCAAATAGCTTGCCTTTTACATTTGATAATGTTATATGTTGTAGGGGATCTGGACGACCTGGACGTCAATGTGTCTCAGATGATAGGAGTGAGTGAGTAATGGATGCTTTAAGCTGTTTCGACAACTAAAGTCATATTCACGGTGAAAACAAGGTGGGATGAACTGTCTTTGGTGATTGTATCTATGAGATAAAGGTGACAGGATAGGCAAACCGCAGGGGATCAAAACCTGGAAATCAATTTTGCTGTACCTCATCCCTTAGTGAACAACAGCACCAATCAGGAATTGAACCCAAAGAACCACTTGGTCAGTGCTGGGTCCCCCCTATCAATGCTTCATACCATCAGCAGGGGCTACTGGACCCCCACCCACGGAAGAGAAGAGGAGCTGCATTCAGTCTAGCTACAACTGCACCAGACTCTGGTGATGCCGAACCTGATGCCTGTGCTGATGCCTGTGCTGATGCCAAGGTTGAGATGTCAGCTACCATAACTCCTAAGCTGGAAAGGGTTGTTGAGACTCAGGAAGAACGCTTTCTCTGGCAACAGAAGGAAAGGATGGAGGAAGAGAGGCAAGCTGCACACCAGCTTTCCAAAGAGGGGGAGTGAGTGAGTGAGATAGTGAATAATGGATGGAAATGCTGTTTCAATAAATAAGGTCATATTCACATCGAAAACAGGTTGGGATGAATTCTGTCTTTGGGTGACTGTTTCTATTAGACAAAGGTGACAAGGTTGGCAAACAGCACTGGATCAAAACCCGGAAATCATTTTTGCTGTACCTCATCCCTTAGTGAACCCAAGCACCAACCTGGAATTGAACCCAAAGAACCACTTGGTCAGTGCTGGGTCCCCCTATCGTCACCTCATACAATCAGCATTGGCTACTGGGGACCTATTCTTACCAGGCACCCCCAAGGGGTGTTTTCCCAACCATCAAAGATGTGAAACTTCATCTTTGAAAAAGCTAGAAACGACCAAAACTGTTTTTACCAGAATCCAAATTGGTCATTCTAGACTCACTCGTGTTTTTCTTCTAAAGGGTGAGCTGACACCAGAATGCATTATTTGTAATGAGCCTTTAACTGTCAAGCATATCCCTTTGGAATGCCCAGAGTGAGTGAGTAATGGATGCTTTACGCCATCAAAAATTGGATGATACGATCAGAATGCCCAGATTTCAAACAGAAAATTTTATCAGGTAATATTGTACAGTACATTATAAAAAAGGAGCAAAATTATTATGAGAATTCTACATAGTATAGTTATCATGGGTAGCACCTCTGATGGGTATAGTAAACCTGTACTGGTAACGGTAGGTGAACACAGTCTATCAGCAGCAGCACTACTACCTGAAGGGAAAATCAACAAATTAAGGGATATGAAGAATGATGGCGGCCACTTAGGGCCATAGTCAACTGATATTTATTTGGATCAGTACAAGTCTTAAGGGTTCGAGGGTTTGGTTAGCAACTAATAGCATCTGGTGACATCTGATGATCTGTGAAGGAATTACAGCAGTTTGTGAGACCAGGCGGAGTTAGGCAGACTTCAACGAGAAAGTTTACCTCCACTGTCTATGAACAACTTTGTACATGGGAACAGTACCATTACTATTACAGCACTGGCATTTGTGAGGCTACTGATATTTCACAATTAACTGACTCTCAACCAAGCGTTGTCTGTGCTTTGGATATGAGCGCCCAGAGTGTGGACGAGACCTACAATTACCACTACCAGATGATGAGGACTAAAGAGTGAGTGAGTGAGTGAGTGTTGGGTGTTTTACAGTACTGACAGCCAGGGTCATTTTCATGGCGAAAACCAGTTGGGATGAATTCTGTCTTTGGTGATCAAATCTATGAGATGAAGGTGACAGGGCGGGCAAACAGCAGGGGATCAAAACCCAGCGAACATTTTTGACAAAAAAACAACCAAGAATATAATGATAAAAGTGAATGAAGTTCCTCATTCTTTAAACCCTTAACAAACACTAGGGTTCAATATGATTAGTATATTAAATTTGCTTTTATCCTTAGGATAAGAGTGAATAAGTGAGTAATGGATGCTTGATGCCATTTCAACAACTAAGGAGTGAGTGAGTAATGGTTACTTGTATTGTCTCTGACACTTTACATTCTCTTCTTCAGTTATCTTGACTGGGAATTTCCACGAGTTGCATCCAGCCCCTTCTCCTTCAAATGGAGATCCTGGAAAACACTGTTTCCAGTCACCCCTCATCTCAGGCCTACATGTTGTGATGCCCACTCATGTTTACGGACAGCAAAGTTTGCAGGTAGTTATAACAATAAACCGTAAGGTGGTCACAACAATTGCAGAACATTGTGACAATGTAATTTTGTTTGCTTTTTTAACGAGTGAGTGAGTAATGGATGCTTTACGCCATCTCGACAACTAAGGTCATAATCACAGCTAAAATAGGCTAGGATGAATGCGGTCTTTGGTGATCAAATCTATGAGATGAGGGTGACAGGGGGGGGGAGGCGAACAGCATGGGATCAAAACCTGGAAATCATTTTTGCTGTACCTCATCCCTTAGTGAACCACAGCAGCAACCAGAAATTGAACCCAAAGAACCACTTGGCCCGTGCTGGGTCCCCCCTATTGTCGCCTCATATTATTAGTAGGGGTTAGTGAGGGCCTAATCTTACCCGTATTCCCACGGGATAAAGACTGGTTGAAAGCCCAGGCGATGTACATCAATTCTGAATGCCAGGGACAGAGGTATTCCTGGCTAGACCAGGGATTGGAAAACCACATAAATATGTATTTGGTGTTTGGCATCTGCGGCCTCTGTGAGATGAAGGTGACAGGGCAGGCAAACAGCAGGGGATCAAAACCCAGAAATCATTTTTGCTGTACCTCATTCTTTAGTGAACCAAACACCAACTGGGAATTGAACCCAACAAACCACTTGGACATTGCTGGGTCCCCCCTAATGTCACCTTCTATGATCATCAGGGGCTACTTGGGGTCTATTCTTACCTGCATCTTTATGATATGGGCTGGTATAGGGGAGAAACACAAGTTGTTCAGAGATGTGAGACCTGAAGCTGCTGCTGACCACCTTAAGCCAGCCTCATTGATTATGTGTGAGCTTCTAGACGAGCAGGACCCAAAGCTCCCACCTGCCAGAAGGCTAGATATGAACACCACGATCAGAGCCCTAGACAATATGCATCAAGGTGCATGTCCTCAAGATCCAATGACACGTGACTTTGATGTAATGATATATTTTTTCTCAAAATATTTTCTGCTATATGGGAGCATATTTGGGGAAAGGTACCTAATGACATTTTTGCCCATCCTGTGGTGCTCGTTCTGGAGGTTTGTTCATATTATGAAACAATCACTTAACATGCAGCTAAAAGTTATGTTTTATAATGTTTCTGAAGTCCCAGGCATTCTTCTACTCCTTATTTTATCATTCTACGATATTTAGTTCCTTCGCAATCTTATTTACAATATAGGCCATTATGCTCAATTTGGGCCAAATCTGGCAGTATCTGGTAGAAATTGACTCTTTATTACATTAATCATGAAATATATGGGGGGGGGGCTTTTTTTTAAGTTATTTTGTGAAAAATTTTGACTTACATGAAATTTTCTAAAGATTCTCATGACATTTACTAAAAAATCAAAATTTTCATAAGCAATGCATCATGGGAAAATCAAAATGGAACGTTTTTAGTGGAATTTCTGCGCATAATTTAGGTTAGCAAGTTACCATGGTGACGGTAAAAAGAATATAAAAAATGAAAAAAATATTTTTTCACAGGTAATGTAGAAAATGTTGTACCTTCTCAAAACTGATAACAGTGAGTGGAACAAACACACCTGTCAATAGTTATGACAATTTTAATATTCTCAGAAATAAGAAAACTTAATTTCTTGATAAACATAAGAAACTTTAATTTAATACATTAATGATCATGTATGTACTTAATTACGTGGTTAATATATGTAATTACTTCCTAGATTATTAAATAAATTGAGCAGGATACACAGGGATATTTGAGATTGAAGGTTATGATGAATTCAAAAGGGACTATTTTTTACTTGAGTGTTTACTATCAACACATACATGTTGAGATTTTATGCTGACAAAACTGCCATTCTTGTTTCAGCATATACATGCTTTCCTAGCATACCTGGCATATTAGGCCAATGAGGTGCCCAACAGTCCTGATGCTGCCCTCTGACCTAGTTGCAATGTGGGACAGGAACAAAAACTACCAACGGTTCTACAAAGGTAAGTCTGTTACCAAGGGATATTAGATTACTAAAATATTACCAATTTATTCAATTTTTAGTGAGTGAGTGAGTGAGTTAGTATCACCAAATTTTGACTCACATGCCAACACCAACTGTTTTAGCTCTGATAGGAAATAGTCCAGCAATTCCAATACAATGTGGCTAGATGGTTTAGTTCCAATGGCCTAACTATAAATGAGTGAGTGAGTTATGGATGCTTTAAGCCGTTTCGACAACTAAGGTCATATTCACGATGAAAACAGGTTGGGATGAGCTCGTCTTTGGTGAGCGAATCTATGAGATGAAGGTGACAGGGCAGGCAAACAGCAGGGGATCAAAACCTGGAAATCAGGAGCACGAGCCGGAGCAGGCGGAAGGTTATTTGCAAACACCTCCCAGACAAAGAGCAATGGAACAGGCGACAAAGGCGCAAAAGGAGAGGGCCAAACAGGCAAACACTTTTTTAAAAATGCAGAAGAAGAGTCAGTGCGAGTGAGTAATGGATGCTTAATGCCGTTTCGACAACTAAGGTCATATTCACGGTGAAAACAGGTTGGGATGAATTCTGTATTTGGTGATTGTATCTATGAGATGAAGGTGACAGGGCAGGCAAACAGCAAGGGATCAAAACCTAGAAATCATTTTTGCTGTACCACATTCCTTAGTGCACCACGGCACTAACCGGGACTTGAACCTGAAGAACCACTTGGTCAGTGCAGGGTCCCCCCTATCGTCGCCTCATACGATCAGCAGGGGCTACTGGGGGCCTATTCTTACCAGGACCCCAATGGGGAACTAAGGAGTGAGTGAGTATTAGTTACTTGTATTGTCTCACACACTTTACATTCTCTTCTTAGGTCATCTCGACTGGGGATTTCCTCCAGTTGCCTCAAGCCCCTTCTTCTTCAAATGGCAATCATGGAAAACACTGTTTCCAGTCAAACCTTATCTCAGGCCTACATGCTGTGATGCCCATGAATGTTTACAGACAGCAAAGTTTGCAGATAGTTACAACAATAAACTGTAAGGTGGTCACAACAAATACACAACACTGTGACAGTGTAATTTTGTTTGCTTAGTAACGAGTGAGTGAGTAATGGATGCTTTACGCTGTCTCAACAACTAAAGTCATATTCACGACAAAAATAGGTTGAGATGAAGTCAGACTTTGGAGATTGTATCTATGGGATGAAGGTGACAGGGTGAGCAAACAGCAGTGGATCAAACAGTGGGGATCAAACAGTGGTGATTGTGGGTGGTGTGGCCATGCCAGCAACCTGCAGCGTTCCACTATGCTTGCTGGTGTTGGCAAGAAAGCCTCTCCTCAGAGTTCTCTGAATTCCATCAAAGGAGCGACCCAATGCAGAGAACTTCTAGATGTTGAAGAGGATGAAATCAGTAAAGAAGTGCAGCATCAAGGTGTTTCTTTGCGAAAAGGATATCCATTAGGAAAGAGTGAATGAGTGAGTGATGGAGGCTTCATACCGTACCAACAGCCAGGATCATTTTCATTTTGAAAACAGGTTGGGACAAAATTCTATCTTTGGTGATAATATCTATGAGATGAAGGTGACAGGGCAAGCATAGAGCAGGGGATCAAAACCTGGAAATCATTTTTGCTGTACCTCATCCCTTAGTGAAGCTAGCACCAAGTGAGTGAGTGAGTGAGTAATGGATGCTTTACGCTGTTTCAACAACTGTCATTTCATGGCGAAAACAAGTTCAGACGACTATGAGATGAAGGTGACAGGGCAGGCAAACAGCAGGGATTCAAAACCTGGAAATAAATTTTGCCATACCTCATTCCTTATTGAATCCAGACACCAACCACGAATTGAAAAAAAAACTTGGTCAGTGCTGGGTTCCCCTATCATCACCTTTTATGATCAGCAGAGGTTACTTGGTGCCGTAATTCTTCCCAGGAAGAAAAGCCCAACCCTGGTACCCCAACAGGAAACTCATATTCTTAAAAATCATGTTACTACAGCAATTAAAGACAACAAAGCCAGGAGTGAGTTAGTAATGGATGCTTTACGCCATTGCGACAACTATAAAGGCAAAACCATGAATATCATAGAGAGGCAAATCCATTTAACTCTGAACACGATTCTAGGTTTGATCTTTGATCAAAAATTGTCCTGTATACCACACATCAATACTCTTAAGAACAAAATGCAATAAGGCTCTGAATATCATCAAAGTTCTGGCAAATACCACTTGGGTTCTGACAGCAATATTTTGTTTTATCGAGCTTTGATTCAATCAAAGCTAAGTTACGGCTGTCAGGTGTCAGGGGAATGAGTGAGAGAGTAATGGATGCTTTACGCTGTTTTGTCATGTTCGTGGCGAAAAGAGGTTAGGACGCCTTCTGTCTTTTGTAATTGTATCTATGAGATGTTTTTTATTGCAGCAGGCAGATGCAGCTCCAACACGTCTACCATCCTTTTAACCATCAGTGAAAACAGGAGAATGATGAGGAAATTTGTTTCGAACTTCATGATACCGGGACACGTAATCCAATGGTTGAGTCAGTGACTTTTTGGATTTGGTGAGGTCAAAATTGATATTAGGTGGTTTGAGTCTCCATGGAGGAATGACTGAAAAATGAGGCTGTTTCAAAACATCAAGATCCACAAAGGCATTTTCTATGTGAGGTTTCATTCGAATGCCAAAAGGTTGGATGTAGTTTGGTCTGGCAGCATAGAGATGTTCGTTTTGGGGTTGAAATACACACTTAAAGGCAGGATTAGAAGCATTTGTTTTTAACTTAATGATGAATTGAAGGGAAAGTTTCAATCTTCTATTGGTTAATGAAGATTCCCCCGCCTCAGCATAGAGGCTTTGGACTGGCGATGTCTGAAAAGCACCCAATTTAGAAAGTCCTTACTAACTTAACGAATCTTCCAAGAAAGCCCATCTTATCGAAATTCTATTGAGAACATCTCAAACAACCCTGGAAGCGATGCTCAATAGTTTTTAACCTGTTACAATGAATCAATCTAGAAAGTCTTAACTTACTAAACAAATCTTCCAAGAAAGTCCATCGTATCACAATTCTATAGAGTAAATCTCAAATAATCCTAGAAGCAATTACCACCCCCTTCAACATTGGCCATCCCTCTGCCAGCCTCAAATCCACCTGCTCCACTCTAACCATCACCTGTGCCAGCACCAGAACCAGCACCAGCCTCTCCAGTAGCCTCCACATTGCAAAACCCATGTCCCTTCTGCAATGATTAAGACACTGGGGATTTGTGGATTGGCTGTGGCCAGTGTGGTGGCTGGTTCCACACAAGTTGTATCCAGATGAAAAAGACAGTGGAGTTGGTGGACCAAATCAAAATGGGACTATGTGTGTAAGAGTGAGTGAATAATGGATGGTTTACACAGTCTCAAGGACTAAGGTCATATTCACATCGAAAATAGGTTGGGACGAATTCCATCTTTGGTGATTTATGACATGAAGGGGACAGGGTAGGCAGACAGCAGGGAATCAAAACATAGAGATCATTTTTGCTGTACCTAATCTCTTAGTGAACCACAGCACCAACCGGGAATTGAACCCAAAGAACCACTTGGTCAGTGCTGGGTCCCCTCTATTGTTGCCTTCTTCGATCAGCAGGGGCTACTGGGGGCCTATTTTTACCTGGACCCCACGGGGCACAACAGACCGATGCTAGCCACGAGGCTTATCTTAGTATGATGGAGAGTGAGATGGAAGACTTTACTTGGAAACGTGCCAAATCTTGGGTTGAAACCATTTCTAGTGAGTGAGGGAGTAATGGATGCTTAGCGCCGTTTCAACAACTAAGGTCATATTCACAGCGAAAATAGGATGGGACGAATTCTGTCTTTGGTGATTTATGACATGAAGGGGACAGGGCAGGCAGACAGCAGGGGATCAAAACCTAGAGATCATTTTTGCTGTACCTCATCCCTCAGTGAACCACAGCACCAACCGGGAATTGAACCCAAAGAACCACTTGGTAAGTGCTGGGTCCCCCCTGTCGTCACCTCATATGATCAGCAGGGGCTACTGGGGGCCTATTCTTACCCGGACTCCCACGGGGCTTTGCCGGCAGGTAACCAAGGACTTTGGATGGCAAGGAGAGGGCAACTGGAGCCGCCACTACCTGGATATGCAGTGTACTGGCCAAGCACAAGTAAGTAGCATCAGTGAGAGAGCAAGGAAACATCTTTACCCGTGGCTCTTACCCCTACATCCATCCAGCTGAACCAGGAGCATCACTTTGGTTCAAAACGAGAGCCAACATACGTGAATTTTTACAGGTGAATTCATGAAATGATGTTATTTTCATTTAAAGAATATAAGAAATAAGGAGTGAGTGAGTGAGTAATGGATGCTTTACGCCATTTCGACAACTAAGGTCATATTCATGGCGAAAACGGTTGTTATCAATGAAAAGATGGACTAAAAGTTGTCAATAGAACAACATGATATATGTACAAGATCTTATCCTAAGGATAAAAACTATGTTAACATACTAATCATATCAGTCCATACAGACCAGCTGTTTTCAAAAAGTGGATGATACGATCAGACTGTACAGTGTTAAAAAGTTCAGGTAGACCAGCTACCTGATAGAACTGTCTACGGGTCTGTTCAAAATCTGGGCATTCCAAAAGGAGATGCTTGATGGTTAAAGGTCGATTACAAACAATACATTGTGGATGGGGCTCACCCTTTAAAAGAAAAACATGTGTAAGTCTAGAATGACCAATTCTAATTCTGGTAAAAACAGTTTGGTCTTTTCTAACTTTAAGAACATTAGGTTTAACATCTTTGATGGTTGGGAAAATAGAATGCAGTTTGTTATTGGGGAACTGGTCCCATTCATTTTGCCATCTCTCATTGATGTATTGAACGATTCTCGGTTTAAAATCTATGTGAGGAATTGGAAAAGGAAGGACTGCTTTGTCCAATCCCTTCTTGGCCGTTTGGTCAGCTAACTCATTACCATGAATGCCTACATGACCCGGTATCCAACAGAACTGAACATCAAATCCTGAGTTGGACAACTTTTGTAGCCAGAGAAGAATTTTCATAATGACTGTATGTTCAGTTTTCAAAAATTTCAAAGCCCGAAGACAGGACTTTGAGTCGGTAAAAATGATAAAGTTCTTTTCCTCTGCCTGTTGAATGGCCTTCAAAGCAAGAATAATGGCAACTGCTTCAGCTGTGAAAATAGAACTGAAGTCAGGTAGACGGGCAAACTGTTTCTTACCGCAGCAGACAGACGCTGCTGCAGCACATTTCCCATCCTTTGAACCATCAGTAAAAACAGGAGAATGATGAGGAAATTTGTTTCGAACTTCATGATACCGGGACACGTAATCCAATGGTTGAGTCAGTGACTTTTTAGATTTGGTGAGGTCAAAATTGATAGGAGGTGGTTTGAGTCTCCATGGAGGAATGACTGAAAAATGAGGCTGTTTCAAAACATCAAGATCCACAAAGGCATTTTCTATGTGAGGTTTCATTCAAATGCCAAAAGGTTGGATGTAGTTTGGTCTGGCAGCATACAGATGTTCGTTTTGGGGTTGAAATACGCACTTAAAGGCAGGATTAGAAGCATTGGTTTTTAACTTAATGATGAATTGAAGGGAAAGTTTTAATCTTCTATTGGTTAATGAAGATTCCCCCACCTCAACATAGAGGCTTTGGACTGGCGATGTCCTAAAAGCACCCAATGCCAGCCGCAGCCCCTGATGATGGACAGAGTCTAGCTTCTTGATATATGATGTGCGTGCTGACCCATAGACCTGACAGCCATAATCGAGCTTTGATCTAATCAAAGCTCTATAAAGTTGTAATAAAATTTTGCTGTCAGAACCCCAAGTGGTGTTTGCCAGAACTTTAATGATATCCAGAGCCTTGTTACATTTTGTCCTTAGATCTTGTTTAGATTTAATTGAATTTGCCTCTCTATAATGTTCATGTTTTTGCCCTTATAGCATATGAGGAAATCATCAACATATAAACTACAGGACATGTCTTTTTGAAGACACTGAACAATACTATTGATTTTGATGCTAAACAGGGTCACAGATAAGATGCTTCCCTGAGGAACACCAAGTTCTTGATTGTGAATATCAGACAGAGTAGTGTCTAATCGCACCCTAAAGTGACGATTAGATAGAAAATTCCTAATAAAAATGGGTAAACGGCCACGAAATCCCAAGTTATATAAATCTTTCATAATACCTTATTTCCATGTCGTGTCATATGCCTTTTCCAAATCAAAAAAGACTGACACGACATGTTGTTTTTGAATAAAGGCATCTCTGATGAAAGATTCCAATCTTATCAAATGATTGAGGGTGCTTCTTCCTCGTCTGAACCCACTCTGAAATTCTGAAATGTGATGTTGAGATTCCAGCATCCAGACGAGTCGATCATTGATCATCCGCTCCATGGTTTTGCAGATGCAAGATGTTAATGCTATAGGCCTATAATTAGAAGGATCATTATGATCTTTACCAGGCTTTGGAATAGGAATAATGGTGGCTTCCTGCCAAGACGTTGGCAGTTGGCCACTATCCCATATCTGATTGAAAAGATTCAAAAGAATCTTGAGCACTGGTTTAGGAAGATGTTTGAGAAAGTCATAATGAATTTTATCAGGACCAACTGCTGTATTATGAGATTTATTGAGAGATTTTAAAAGTTCATCTATGCTGAAGGCTTGATTATATCCTTCAGCATTGTCCGATGTAAAATTTAATGGTTTTCTCTCCTCTCTCATTTTAATAGGTTTAAATTGGGGATGACAGTTGGCTGAAGAAGAATGATGTTGAAATGTTTCGGCCAATCTTTCGACCACCTCAACAGGAGAGGTCAAAAGATTGTCACCATCTTGTAGGTGCTGGACTCTGGCCTGGCCCCCCTTGCCTTTTATTTTACGGACCATAGTCCAGACCTTTTTCATAGGTGTCCGAGTATTAATGCCAGAAACATAATCTCTCCAACACTGCCGTTTTGACTCCCATATAATTCTTCGGGCCTGAGCCCTTTTAATCTTAAATTGAGTTAAATTGTCAGCAGTTGGTCTTTGTTTGAATTTTCTCAAGGCCTTCTTTCTATCTTTAATGGCCTTTTGGCAGGCATCATTAAACCATGGATTACGAATGTGCTTAGGAACTGTCGAGATTTTAGGGATAGTTTCTTCTGCTACTGAAAGTAATTTGGTGGAGAATTGGATAAATGAATCATCTGCTGAGAGCCTCTCCCGACATAAAGTCTGGAAGGACTCCCAATCAGCCCTATTGAGCCTCCAACGGGGCTCTTTTAGGCCTATATTTGGGTCGTCAATATTGACTAAGATTGGGAAATGGTCACTTCCATGGAGGTCATGTAATACTCTCCAGGAGAGGTCCAACAGCAGACGACGGTCAGCTAATGTTAAGTCAATAGCAGAATAAGTTCCATAACCCGGATGTAAATAGGTGTAAGAGCCATCATTTAAAACACATAAATCTAGATTATTAATAACATCTTCAATCATCCTGCCCTTTTCATTATACCTGTCACCACCCCATAAGGGATTATGACCATTGAGATCTCCCATTATGAGGACTGGTGACGGTAATTGGTTTAAGAGATTTTCTAATTCTTGTCTATTGATGTTTGAATTTGGTGGAAGGTAGAGTGAACAAAGAGTAATGGTTTTATGTAATGTCACTCTAACTGCTATTGTTTGAAAATTGGTATTTAATGGAATAAGCCTATGCATGATATCTTGTCTTATTAAAACAGATGAGCCCCCTGAGGCTCTTCCACCATCAGGGGCGTATGTATTATAAATACAATAACCTTTAAAAGAGATGTTATCGTTTCTCTTTAAAAGTGTTTCTTAGAGACACAGGACAAGAGGATTGAAGTGATTGGCGAGAATTTTTAATTCATTAAAATTGGCTCTGAAACCTCGACAATTCCATTGGAAGATAGATCTTCCTGCCATCAAGGTGGATGGACAGGAGATCGCCCCCTGATCTTATTTTGAGGGGACGCGCTGCGACTTGCAGGCGCAGCTTCTTCCATCTCTACTTCATTCAAATTTTCGAATCTGTTAGCCAAAGGCAACGGATTCCTATCTATTTTACTTTCTTTAGTAGATTTTTGATTGTCAGTCGAAACTTCAGAAGAGCCTCGACTGTTACGACTTTTTTTTCTGTTTGTCGTTGAAGTAGATGGTTTGGACTGTGAACTGGATTTAGATGATGTTGTAGCATTTGTACTGGGCTCAGTTTGTGTAACCTTTCCGGCTACCACGACCTGGATGCTTGAGGTACTACGCACTGGTTTATCCTTGTTCAACCAGGTGTAGTCTGTCTGGCATTCAACTGTCCTGAGTTTAGGTTTTACCGCGGCCGCATAGGAAGTGGCTCCAGGGACTCGAGTGGTCCCTTCTACCATCTTCCTTGCTTCCGGGTAGCTGACATGATTTTCAGCTTTAACCTTTTGGATTGCTTTTTCTTTCACCCACACAGGACAGTCTTTGGATGTGGCCATATGGGCACCTTGACAGTTTACGCATTTAGCATCATTGATGCATTCTACGTTGTCATGTCCCTTCTGGCCACATCGGAGACAAGTCTGCTCGTTAGAGCAGGAGTCTCTGCCATGACCATACCTCTGGCATTTAAAACAGCGGAGTGGATTTGGTATAAACAAATCCACATCAACGCGAAGATAACCAACTTTAAGTTTCTTGGGAGGAGAAGGTCTCTCAAAGGTGATGATGTAGGTATTGGTCTGAATGACATTACCATCTTTCCTAATGGAAATCCTTTTAACAAAGGAAACACCTTGAGGACGCAGTTCTCTTTTGATTTCATCCTCACTAACATCTTTAAGGTCTCTACATCGGATAACTCCTTTGCTAGAGTTTAGAGATCTGTGAGGGGAGGATTTCATGCTTATACCTGCTAACGTGGTGGCACGAAGCAGGTTGGTGGCATGAGCCCTCCTATCACACTCCACAAGAATTTGGCCAGATCGCAGTTTACGAATGTCCTTCACCTTGCCAGCTATTCCCTCAATGCCTTTACTTATGGCAAAAGGAGAAAGCTTTGACAAAGGATTCGCATTGTCGGAAGGTTCAAGTACAACAAACCTTGGCCAGTAATCATTACCATTATCCACAGTCCTATTCTCGCCTTCGTTTTCAGATGAATCCGAATCCGGATGCTTTCGTTTGTCGGGGGTTGTAGTGAGTGTCTCCATATGAGTAAACTCGGTTTTCATCCCCCTTGCTCCCCACCGACCACGGAGTCCTACAAGGGGATGTGCAGAGCCGAGGTAACCATCGGATACACACCAGAGATACAAGGGGGATATACTGTAGCAGTCAACCAACTACTACATTAGCCCTAGCCACTGCCTTCTAGGATACAAAGAGAAATAATTTACAGAGATTAGTCAGAAAACAATAACTGTCCATTTGAGCTTAAAGAAGAAAGCCACTGATGTTATGGGCAAAATAAATTTAACTTATAGATATCCTAGGGCTTAGCATGACCAGCCGATTGATTGGATCGGGCCTCTCCAACCTCCCGTCTAGATGAATTTAGAGCCAAAGTGCAATATTGGGCAAGAGGAGGAACACTATGAACCCGCAGTCTTCGAAGGCCCATAGCCTCGCAGATGCCCTAATGACACCAGGATCTCCGCCTCCAAACAACACGGGTCGCAATTCACGGCAAACAAATTGCCCCATTTGTCGCCTCCTACGATCAGCAAGGGGATGCTAGGGACCTATTCTTCCCAGGAGGCTCCCGAAGGAACCCCCACCCCGGATCCCCACGGGGGTAAGAAATAAGGTCAAGAAATTATAAGTTAGGGGGAATTCTTGTGCACTGTATTCTGCATAGGGGGATTGTGGCTTGTATAGTGCTTGTGTGTTATATTACACACTTAAATTGGTTGAATTGGTTAAATTTTACAGTTTCTTTTAATACCACAGATATCTCTCGATTTCATGTACCAAACATGAACTATGTCAAATAATCATTTAAAATCATCCAGAGGAAAATATAATGTTAATTTATCACTTGAAATATGAAAAAAAATCAGTGTATAAGTGAAATAGTAGCTATTTCTCAAATATCAAGAATAATAATGTGTGCATTGTTAGTTGTTTCAACAACTCAGGTCATGTTTATGGCAAAAACATATTAATCTTCCCAGGAGCAGAAGCCCCATCTCGGAAAAACTAAGGTCATACTCATGGTGAAAACAAGTTGGGACAAGTTCTGTCTTTGGTGATTATATCTATGAGATGAAGGTGAAAGGGTGACAGGGCGACAGGGCGGCCAAACAGCAGGGGATCAAAACCCAGAAATCATTTTTGCTGTACCTCATCCCTTAGTGAACCATGACACTAACCGGGAATTGAACCCAAAGAACCACTTGGTTAGTACCAGGTCCCCCTATAAAATCATCTCAGGAGCAAAAGCCCCACCTTGGAACCCCCATGGGGTTAATGAAAAATATGAGTAAGTGAGTGAGTAATGGATGCTTTACGCAGTTTTGACAACTAAGGTCACATTCAAGGCGAAAACAGGTTGGAACAAATTCGGTCTTTGGTGATCATATCTATGAGTGAGAGTGAGTAATGGATGCTTTATGCCGTTTTGACAACTAAAGTCTCAGTGAAAACAGATCGGTACGAACTCTGTCTTTGGGAATAGTATCTTTGAGATGATGGTGACAGGGCGGGCAAACAGCAGGGGATCAAAACCTGGAAATCATTTTTGCTGTGCCTCATCCCTTAGTGAACCATGACACTAACCGGGAATTGAACCCAAAGAACCACTTGGTTAGTGCCAGATCCCCCTATTGTCGCCTCGTACAATCAGCAGGAACTACTGGGGGCTTATTCTTCCCCGTAACCCTCATGGGGTAGCTTGGGATTAAGTTTTTCTCAAGATGTGATGGTTGTAAAGATTCCAGTTTCTAGGTAGATTATAACCATAATAAATGCTTCTTTCACACTACCTCGTTGTGCATAATGGAAAATAATTAAATAATAACAGTCTGGTACTATTAGGAAACAACCCAGTTTAATGTTATGTCCAATCAATTTTACAGACACTGCTGCAGTTGGCATCGATCTGCCTCCTCTTACACCAATTCTGATTTAGAATTCAACAAAGAGGAATTGAAAGAGACTGAAGAAGTACTGTGTAAATAGTATACATTATATGGTTACAAAGTAATATTTTATGCTCTTAGCCCTCACGGTTAATGATGTCTAAAAACATTGACCCTAAAACGATTTGTCAAAGCAACTGTTCTTTGAAAACTATTTTCTATTAGACAAAGCCCAGTGAACTTTTTTTAAAGAAATAACACCAAAACTATTGTAAATTCATGTAAATTTATCTAATAGAAACAAGCTTACATAAGGGACATAGTGTATTATTCACTGTCTATGCATTCTATTGTGGTGGGATATTTCAGTTAGATCTGATATTCAATAAGCCTTCTTCTATAATAGAAGGAGATTATAGTCAAGTATATTTGATAATGAAAAACTAATGTTACTTTGAACAATTATTTCTACTCATCTTTTCACACTCATCTTTTCAAGATCTGTAGAGGAGGTAAACTCAATACAATCGGACCATGGATATGTTGGAAGCATCCTAGTAGATCTGTATCAACAACCATACTCTGTTCATCTAGATCATGGTTATGCTGATCCAGGTAAATATATTTTTCTAAATATCTTTGTGCATAATCTGAGAGACCTCTTATACCTCATGCAGACAGCCCCTTGTTCTTGAAATACCATGGAAACTTAGTTGTGCCGATACTTTATGGTGAATTGCTGGACTTTATCAAAGAGTTGGCAAGAAGAATTGGGTTGGACCCAACAACAGTGGGGTGCCATTCACTCCTTAGGGCTGGTGCAGCCTTCTTGCATAGGTTGAATGTGCCCCTGGAAGATATTTTGTGTGCAGGTGACTGGAAATCGCTGGTGGTGCTGATGTATTTATCAACTACATCAGATCTAAAACTTTGTGGCTTCTGCACTTTCTAGATTTGGATAATTGGCGTCCACCATGACGCCGGCATCACAGCCATTATAGAGTTATGTGATTATTTATTGTTATAATTATGTTTGTGTCAGATTTGATTTATGCTGTTCTATTAAAGGTCCTAATGTCAAGGCCAGGGGAAATGCCTTCATAGTTTCAGACAAGGATTTGCCACCTCCCCCATAATGCAATTTGGCAAATGGCCGAACGCTTGTTTCTGGCATGTACAAATTTTCTCTCTCATGTACTTAGCTGGTTACCTTGTGATTACTTGAAAATAAACTGTACCTACAGGTACCAGTGCCAATCAAGATGGCTACCACAACATGTGAAACCCACATTGTTCATGTTACCAAACCAAGCACCCAAATTAAGGCTAAAATGGGCAACCTTGTTGTCTGTGGAAGTACTAGCACAGGGCAAAGCCTCATTCACTCACCAGCAGGTCGCAACAAAGGCTTGCCAACCCTTATTCATTTGTACAATCTGCCTTCTATTGGGATATTTTTCATTGTATTAGAAAAAATGCCAATTATGGGTGTAGAAATAATTCTTTGGATCACCAACCTACGTTTTTTAAGGATCACCAACCTACATGCCTCCAAACCAGTCCTTGCCAGAAACAGTGGTTAACTACATCAAACCACTCTTCAAAAACCTCTCCTCCATCTCCCTCCTTCAACAAACACGGAAGGCTCTGACTCAAAATGCAAATGAGTCTCCATCATTTGGTCTCTGGCCCCTAAGGACCAATTCAACTCCAATGCTGAGATTTCATTGGGAGTTTCACTTGCTGTCATGACCTTCAACAAGAGGCTCTATTCAACCTTGGAATACACCTCACCCAAAGTGGCCGAAATAGCTTCAAATCACAGATCCTGAATCGTAACCCTTAAAGCAGTCTATGCCTACTAAGAAAAGTACAAGCAGGTGCATGCTGAGATCAACCAAGCAAAGTACAAGGACAGAGGGTTTGTGCCAATGGACTACTCAAGTGGTGCATTCCATGAGGAACTGAAAAGGGATTTACCAAAGTGTCGAAAGTGTGACAAACCAAGGAAAGGACAAGTATTGAGTGAGTGAGTGAGTGAGTGTTGGGTGTTTTACGCCGTACCGTCAGCCAGGGTCATTTTCACGGTGAAAACCAGTTGGGACGAATTCTGTCTTTGGTATCGACAAGTATTGAACCCTAGGCCTAGTTGTAATAATGGGTTGACCTGTCACTTAGACCAAACAAGTGTAGATTATTCAACTAGATAGAAACATATGAAAAAAATGTTTTAAATATGTGGTAAGTATAACTGCTAAAGTTATTATGAAAAGATATGGAAATTTGACAAATGAATGGGCATTTTAGCAGATCTGTATAATCTGAGTGACGCATGCATGACTAGCAATTAAGAATTGGTTTTTATGATGGGGATTAATGTCCATTATATCACTATGACAGAATATGCAAACAGTTCACCTCAAATTATGATATAGTACTTGGAGTTTGTTTGTACACACCAACATAATGGAGGAAGCATAGAAGCATGCAAGGGTAAGTCTATCTCAGGTCACATAAACAATTGTATAACACATTTTACATATTTCTTTTATCTTAGAATTATATACAATTTCACATAAATTTCCAGTACTTTATACTTTAAAATTATAATTCTCCTAATATTTACTCGATTAACTTAGCAATTTCTTTCCCCCTTTCTGCAACCTCTTCATGCCTGATCTAAGTAAGGCACTAAGTATTTCAATATATTCCTAACTGTAGACACACTTCAAGCGCATCAACAGGAACTCCATGTGCAACTTAGAACTGTGATTATGAAGGTTGAGTTGTGGCACAAGCCTTCATAACCCATGAGACAGAGCAGACCTTGCACCTCAAAGCAGCAAAGTATATGTGACAAAAATCCAACAATGGCTGAGGAAAACCCATTAAGCAAACTTGTTTTCACTAACATGTCAGTAGATGAAAAATTGCTAACCAATCAAACTGCCACCAAATTCGACTCTGTCCCGAAGGACATTGGACATCTAAACAGTAGTCTAACCAAGATTGAACTTGAGATCAAGCAAATCCCAACAATACAACAAACACTTGGTGATCACATAAAACTGATTGATAGTAATACTGGCACTCTACAAGAGTGTGTACAAAACTTCAAAGAAATGATTGAAAACCTCAGTTGAAAATGCACTGGCAGATGTATCCGATCTTGAACAAAAGCTCAATGCCTTTTATTCTTTTTGATATATAACAGAGGAAAAAATGATCTGTTGGTTAACGGACAACCACCTACTGTCTCACAAAATAAAATGCACAACTTGTGGAGGAGTGTGCTACCTTGGTACAAGAACCCAGACGCCTGGTTTGGAGATGCAGAAGTACCCCTGGCCATGAAACAAATCTTCGGAAATACAGTGTTTTATCCTGCTGTAGGTGAGTGAGTGAGTGTTGGGTGTTTTTCGCCATACTAACAGCCAGGGTCATTTTCACAGCAAAAACCAGTTGGGACTAATTCTGTCTTTGGTGATTGTATCTATGAGATGAAGGTGACAGGGCGGGCAAACAGCAGGGGATCAAAACCCAGCGATCATTTTCGCTGTACCTCATCCCTTAGTGAACCAAGCCCAGCTGTAGGTACTACCCCCAAGATTTGATTAATTTCATGATATGCTATATTAAAGGTAGCAGACTCTCCCATTGTGCCCATGTTGCACAGATGACTTATTCAAAAATTGCCAGAAACTATTCAAAATTCCTCCGAAGATGCTTCAAACAGTAGGTTCATGAAAAACTTAGAAGCAAGAAAATCAGTGGTATCTTCAAAATTGCAGAGCGTTTCTTTGGAAGGCATGTAAAGTTTCACCGTGGGAATCCAAAGATACAATTGAAAATATCGATCATGGAATTGGTGGCAACCGTTTGCTCAGGTAGCCGGTTGACAAGTGAGATAAGGCTTCTTTGGAAAAATCATCATCAGACATGTGGAACCGGGTTCTACCATCTATTCTGATGGTTTGAAAGGTTACCTTGGTCTGAACCAACTTGGACTTGTACACTTCACTGTAGAACACAAATGTACCTTCAAAGCGACATATAAGAATCTGGACACAGAGGAGAAGAGTGCATGAGTGAGCCAGTGAGTGAGTGAGTAATGGATGCTTTACGCCGTTTCAACAACTAGGGTCATATTCACAGCAAAGTTGGGATGAACTCAGTCTTTGGTGATCATATCTATGAGATGAAGGTGACAGGGTGGGCAAACCTGGAAATCCTTTTAATATTTTTTCTGTACCTCATCCCTTAGTGAACCACAGCACCAACCTGGAATTGAACCCAAAGAACCACTCGGTCAGTGCTGGGTCCCTGCTATCATTGCCTTATAGCATCAGCAGGGGCTACTGGGGGCCTATTCTTACCCAGATCCCCACGATTTTCCCATTCGATGTGCTTATTAAAGTTGGAGAAGGATTGTCAATGACATAAACGTTGCTCTGTAAGAGTGAGTGAGTAATGGGTGCTTAAAGCTGTTGCGGCCACTAAGGTCATATTCACAGCAAAGACAGGTTGGAAAGAATTCTGTTTTTGGTGATCACATCTATGAGATGAAGGTGACAGGGTGGGCAAACAGCAGGGGATTAAAACCTGGAAATCATTTTTGCTGTACCTCATCCCTTAGTGAACCAAGCACTAACCGGGGATTGAACCCAAAGAACCACTTGGTCAGTGCAGGGTACCCCCTGTCGTCACCTCATACATCAGCAGGGGCTACTGGGGGCCTATTCTTCCCCAGAACCCCCACTCGGTGGGTATTGTCTTGTGTGGTACACATGTTATCCCATCTTATGTGCAAAAACTATTTACTACACTCTTTTACTGGACATCAGATTTTAATGTGTCCCCTGAACACTCATAAATGAGGGACCACTGGTAGCTCAACACCATCTCCCCACTGGGCTTGCTCAGTTCTCCTGACCAGTGCTCCCATGGTTACCTTCAACAGAAGCCAACTGCCATTACACAGGATGACACCTAAAATTTGTGTAAACTGAGATATCTAATGGAAACAAGTGTAACTGCTTATTTTTTGCCTGAATAAAGAAATGAATTCAAAAAATAACAACATACTCAAACGAAAGAACAAAGTAGGAAATGCACACACCAAATTAAGAGTTCTATACAAACACCAATGGTCACTTTAGGGTGCGATTAGACACCACTCTATCTAATATTCATGATCAAGAATTTGGTGTTCCTCAGGAAAGCATCTTATCTGGGACCCTGTTAGCATCAAAATCAATAGTATTGTACAGTGTCTTCAAAAGGACATGTCCTGTAGTGTTTATATGTTGATGATTTCCTCATATGTAATAAGGGCAAAAACATGAACATCATAGGACAAATGCTATAGAACAGAATGGCGGTCAGATATACATGATTGTCATGTTTAAACTCTATCATACTACTGTATCCCGCAAAGGTAAAGAAAAAATGATATTTTTATAATTGTCAATTACTTGCTAGGTAAAGTCGCCAATTACATCATTTAGCAGGATGGTTGGTCGAGCTACCATCACCCCAGAAGCACGTTCGTCTCTGACAATGTGGTACCTGGTGCATGGTGAGTTAAAAGTAACTGGTCGTATCAATGTTCGAGTGAGTGAGTGAGTAATGGATGCTTTACGCCATTTCGACAACTAAGGTCATATTCACAGCAAAACCAGGTTGGGACAAATTCTGTCCTTGGTGATCGAATGTATGAGATGAAGGTGACAGGTCAGGCAAACAGCAGGGGATCAAAACCTGGAAATCGTTTTTGCTGTACCTCATCCCTTAGTGAACCAAGCACCAACCGGGAATTGAACCCAGAGAACCACTTGATCAGCACTGGGTCCCCACATCCACACCTTATATGATCAGCTGAGGCTACTTGGGGCCTAAATTCAATCCCCAGAACCCCCACAGGGTCTGGACAGTTCTTTTCTAATAAAGTTAAATCAAACAACTTTCTTTAATATCCTAGAAGGTAGTGGCTGGAGCTAATTTAGTAGTTGGTTGGCTGCTAGAGTATATCCCCTTTGCATCTCTGGTGTGTATCTGATGGTTACCCCAGCTCTGTACATCCCTTTTTATGAATCCTAGAGGGGGCTGGGTGAGCGAGCGAGCGAGTGAGTGAGTAAGTAATGGATGCTTTACGCCGTTTTGACAACTAAGGTTATATTCACAGCAAAAAGAGGTTGGGACGAATTCTGTCTTTGGTGATCATATCTATGAGATAAAGGTGACAGGATGGGCAAACAGCAGGGGATCAAAACCTGGAAATCATTTTTGCTGTACCTCATCCCTTAGTGAACCACAGCACCAATCAGGAATTGAACTCAAAGAACCACTTGGTCAGTGCTGGGTCCCCCCTATCATTGCTTCATACCAACAGCAGGGGCTACTGGACCCCCACCCACGGAAGAGAAGAGGAGCTGCATTCAGTCCAGCTACAACTGCACCAGAGTCTGGTGATGCCGACCCTGATGCCTGTGCTGATGCCAAGGTTGCAAGGTCAGCTACCAAAACTCCTAAGCTGGAAAGGGTTGTTGAGACTCAGGGAGAACGCTTTCTCTGGCGACAGAAGGAAAGGATGGAGGAAGAGAGGCAAGCGCCACACCAGCTTTCCACAGAGGGGGAGTGAGTGAGTGAGATAATGAATAATGGATGGAAATGCTGTTTCAATAAATAAGGTCATAATTATTCATGGCGAAAACAGGTTGGGATGAATCCTGTCTTTGGTTGACTGTTTCTTTTAGATGAAGGTGACAAGGTTGGCAAACAGCACTGGATCAAAACCTGTAAATCATTTTTGCTGTACCTCATCCCTTAGTGAACCCAAGCACCAACCTCGAATTGAACCCAAAGAACCACTTGGTCAGTGCTGGGTCCCCCTATCATCACCTCATACAATCAGCAGGGGCTACTGGGGGCCTATTCTTACCCGGAACCCCCACAGGGTGTTTTCCCAACTATCAAAGATGTGAAACCTAATCTTTTAAATGCTAGAAAGGACCAAAACTGTTTTTACAAGAATCCAAATTGGTCATTCTAGACTGACTCATGTTTTTCTTATAAAGGTTGAGCCCACACCAGATTGCATTATTTGGTTGGTTGGTTATTGGGGTTTAATGCCGTAGCAACATCTAAGGTCATATCACAGCAAGAACAGTTTTTGACAATTCTGTCTAGGATGATTGTATCTATGGAATGATCGTATCTACGAGAAGATAGAGACCATACACATTTACCGAGGCAGGTGTTCTTTAATGTGCCTAGTCCCGTAGACAGGGCCATACACACAACAGCCGGTGGTCTACCAGAGACCTTTGATAACCAAGTTGTTGCCACTGGAAGACATGTAGAGGGGTATAGTAGCCAGCTCACCCCAGCCAAGGATTAAACCCGGGCCGCCTGCGCAACAGGCGGACACTCCAACCACTTCACCACCCAACACGCCTAAATGCATTATTTGTAATGAGCCTTTAACTGTCAAGCATCTTCCTTTGGAATGCCCAGATTTCAAACAGACAATTCTATCAGGTAATACTGTACAGTGTGATCATATCATCCAATTTTTGAAAATAGCTGGTCTGTATGGACTGATATTGCACTGAAGTAATAGATATCTTGTGCACATAAGTGACATAACAGGTATAGGGATAATGATTGAGTGAGTGAGTAATGGATGCTTTACGCCATTTCGACAACTAAGGTCATATTCATGGCGAAAACGGTTGTTATCAATGAAAAGATGGACTAAAAGTTGTCAATAGAACAACATGATATATGTACAAGATCTTATCCTAAGGATAAAAACATGTTAATATACTTATCATATCAGTCCATACAGACCAGCTGTTTTCAAAAAATAGATGATACGATCGGACTGTACAGTATTAAAAAGTTCAGGTCGACCAGCTACCTGATAGAACTGCCTACGTATCTCTTCAAAATCTGGGCATTCCAAAAGGAGATGCTTGATGGTTAAAGGTTGATTACAAACAATACATTCTGGTGGGGGCTCACCCTTTAAAAGAAAAACATGTGTAAGTCTAGAATGACCAATTCTAATTCTGGTAAAAACAGTTTGATCTTTTCTAGCTTTAAGAACATTAGGTTTAACATCTTTGATGGTTGGGAAAATAGAATGCAGTTTGTTATTGGGGAACTGGTCCCATTCATTTTGCCATCTCTCATTGATGTATTGAACGATTCTCGGTTTAAAATGTATGTGAAGAATTGGAAAAGGAAGGACCTTTGTCCAATCCCTTCTTGGCCGTTTGGTCAGCTAACTCATTACCATGAATGCCTACATGACCCGGTATCCAACAGAACTGAACATCAAATCCTGAGTTGGACAACTTTTGTAGCCAGAGAAGAATTTTCATAATGACTGTATGTTCTGTTTTCAAAAATTGCAAAGCCTGAAGACAGGACTTTGAGTCGGTAAAAATGATAAAGTTCTTTTCCTCTGCCTGCTGAATGGCTTTCAAAGCAATAATAATAGCAACTGCTTCAGCTGTGAAAATAGAACTGAAGTCAGGTAGACGGGCAAACTGTTTTTTACCGCAGCAGACAGACGCAGCTGCAACACGTTTCCCATCCTTTGAGTGAGTAATGGATGCTTTACGCCATTTCGACAACTAAGGTCATATTCATGGCGAAAACGGTTGTTATCAATGAAAAGATGGAATAAAAGTTGTCAATAGAACAACATGATATATGTACAAGATCTTATCCTAAGGATAAAAAATATATTAATATACTAATCATATCAGTCCATACAGACCAGCTGTTTTCAAAAATTGAATGATACGATCAGACTGTAGAGTGTTAAAAAGTTGAGGTAGACCTGCTACCTGATAGAACTGTCTATGTATCTGTTCAAAATCTGGGCATTCCAAAAGGAGATGCTTGATGGTTAAAGGTTTATTACAAATAATACATTCTGGTGGGGGCTCACCCTTTAAAAGGAAAACATGTGTAAGTCTAGAATGACCGATTCGAATTCTGATAAAAACAGTTTGATCTTTTCTAGTCTTTAAATGATGAGGTTTTACCTCTTTGATAGTTGGGAAAACAGAATGCAGTTTGTTATTGTTGACAGTTGAGTGTCAGACAGACTACACCTGGTTGAACAAGGATAAACCAGTATGTAGTCCCTCAGGCATCCAGGTCGTGTTAGCTGGAAAGGTTACACAGACAGAATCTAGCGCCAGTACATCAAAATCAACTTCAAATTTGTCGTCTGTTCCATCTTCAGATGCAATATGGAATAGGAAAAAAGAGTCGAGGCTCTTCTAGGACATCAGCTGCAAACTGACAATCAAGTCAAGAACACTATAATAAAATAGATATGAATCCTTTACCATTAACAAAATCTAATAGATTCCAGATATTAAATGAAGTTGAAATTGAAGAAGCTGCAGCTGCAAGTCACAGCATATCCCCCAAAATAAGATCCGGGGGCGATCTCCTGTCCATCCACCTTGATGGCATGACTATCCATCTTCCAATGGAATTCAAGGTTTCAGAGCCAATTTTAATGAACTTAAGATTTTTGCTAGTCGTTTCAGTCCTCTTGCCCTGTGTCTCCAGAAACCCAATAGTTGATAATATCACCTTTTAAAGGATATTGTATATATAATACATAATAGGGAAGGGTATCAATATGTCCCAAAAATAGTAAAAAACAACTGGGACATTCTAGCCCGGTCAAGTACAACCAAAAACATGCATAGGGCAGACCTAATGATGGGCTTTAGAAAACCAAGGGACCTGAGGAGCTATTTAGTTAAGGCCAAAACTGAGTACAATCCAGCATCGACAGAAAAATCAGGGCAGGGAAAATGCGCCGAGCTAGCAAACAAATGCACAACAAAGAATTGCAAATATTGTAAAATGATAAACACTACAGGCCAAATCGAAAACGAAGGTACACAACTGACATGCAAAAAAGACTTAACCTGCAACAGCTCAAATGTCATTTACTGTATAGAATGTGTACAATGTAATAGTTAATATGTGGGCCAAACAAAAAGGAAAATAAAAAATAGACTATACGAACATATGTACGGCATCAAAAACCAGAAGGATACAGATGTTGCCTACCACTTTAACTCAAAAGATCATAACGGAACACACGATATGAAAGTCCATATTCTAGAATTTATATATGCACATCCAGAAAGTAAAAGAGCGAGATCTGTAAGAAATACTATAGAATTCAATTACATTCATAGGTTGGGCACTTCTGCCCCTAAGGGCATGAATGTTCTGGATAATAGATATGGATGACTCTCACATAACGCCACGTCAAAAAATTTTTTTATGGCTACATGTCATAGAATAATTTTTATAAAATACATTACAACCCTAGAGGGTAATCCATATGATCACCAATGAATCAGAATCACAGTTTGACTAACTTATGTTCAGCTCAAACCCTAAGACCAATGGGTAGAAGTATACTTTAAATACTCACCAAATGAAAAAGCAAGATAATATATGATAGAGCCACCAGATGACTCAGTCATACCACTGTAGCTTTGCCAAGAAGGCACAGCACCCCCACCTAGTGGTCCATAAGGAACACTAGAATACTATATATCAGTTCCCAAACTCAACTGATGAGCCCTAATCGGCGAAACCACAATGTAGTATCTGTATCAAAAACTCTCTACTATTTTTCCAAATTTCTTTTGAAGTAAGCTTTTCAATAAATTAATAACTCTCAATAATCATTATTGAGATCATACAGAGTTAGCTCAGCTGAGAGAGCCCCCTCACCCAATGAGAATGCTCCTTATTTCAGCCTTAGGTTCAGTAAACAAAACTGGCCAATGAGCACACAGATACCCTTGCTTGGCAGTAAGAGTGGGAAACTCAACTGCTGACAGGCCTTCTGACCTTTCTGATTCATTGTGGTCTTGAACTGGGAATGATAAGCCTCGTCAACCTACGATATATAATACATATGCCCCTGATGGTGGAAGAGCCTCAGGGGACCCATCGATTTAATAAGACAAGATATTATGCATCCCATTAAATACAGATTTTCAAGCAATAGCAGTCAGAGTAACATTGGAAGGTAATTGTTTAATTGCCCTTAAATGTCCTAAGAAACAAAAAACGAACCTGGGGGAGCTTACACTAGCCGAATATATGTAGGGTTTCCTTCAAATTATTAAAACTAAAGATGTAACTGATGAGGCGGTTCCCTACATGCACCTCCACCTTGAAAAGATCACCGAGGACGCCATGACCTATGAGTGGTCACGTGTGAGGGCATTTCCCAGGGCCACCTGAAATGGTCAGACGTGTACATGATTGAACGCCTTCAAACCCAGATGTCACACGCCGCCCTCATATCTAAGACAGCAGTGGCACTAAGGGAGAGATGACAGAGGAAGTTCGTAAGGCGAAGCCTGGCCCACCATGTAAGTTTTTCCAGACCGGTTCGTGTTCACACCCCAATGACCACGTACAAAATGGATACAGGCAACTCCACATTAATTTTGTACCTATTGTCTGAGTAACAAATGCCTTATGCAGCCACATGCCCATAAAGACTGTAAAACTGAAAAGTTTAATAACCAGAAGAAGTCTCAGAACAACCCGGGGTTTGAGAAGTTGACTTGTGCAACCATACACCTGTGTCACCCTCACCTGACTCTGTAATAACATGTCTATTCCAGAACCAACCCAAGTAGACCCACTTCAGGTAGATGCGACCACTCGAGACAACAGCACAGTAAACCCCCCCACCCACCATAGCCCAACTGGCATTGCTATTAATTTGAAGAGGCCATCGCTGTCAAACCCCTGCATAATATATTTTGATGTGCGCAAGTTTAATTTACCTTATGGCAGAAAAGAAAAACATGTCCCCTCTGACTTGAAATGTGACATTTGGGACCAACTTTTGCACCATAACCATGATGAACAGGTTGTTGATTTCCTTAGGTACGGGTGACCTGTCTCTTATGAAGCCATGGCCCCTCCCATCTCCACTCTTACAAATCATGTATCTTCCACATACCATGCTTGGCCCATTCGAAACACAACCCTTTGACCCGTGGACCCTGGTCTCACCCCCGACGACCAGGGACAAACCGGATGGAACAGGTAAGAGAGTAATAATAGATCTCTCCTTTCCACAGGGAAGAAGTGTCAACGGTAGAATAGCCAAGCTTCCTGAATCCCAGTATAAGTTGCCCACTCCCCTTGACCTTGCTGACCTCATGCTTAAGGCCGGGAAGGGGGCGTTCATATGGAAGTCAGACCTAACACATGCCCACCGTCAGTTGAGGGCTGACCCGCTGGACTATCCCCTCCTCAGGATACAGCACATATATGCCCTAGTTTTGGTTGTCGCACATCCGGCTCTGCCCAACAGAGAGTATCAAATGCTGTCACCCATCTTATGGCCACCCACGGCCACCATTTGTTAGCCTATGTTGATGATTTCTGCGGTATTGCTACTACGGAGAGTGAGGTCCTCGTTAGCTTCAGTAAGTTCCAAGCTATTACAGATGACTTGGGCCTTAAACTTGCTCCTGAAAAAACTCTGCACCCCGCTACAACCATGGAGTGGCTGAGCTTCGTGTTTAACTCTGTTGATTGTACTATTACAGTTCCACAACACAAGTTGGATGACATCATTGCAGAGGCTGACCAGATGCTTCACCAGGAGTGGGCAACCAAGCAGCAGATACAGTCCCTTGCCGGCAACCTTAACCATATCAGCCTCTGTGTCAGGCCAGCCAGGAAGTTCATGGCTCCGCACAGCCCAGGACGCACTCGCGTTAGGGTCTCAATGGAATTCAAGAGTAATGTGCACTAGTTTCGTGGGTATGCTAGCCACTTTAATGTGTGGCTACTCATTGAGCCCAGCCTTCCATACATGAACATTGAGTGTGATGCGTGCTTAGCGGGGGCTGGCAGTTTCTCCAACTCCCACTACTACAACCTGGTTTTTCCACCCGGTCACGCTCACACTCATCACATATCAGAGCTTGAGGTACTCTATGTCGTCATCACAATAAAAACACTCATCCCTTAAACCCTCATGCTGACTAGAGTGTTCATTAAGGTGGATAACTTAGCATCAGCATAATTATAATGCCTTGACCAGCGGACGCAACCGAGACCCTATCCTGGCTGCATGCACTAGAGAAATATGGCTCATCTCAGCAGTACAGCAAATTGACATTCTCAATCACCATGCCCCAGGCGAGTCACTAGTGTTGGCCGACGGCCGACGCCCTCAGCCGTGTGATGTGCAACCCCAGGTTCAGATCTCTTGCCCAGACCCTTGTTGCTGAACTAGAACTGTGTCGTAATATGCCTGTTTCCCTGTTGAATGTGCTAGCTCTCGCCCTATGGTTTCAGAACCCGGCGGCCACCACCCCCTCCTCGTCACTCAGCTGCAACACTCCTACGCAGTGGCCTTCACACCACCCAGAACAAGCCTTGGCAGGCCAAGGCGTACCTCTACTTCATGTCTGTCTATGGCCGCGACTACACTCGACCTACATTGGTTGACATCCAGTTTTTGGCCACTTCAGCTAATACAGTCCCTACTATAAAAAACTATTTGTCGGGAGCAAAGTCCTTTCTGATTCAAATATGAGCCCCAACCCTTCACTTCTCATCCCCTAGACTTGCTAATTTATTCAGAGGTCTTACTATGATATCCAACCATGTTCCTACCCCTGCACCTGTTATTGACCTTCCTAGACTTAAAACCATGTGTGATGTCCTTGCAGCTCTTGGTGGTGACGCCCTCACGGATAATATCCCCAACAAACACAATAGCAAACAACAAACAACAAACAACAAACAAACAAGTCACCATGACCACCCCAACCACAAACATGGAAACAACAGTACCCGAACTACTGATTGACGAAAGATGAAATAACAAAGGGATCTGAGGAAGATGAATCCACACTCATCCCAGAGGAAACAGATGATGAACAAACCCAGAGCGAAACCCAGAGTGAAACCAACACAGACGGAAATGACTCAACACCAACAGGAAGGAGAACCCGAGCAGCCAAAAGCAAAATAAACTTCAAGGACCTCCACTCTGGTAAGACCCCAACAGGCTGCGAGACGTGCAAAAAATGCGAGACTCAACAGAGAAACCTCAAAAAAGAACTAGCATCCACAAAGAGCACCCTCAACAAACACCAAAAAGAATTTGATGAATTCCGAAAAGATGCCGCAAAACTCATTGAAAATAAACAAACCACCATAGAGGTGAACGCTATTGTATTGTTTATGGTTAATTATAGTTATAGTGCATTGTCCGAGATAATCACTGTTACTACTGTTATTCCTAACGGGTGCTAGTCGAGTGGTATATAAGTCCACGAGATGGGCGCTCAATCCATAACATGAACAACGCTTGGCAGTAGGGTAAGTTTATTGGTGGATATGGTGCTGCGTACAATTGCCAGTGAAGAGATGAAGTTCCTAGGTGTTATAATTCCAATTCGGAGTAGAGTAAGCTTCCTCCTCAGAGTCCGCTTAGTCTCACCTTCAGCCGTAGTGCAGTAGTACCATGTAAGTCACCAGATGTCCCTGTGGTTGTAAAACCCCTCGAATCTCTCGATCCGTATTGTCCAAACGCTAATGATTTCTCTCTGCCCTTACACTACGTTCCCGCTTCTTATAGCAGTCTGGTATTGATTTTTACCCCAGGCATCGACGCCTGTTGGGAGATGTACCCTGCTGAGCATTGTCATCAGGTATATTTACACCTACCAGCGGCACCTGCCATATTTATACTGTGTATTTTCATAAGCTAAATAATTTGGAAGATTTCTTAGTATCCTCTTGTATTCAACTGGTGACCTTAACACTATTTCAATCATCATGTACAAAGTAAATGAATTAATCTCTACCTTTGTGCAGAGGCACTAAATCAAAAACTGAAAACAACAACAGAGGGAGATGACGATCAAAAAGAGAAGATGAAAGTCATGATGGTGTGATGAATGTCTATTCATCAATTGGTAAGACCGAAATATGAAAAGTAAGATAATGCAACAGAGTAAAGTATGTTTTGTAACAAGCCGAAAGGCCCGAATAGGCCCGAAATTGTAAAAGCCCGAAACCCGAAAGTCCAGAGAAATATGTAAACCGGAAGTGATAAAGTAAACCGGAAGTGACGTCATTTGTAACCACGTGATCAGAGACAGCCAATCAGGGCTGACCACTAGACTATAAAAGGGGCGGTGAGGCCCGAGAATAAATGAGTTCCTTTACAGTACTCCTTGTTTCAACATGTGTCTTCTTCCTATGGTAACCGATAAGACGATCCAATACAAGCTAATTGACTAGAAGTTTAAGTAAAATAGCAGAAGTTAGAAGAAATTAGGCGAAACTTAGGACGAAGGCCCGAAACTGGCCAGGATGGAGTCCCGAAGACAGATGGACCGGACTGGCACGAGGGCCCGAAACAGGGAACGGAAACCCAGGACCAGGGGAACGAAGGCGCGACCGGCTCGGCCCCACGCTACCAAACAATAGGCGACCGTCGGCCTGACAGCCCAGCGGACCGAGAACGAGGGTGGACCGTCCGCAGTAGTCCCCGAAGAGAGTACCGGCACTAGGGAGATAGAAACGGCCCCCTCCTGCCCCCCTACCACTTTTCCTCCCCCCGCAGTCCTCCGCCCGTCAACGGAAGTGCCTGTACCCTGCCCGGTGGCTGAGGCCCCTCGGTCCAGCCCGGCTGATACACCCCTCCCCGTTCGACGAATACCGATTTCCCGATCGATCCGCTCAAACCCCCCTCGTGCGCGAGGCACGACTCTAAATATCACATCTCGGTTTCTTGCCCGGATTCCCCGTCCGGCTGAGACCCGAAACAATCCCCACGTCCCTCAGTTGTAGAAATCGGAAACCCCGAACTACCGAGGAACGTCACAATAGAAAGACTAGCTAATGCCGAGGACAAAATCAACGGCCTAAAAGAACATATAACGACCAAAATCAAAGAATCCTAGATCTTGAAAAACAAATCAAGGAAACCAAAACAGCAAACATACAACTGGAAAATGAACACAACTCCAGAACACGATAGTCATCACCGTCAAAGACACCATGATACAGACCCTGATAACGGAAAAACTACAATGGATGGAGACCAAGGAGAAAGGAATGGAAGGTAACCCAGAACCAACCCAGCCAAAACCCACCCAAATACTGATACTTGGAGACTTAAATATGGCCAGAATCCAACCCCATCTACAAACAACTACCAACGTTGAAATGAGCATCGAAGCAGTATACACGATCAACGAACTGCACAAAATCACAAGCGAACAACACAAACAAATCTCCATGTATGACAAGATCTACATAATGGTGGGGACCAACCATCTAAAGACCAACATGCCAGCAAAAACAATCCTCAGAAACCTCCTCAAAGCCACTGAAGCACTGGATACAGAGACGATAACCATAATAAAACCACCATAATAAAACCACCAAGGATACAGGACACAAAGCAAGACATTGAGAGAGTCATGCTGTGTAGGATGCTGGGAGAATCCGAAATAACGACAATCAACCCACACCCGCTCAACACGCGACTAGCTGACCCGATCCATATCACCACTGACACAACCAAGAAGTCTACCATGGTGATCATGGAAGCAATCCAGGCAACAACAACCCTTCCCCCCCAAAAAAAACCCAACCAACCTACCAGACCTCCAAACAACACTCACGAACAAGAACAACCCCTGAGATGCCCAAACGAACAACCCAAACCCCAAACCCAGGGAAGAACAACCAAAGCCAGGCCTCCCAAACCCACCAGACCCAACAAGGACTGTACAAAGAGGCAGATACCCAATCGAAAAGGGCCCCAACTCCACTACTTCAAGGAAATAGAGGTGCCAAGAGACGAGGTAGGCCACATCATCGGCGAAGGAGGGAAAACGATCAAAGCCATAACTGCCACATACCGCACGAGAGCCATATATGATGACCATTCAGAAACAATGATGATCAGGGGCAACAACACGGAAACTGAACAGAACAACAGAGAAATTCCGAGAAATCCTGCAAAAGCAAAGAGAAAGACAAACAAGGTCGAGCAGAAATGGGAGATATGACAACCAGGAAAGACATCAACAGAACAGAAGGGACAAGGAACACCAACCCTGACGAAGCCCAACTTACAGACAACACATCCCCCAACGCTTGGACCATAGCAGAAGTCACAGGAACTCCCACCACCTATAACATGGCCAGCCCGACAACGAACTGAGATGGGACATGACCCCTGGACGTGAGCACAGATACGCGGAATACGAAAGCAGACGAGCAACCCCAAGATCATACAACAGGCACTAGAGAACAGGCAGCCCCCTACACTACCATGAACAAATCACAAAAAAAAACAACCAACGAACAAATATAGAGCTGAACACCAACCAATGAACAACGAGACGAACAAACAAAGAAACCACACGAACAGAAAGAACAGACGGAAAAGAAGGAACAACCAACAGAACATAAAGATAATGTACACAGGAAAGATAAACTGCCTCAAAACAATACTGAACATGGAAGAAATCAACATAGCCATAATAGCCAAAACAAAAAATAAAAAACACACCAAACATAGAAGGATACAAATGGTACCACAAGGCAAGAACAAACAGAAAAGGTGGTGTCAAGAGACGATATATCCCATATCACACAGGAAATCCAACAACCAAGACATGACGAACACGAAATTATATGGATAAAACTAGGAGCATCATGGAAAACAACACACATAGCAGCATAATATGGCCCTCAAGAAAAAATTGACAAAGACACTGTGTATAGAGAATACCAAGAAATTAAAACTACAATAAACCAACTAAAACAAGAAGGTGATGTCATGCTAATAGGAGACTTCAATGTGAAGATAAAAATAGAACACCCAGACCACACCCAAGAACAAACCAGAAACGGCAAAATACTAGAAGAGGTAGTGAAAGACACCAATATGACCATAATAACAACCAAACCAAACACCATAAAGTGGACCAGAGTAAACAGAACAAAGCCCGAGGAAAAATCAATAATTAACTACATCATAACAAACAAAGAAATGGAACCTAGAATAAGCACAACCGAGATAGACGACACAGGAATCTGGACACTTAAAGGGAAAAATGAAACAGACCACAACACTATCATCACCTCAATAAAAACCCAAATACCCAAGAAGAAAACCAAACAAACCCAAATATGGGCCCCAGGCAACACAAAGACCTGGGAACAATTCAACCAACAAATGAGAAGAAACATGACAGACAAATGTAACTACCAAGACCTACAACAAGCTACGACCTTCCAAAAAGAGGAACAGGCAGGAAGAGAAAGGATGACCACACTAAAAAACTAAAAGAGGAAAGAAAAACAAACGCCTCTACGAACAAGCAATAAAACACAAAAACTCACCGGAAACTATCAAACTCACAAGACAAAACTACCTCAAAAGCAGGATAAAACTATAAACCAAGATCCAAGCCAATGAAGAAATAAATACCAGAACCAAAATGACGAAGATGTGCAAGGATGGCAGAAGCAAAACAAGCAAGTTCTGGAAAATACGGAAAAAAATCACAAGACAAGAGAAAGAATATGACAACAACATACTAGACGAATACAACAACAGAATAAAACACCCACAAGAGATAAAAGAACACATTGCAAACTACTAAGAAGAACTTAACCAGGCAAGACAAGGACAACAATCAATGGAGGAATGGACAAACACCATACAGAACAAAATAAAGGAACTAAGAAGTACAACAGCCAATCAACATACAGAGCCCTTCACGATGAAGGAACTTAATGAAGTCATAAAAAGACTGAAGAAAGGAAAAGCTATAAGACCGGACAGAATACCCAATGCAGCACTAATCCAAACAGACAGACATACGAGACAAATATACCTCAATATCATTAATAAAATAGCACAAACAAAGTCAATACCACAAGAATGGCAGGAAGGAGAAGTAATAAGAATATACAAGGGAAAAGGAACAAAAGGCAAATGCAGTAACAAAAGAGGCATCACCCTATCTAGCAACTTTGGAAAGACATTCGAAAAACTTATCAACAACAGACTCCTAAAAACAATCAAAATAACTGATGAACAGGCAGGCGGAAGAAAAGGAATGAGAACTACAGACCACATCCTACAAATAAAAGAACTGATCAGAACGAACAAGGACAACAAAAAACCAACCTACATAAATTTTCTAGATGTAACAAAAGCTTATGACAAAGCCTGGCTAGATAATGAAGGCAAAGAACAAGCTCAAGAATAGGCAAGATATGAGGAACATCTGGATAAATGAAGATCAAAACCCCATCATCTCTAAACAGAATGCTGAATCAAGGGCAATAGCCAAAGAAGCCAATGAAAAAGGTTACACAGCACAACAGAGGCCCCGGAGTGACAAAATCTAACAGACCAGATCAAACTTGGCAATACCGTGACGAACATAGAAGGAAACACCATTGGCTTCCAAGGCCACTTTGCCCCATTATCAAACATGTATGCATGCAATCTGAGTGAGTGAGTAATGGATGCTTTACGCAGTTTCGACAACTAGGGTCATATCCACGGCGAAAACAGGTTGGGACAAATTCTGTCTTTGGGTGATTGTATCTGTGAGATGAAGGTGACAGGGTGGGCAAACAGCAGGGGATCAAATCCTGGAAATCATTTTTGTTGTACCTCATCCCTTAGTGAACCACAGCAATAACTGGGAATTGAACCCCAAGAACCACTTGGTCAGTGCCGAGTCCCACCTATCGTTACCTCATACAATCAGCAGGGGCTACTGGGGACCTATTCTTACCCGGACCCCCACGGGTCGTATGCGATCTGGAATTGGAGTGAGTGAGTAATGGATGCTTTACGCCGTTTCGACAACTAAGTCATATTTACGGCAAAAACATGTTTGGATGAATTCTGTCTTTGGTGATCAAATCTATGAGATGAAGGTGACAGGGTGGGCAAACAGCAGGAAATCAGAACTGGGAAACACTTTTTGCTGTACCTCATCCCATAGTGAACCACAGCACCAACCGGGAATTGAACCCAAAGAACCACTTGGTCAGTGCTGGGTCCCCCTTATTGTGGCCTTCTACAATCAGCAGGGGCCATTGGGGGCCTATATTCTTTCCAGCAGCAGAAGCCCCACCCTGGTACCCTAACAGGGGACATATGGCCAGTGACCGAATCTATGAGATGAGAGGAAAAGACAAAAGCTGGCCTCCTATCAGAAATCTTTATGAAGAGCACATTGAACCTTATGTGTGCAATCTAGCACAATAGCTTACTAGAGCCCACATGCATCTGACAGCCTTTACTCAAATGAAGGTGAACCTAGTTGCCCAAGTTATGAGTTGGCAAACTTAAACATCCGACCTAACCTTGATGGGTTTTCTCCAGACAGCAAAAGACTATGTGGTTTCAGATTTTGTTATGCCACATGGATGGCGACTGAATCAATGAAATGATGTGCCTGCCTGTTATCTAGTGGGCCATCTGCATCTTTATGACACTTATATTTAAAGTTTGATAGGAAGTGGTACAAATCACTGGAACAATCATTACAATATGAGAAATGCATAGCAGATGGATTTCAAAGCAGCCGAAATATTTCAAAGCAGCCGAAAGATTTCAAAGCAGCCGAAAGATTTCAAAGCAGCCGAAGAAGTCATGAAAGAGGACGATCCCTTTAAGATAAAACTTATCTGTAACACAGTACCTACCACCCCTGAATAGATAAGAATAAGAGAACTAAGAGCAGCAGTGGCAAACACCACATTGACCCCATGAAAAAACTACAAACAGGCAATAAATGGCTCATTGAAGGTAATTCCCTCTGGGGCGGTGGAGCTAGATACAAACACAAACACAGATTTTGGGCCTGTGGGGTGGGCACAGGTCAAACCAACACTCACCGTTGCCCCTGTCTGTAACCCCAGTGAGGCCTAAGAAGAGAACTGTTGCAGATATTTCCTTAGGCAATTGACTCAATTCAAGCACAATAATGATAAATATAAATTCTCTACTGGAGAAAATTGCAGGTGACTGCTTACAGGCTCCAGGGCCCAACACTTACTCCAACCCACTGGTCGGACAGGGCAGACAGGGCAGACATGGCAGACATGGCAGACATGGCAGACATGGCAGACATGGCACACAGGGCACACAGGGCACACAGGGCAGACATGGCAGACAGGGCAGAGAGGGCAGAGAGGGCAGGAAAGTCCGGACCTTCAGGGACTGATTGCCCAAATCCTCTCAGCGACACTGGCACCAGCAGTGGCCAGTAAGAAAATATATGCATATTTGTATGTTCATAGAGGCCATAAGAAAGTAAAGACAGGACAGGCGGAATTGTCTATTCCAGAGAACAACTTTGATTTCATCAGGCTTATGAACGCACCTGCTACTGATCTGGCAAATGTCCCCATATGTAAGTACATCAAGAGTGAGTGAGTAAGTAATGGATGTTTTATGCATTACAGACAGTCAGCTCAGGGTTATTTTCATGAGGAAAACAAGTTGGGTCAAATTTTGTCTGTGGTGATCGTATCTTTGAGTGAGAGAGTAATGGATGCTTTATGCTGTTTTGACAACTAAGGTCATATTCACGGCGAAAACAGGTTGGGGCACATTTTGTCTTTGGAGTGAGTGAGTGAGTGAGTGAGTGTTGGGTGTTTTACGCCGTACCGACAGCCAGGGTCATTTTCACGGCGAAAACCAGTTGGGACGAATTCTGTCTTTGGTGATCATATCTATGAGGTGAATGTGACAGGGCAGGCAAACAGCAGGGGATCAAAACCTGGAAATCAGTTTTGCTGTACCTCATCCCTTAGTGAACCACAGCACTAACCGGGAATTAAAACAAAAGAACCACCTCCCAAAGAATTATTCCCTATACACATACCCCTACTTCTTCCTCCTCCTCAAAACAATCAACCACTACACACCTATTCCTTATCTCCCTCAAATTTATCCCAGAGTCATCAGCCAACATCTGGGTGAGTGAGTAATTGATGCTTTATGCCATTTCGACAACTAAGGTCATATTCATGGCGAAAACAGATTGGGATAAGTTCTGTCTTTGGTGATGGAATCTATGAGATGAAGGTGGCAGGGTGGGCAAACAGCAGGGATTAGCAGGGGCTACTTGGGGCCTATTCTAGCCCAGAACCGCCACAGCGACCTAGGGCATGGAAGAAAGGAGTGTTGACCACTGTTCCAATAGGAAACCTGAGCCTTGATCCAGCAGACTACAGACCAGTTTCTATATTACCGTTGCCAGGAAAAATATTAGAGTGTGTTGTATACAACACACTCAGAGGCATATTAGTTATTAGACAGCATGGTTTTCGAAAGGAGTGAGTGAGTAAAGGATGCTTAACGCCATTTCAACAATTAAGGTCATATTCACGGCAAAAACCAACAGCCTGGGTCATTTCCACAGTGAAGAAAAATTAGGATGAACTCTTGTCTATGGTGATCATATTTATGAGATGACGGTGACAGGGCAGGCAAACAGCAGGGGATCAAAACCTGGAAATCATTTTTGCTGTACCTCATCCCTTAATGGACCACAGCACCAACTGGGAATTGAACCCAAAGAACCACTCGATCAGTGCTGGGTCCCCCCTGTTGACCCTCATACGATCAGAAGGGGCTACTGTGGGCCTATTCTTCCCCAGAACCCCCATGGGGCATGTTTTATGGGTGTATTTTTGAACTTAGGGTTATTAAATACTTTTCAATAGAACAAGGTTACCGACTGTTAAACCTAGTGGGCTGGCGATGGGGCAAATCAAGGCAATAATGAAACAAGTATAAAAATTGTCATACAAAATACTCAATACCGAAACAGTATCAACCAGGAATTGAACCCAAAGAACTACTTGATCAGTGCTGGGTCCCCCCTATCATTGTCTCATACAATCAGCAGGGGCTACTGGGGACTTTTCTTACCCGGACGGGGGTACGAGCAAGAAATCTCGACGTAAACTTCAAAGATCTGAAAACAAAAACCCACATCCAGAGAGCACAAACCATCAACCATGCATTAAAAACAACTCACGACATAAAAACTGAAAACACAGGAAACAATAAATCAAAGTACAGATACCTAAAGGAACACAAAGACAAAGAGGAAAGAAGACCAACATAACTAGACAAACTAACCTGAAACCAAACAAGAAAAAGAGCAACGAAATAAGAACAACCAGTAGAAGAGGCCAACAGAATATGAAAAAACACCCTGACTAGAAGACACCACGAACCCAGAACCACCCAAAACAAACATCAGCTACCTGCTGCTTGGGACTCTTATATGATCAAGATAACAGAACACATTAAATCTATGAACGAATACGAGGTCAACACTGAAACAATCTACACCACACAAGAACTACGACAACTAATAGAGCAAAATGCAGAAGAAATAGAACCATACGACCGCATCATAACAATGATTGGAACGAACAACTTGAAAACAGGGACCAGGCCTCAGAAACCCAAAGAAACTACTCAAGAGCAATTGAGAACATAGATCACAAAAAATCCATATTCCTAGAACCACCCCAACTAAACAACTTAGAACACAAAGTAGTACGTAAAACCCTGAACAAACTATGGGGGCCTATTATTCTACGGAATCCCCACTGGGTCACAGAAGAAGATGACTTCCAAATTATGGTGGAGAGTCTAAATGTAAACCAAACAGGTGAACTCCTTCACACAGTCAAGTTGTACTTTGCAGTAGCCTTCATCTTCAGCCTATCATTTTTGCTGTACCTCATCCCTTAGTGACCCACAGCACCAACCGGGAATTGAACCCAAAGAACCACTTGGTCAGTGCTGGGTCCCCCCTATCATCGCCTCATACGATCAGCAAGGGCTACAGGGGGGAATTTTCTTACCCGGACCCCCACGGGATGCCTCCTGTATGTCATGCACTATTCGCTGTTTCAGGGAAGTGAATAACATTTAATACCTTTCCTACTAACATTAACATCACTAACATTACATTGTAAATTGATTTACATTATCCCAGATACTGAGACCAGTTATGGGAAATATGTATAATAATTATGCATGAGGTATATAGGCGAAGAATGGCGGACTAGGTGGATGTGGCATTCTTGGCTCCGTGGCAGACTGTGCTATTGAAGGGTTATAGACTGTGATGGTAAATTTTATTAGTCTGGACAATTAATCAAAACACCATGGATCTAACACATTGTATTGATAGATTGTAATACACAAGGTAAGGCGTCTAAGCCCTTCACAAGATCACAAGTAGACCTATAAAAATTGTACAAGCCACAAAAGAGTAGTAGTAATGACAATGTCATACTCACACAAACCCAATCGCCTTCCACCACTATAACAAAATGCACGCAAATAAAGATACAAAAATTTGCTACACAGTCCTGTTGTCACAGAAAAGCTTGCAACCACTCACACTATGCTAGTGAGAAGTGTACCCGACCCACAAGAACACCTGATAGACTTTGTACAGCAACCCCCACAATCAAAAGATAAGGAAGTTACTCCTAAAGCTATTCTAGACGAGCCTGTAAAATAAATCCTTTCAGACATAAACGATGATGCAGCAAAAATAACACCCAAAACACTGATAATAAACTAGATGGACTACTAAAACAAATGAAAATAATGTGTGAAGCTATGGGAGTTATCGGTGACAGGGTAGAAAAGATGGAAAAGGAAATGAGCAGTACAGCCTCACTGGTAAAGTCAATCAACAAGGACAAGGCTATATCCATATAAAAGCAGTGTGAAAACCCAGTGATAGCAAAACTTATCTTAATGGAATCAGATCCACTAGTTATGAAAAGACTAGGAGACAAAATTATATCCAATGATAAATGGAGACGTACATACATCCAAGTTATGTTCAACCTGCTACTGCTGAAATTTAGCCACAATGAATTTCTAAAACAAAAACTATTAGCAACTAAAGACCACCCCCTACTCGAGGCAACCCAAAATGGACATTGGTGCATTGGCAAGTCACTGTTTGACCGAGCCACAATGCGTGGGGACTGGAGTGGTAAAATATCCTAGGCCAAATGATTATGGACATACATACAGGACTGATCGAAACCAACCAAGTTCCCGACGAAAACGACGGCTAGGAAAACATACAACCTCTCAACATGCCTGCAAATTTTGCCTACAAATTTTGCTCTCTACACTGACTCTAGAGGTGAGCTTTAAGGGAATTATATTTATCACGTGAACACAACAGGGGTAGGCGTTAACAAATATCACCATAAAGGAGCCACCCTCCATAGGCGAGCCAACATGGCGGCAGAAGGGTAGGCTACTCACCCTCATGAAAACAAAATTATAATGGGCGGAATGTGCAATGTCACAACAAAATACAGATTCACAGGTGAAATAGGGTTCCCATTTGATCACAAAGAAGAGTTATATAACCACTTGGAGAGGCTTTTCTTCGAAATTGACACGAACTTGCATAATATATTCCCCTTCACAAAATTATTTTTTGCCAAATGGTAGGTCTCGACTTGTGGGGAAATGCTCAGATTGATAATCCAGGAGCCCGAGTTATTGTTAATAATAGCATGTTGCAAATTAACAGATTTATTAAGCAGCTTGATGTCCAACACAACAACCGGACACCGTGGATGGCTAGGCCCATCCACATCCACAGGGACGGCGAGCACAGGCACTACTACTTCAAACTGGATGACGGCCTACATCCAGGTGATAAACTGCTGGAGAAATGGGCATCAATATTATTAACATCAATCTCCAACAACTAGACTACACATTAGGACATGTACATGCAAGTTACTGTAACTAATCACGACGCGTCACTAACAATTTTTTTAAGCACCCACAATGGCCAGATGGCGCATAAAAACCAGTCGATTGACAGGGGAAGTGCGCAATATCGCCAACGAAGTTGCTCATCATTCTATAAACCAAAGCCCACTGAAAGACTATTATTATGATTATGTAATCTCAAACAACACAAATGAATTAATCTACAACTCATAAACATAATATGTGAATTCCTACCCAGTTGTTTGACAAGACCAATAATTCTCTTTTTCTCTTTTTTTTATGTTCTCATCCCATACACTCACGTTACACTAACTGATCACCTATACAATCTTATAAGTAAATAGTGAGTGATTTCGCCATTTTGACAACTAAGGTCATATTCATGGCGAAAACGGTTGTTGTCAATGAAAAGATGGACTAAAAGTTGTCAATAGAACAACATAATATATGTACAAGATCTTATCCTAAGGATAAAAATATGTTAATATACTAATCATATCAGTCCATACAGACCAGCTGCTTTCAAAAATTGGATGATGCCATCAGACTGTAAGACTATGGGTAGATTTGTAAAAAATAAGGATGAACATGTCTTAAACCAACTTTTTGTGTAGAATTAAGTTATCCTACTCAAAACATTCCATTTTGTTTGAAAAACATTCTATTTGGAATATTACCAAACATCAGATGTTTGGTTACCATGGAAACCACAAAAGGTTGCTTATTTTGTCAAAAATTGTAACCCATTTGGAAAAACATGACTTCATTGTATAACCAGTCCAAACTAAAAGAGGCTATCTTTTGCAGAACAAAAGTTATAAACTTAATAGCTTTTATGACTTTTTGTTAATTTATGGAGAATTTTATTTCATTACTAAATATTTAGATAATTATTCAATAACCAGGCCTTTTGCAATTTTCAGGAATACTGACCGTCCTGTGTTCAACGGCCCATAAATTACTTGAAATGTATCCAATTTTGATGTGCTTGGTATCATTTGAAAGTTTAAAATATCCTCTTGATTGCCTAATTCCCACCAAGAGCATCCTTTCTGTGTGGGGAGACACACATGATATATGTACAAGAGTGAGTGAGTGAGTAATGGATGCTTTACGCCATTTCGACAACTAAGGTCCTATTCATGGCGAAAATAGGTTGGGACGAATTCTTCTTTGGTGATCGAATCTGTGAGATGAAGGTGACAGGGTGGGCAAACAGCAAGGGATCAAAACCTTGCAATCATTTTCCTGTTCCTCATCCCTTAGTGATCCAGAGCACCAACCCGGAATTGAACCCAAAGAACCACTTGGTCAGTGCAGGGTCCCCCCTATCGTCGCCTTATACGATCAGCAGGGGCTACTAAGGGCCTTTACTTACCCGGACCTCCCAGGTTGGTTCTGCCATGTTCATTCCTATTCAAAGGATAAAATATAAAGCAGTGCACACTAGTTTGTTGCTAAATATTCAATTTCATCCATTGACTTATAAACTTCCCAACTATATTTTTTCTGAGGTGAGAGTTGGCAATAAAAGTATCTTTATTGAATGATATAGAATTTTGCAATGGGGTTTATGTATCTGTACTTGAAATACAGAAGTGTTGGTGCTGATAGATTATATGCTACTTCATATAGACGATTTGTGATGAAACCAAATTTTTCTTTTATTTCAACAACTTTATGTATAGAATATTCAGATTCTTTCAATTGGCATGATATGAGAAAAATTATGCAGGAACACTTCTTGCCTTTTTATATGAGTGGGTGAGTGATTAATGGATGATTGACGCCGTTTCAACAACTACAGTCCACGGCTAAAACAGGTTGGGACGAATTCTGTCTTTGGTGATCGAATCTGTTAGATGAAGGTGACAAGGCAGGCAAACAGCAGGGGATCAAAACCCGGAAATCATTTTTGCTGTACCTCATTCTTTATTGAACCAAACACCAACTGGGAATTGAACCCAACAAACCACTTGGTCATTGCTGGGAGTGAGTGAGTAATGGATGCTTTACGCCATTTCGACAACTAAGGTCATATTCATGGCGAAAACGGTTGTTATCAATGAAAAGATGGACTAAAAGTTGTCAATAGAACAACATGATATATGTACAAGGTCTTATCCTAAGGATAAAAACATGTTAATATACTAATCATATCAGTCCATTCAGACCAGCTGTTTTCAAAAATTGGATGATACGATCGGACTGTCTCAAGGGAAGATGTAACAAATTAGGTGTGCAGAGTCTACTTGTCTTCAGAGTGCTAGTCAGTAAGGATTTACACAATATGCTGTATTGCAGCGAGGAAAGAGTATTGACTCAGTATTCTATGTTTGGTATAATGAGATATAGTATAATTTTTGTTTTTAAAGTACAAAGTTATTGCCATAAAAATGTATCAGTGACACCTGTCTTTCAATGCTCTATTGACTTTCAGAGGTGACTTTCAGAGATGAGTTACCAAAAAGAACTCATTAGAAATAAACTAAATAAAGAAATGGGGAACTGCTATAACTTCACTCTCTGAATTGCCTTTACTTACTCATCTTTATCCTTGCTAGTCAACTGGTTTGCTAGTCAATTGGTAGACCAGTCCATGAGATGGGCGCTCATATCCATAACGTTTATTAGTGGATATCACTGCTTCACAATTGCCCGTGTAGTTACAAGATGGCTTAATCCTATGTACATAAACAGACACTGTCCGGAGACAAGCTTCCTTGTTAAAGTCCACCCGACTCCATACGGCTATGCAAACAGTACAATTCCTCTAGTCACCAGATGTCACTTACATCTATCCAAACCCCTGAATAATTGAGAGATGAACGACAAACGATTTGTGACCATTGAATTGCAAGTAACTTAACTTGTGGCAAACTGAAGGACCTGTCGCCAGGGTCAAGATGTTAGAAGACACGCTAAAAACAACAACAGCTGATTTGGGCACCACTAAAGAAGAACTCAAAGTCACCAAATTGGATCTTAAGCAAAAAGCTGAAGCTTTGGAGAGAAAATTTACTCAGATCAACAAGAAATTAAGCATCGTTTAATAGTACTGGATCGAGTTAGTGAGAAAACAGCACGAAACCCAAGGAAAATAGCCATGGACCTGCTTGCCGACCTGCTTGCCAACCTGGGAATTGAGCATAAGGAAACTGACATTACTGCAGCCTATAGATTGGGATCCCTCAAACACCATGCTACAAGATCACATTTAATCAGATTTCAATTCTCAAATGTGTCATTCAAAGGTGAAATCTTTTAAAATATTGGTAAAATTAATTTAAATGAAAAATGGAAAGGAATTTATATCACAGACTCAATGACACAACAAGAGCAAAATGAACGACGCGATCGCAAGTGTGTATATGCTGCCAAAAAAGTAGATGTAAAACTGAGAGGTAATGTCCTAATCATTGAAGGCAGAAAATTCACTTATAATGATATACATGCTCTTCCCCACATGGTGTAACTATAGGGACGCTCAAGATAATTCACATAACAGACAGACTAGCATTTCAGACCCCTTGACGGTCACTCCCGCTTATGTGGCCAAATGAAGTTCCGGTGCAGCGTCAGCAGTGCCTGCAGCATGTACCAATGGCAAAATCAATGGTATCTGTACTGAAAGACTTCAAAATAAGGGTATAAAAGCCAGAGAATTCAGGAGATAGATGTGTTGTTTGACCCTCGAACAGAAGGGGGTCTGACAAACTACGAGCATAAAAAGGAGCTTTCATGGCTTTCCTAAGGACCCAAAAAGACTTAAGGCCTGGAGCAAGGCCATTCCTAGTGAAGGAGGCTGGGTACCTGGGAAGTATGATAAGATCTGTGGTGACCACTTTGTTGGAGGTAAGGTTATTTTAATTTGATTAGAATTTATCAGTGCTGACATAAAACTGTGTTGTTCTGCAGTGGTAGTGGTAGTGAAAGTGGTTATATGACACTCTGACATCCGTGAAAACACTATTGAGTAACACAGGACGAAATGA